>CAWUFW010006835.1:600000-1093003 GCA_963921515.1 Calotriton arnoldi | reverse complement strand
AGTTACGTATTGCTTGTTGGGGTGGTGTTTCAGGGTTTAGGGCAGTGCAGTGGTGTTCGGGCAGTGTAGGGGGTCGTGCTGGGGTGGTGTTTCAGGGTTTAGGGCAGTGCAGTGGTGTTCGGGCAGTGTAGGGGGTCGTGCTGGGGCTTGTGTTTCAGGGTTTTGGGCAGGGCAGTGTAGGGGTCGTGCTGGGGGTGGTGTTTTAGGGTTTAGGGCACTGCAGTGTTGTTCGGGCAGTGTAGGGGGTCTTGCTGGGGGTGGTGTTTCAGGGTTTAGGGCAGTGGTGTTCGGGCAGTGTAGGGGGTCTTGCTGGGGGTGATGTTTCAGGGTTTAGGGCAGTGCAGTGGTGTTCGGGCAGTGTAGGGGTCTTGCTGGGGCTGGTGTTTCAAGGTTTAGGGCAGTGCAGTAGTGTTCGTGCAGTGTAGGGGGTCATGCTGGGGGCGGTGTTTCAGGGTTTAGGGCAGTGCAGTAGTGTTCGGTCAGTGTAGGGGTCGTGCAGGGGTGGTGTTTCAGGGTTTAGGGCAGTGCAATGGTGTTCGGGCAGTGTAGGGGTCTTGCTGGGGGTAGTGTTTCAGGGTTTAGGGCAGTGCAGGGGTGTTCGTGCAGTGTAGGGGGTCGTGCTGGGGATGGTGTTTCAGGGTTTAGGCCAGTGCAGTAGTGTTCGGGCAGAGTAGGGGGTCGTGCAGGGGGAATGGTGTTTCAGGGTTTAGGGCAGTGCTGTGGTGTTCGGGCAGTGTAGTGGGTCATGCAGGGGGTGGTGTTTCAGGGTTTAGGGCAGTGCAGTGGTGTTCGGGCAATGTAGGGGGTCGTGCTGGGGCTGGTGTTTCAGGGTTTAGGGCAGTGCCGTGGTGTTTGGGCAGTGTAGGGGTCTTGCTGGGTGTGGTGTTTCAGGGTTTAGGGCAGTGGTGTTCGGGCAGTGTAGGGGGTCTTGCTGGGGGTGATGTTTCAGGGTTTAGGGCAGTGCAGTGGTGTTCGGGCAGTGTAGGGTTTCGTGCTGGGGGTGGTGTTTCAGGGTTTAGGGCAGTGCAGTGGTGTTCGGGCAGTGTAGGGGGTCGTGCACGGGGTGGTATTTCACGGTTTAGGGCAGTGCAGTGGTGTTCGGGCAGTGTAGGGGGTTGTGCTGGGGCTGGTGTTTCAGGGTTTAGGGCAGTGCAATGGTATTCTGGCAGTGTAGGGGGTCGTGCTGGGGCTAGTGTTTCACGGTTTAGGGCAGTGCAGTGGTGTTCGGGCAGTGTAGGGAGTCATGCTGGGGCTGGTGTTTCAGGGTTTAAGGCAGTGCAGTGGTGTTCGTGCAGTGTAGGTGGTCATGCTGGGGCTGGTGTTTCAGGGTTTAGGGCAGTGCAGTGGTGTTCGGGCAGTGTAGGGGGTCATGCTGGGGCTGGTGTTTCAGGTTTTAGGGCAGTGCAGTGGGACTCAGGCAGTGTAGGGGGTCGTGCTGGGGGTGGTGTTTATGGGTTTAGGGTAGTGCAGTGGTGTTCGGGCAGTGTAGGGGGTCGTGCTGGGGCTGGTGTTTCAGGGTTTAGGGCAGTGCAGTGGTGTTCGGGCAGTGTAGGGGGTCGTGCTGGGGCTTGTGTTTCAGGGTTTTGGGCAGAGCAGTGGTGTTCGGGCAGTGTTAGGGGGTCGTCTTGGGGGTGGTGTTTCAGGGTTTAGGGCAGTGCAGTGGTGTTCGGGCAGTGTAGGGGGTCGTGCTGGGGGTGGTGTTTCAGGGTTTAGGGCAGTGGTGTTCGGGCAGTGTAGGGGGTCTTGCTGGGGGTGATGTTTCAGGGTTTAGGGCAGTGGAGTGGTGTTTGGGCAGTGTAGGGGTCTTGCTGGGGATAGTGTTTCAGGGTTTACGGCAGTGCAGTGGTGTTTGGGCAGTGTAGGGGGCCGTGCTGGGGGTGGTGTTTCAGGGTTTAGGGCAGTGCAGTGTTCGGGCAGTGTAGGGGGTCGTGAAGGGGGTGGTGTTTCAGGGTTTAGGGCAGTGCAGTGGTGTTCGGCAGTGTAGGGGGTTGTGCGGGGTGGTGTTTCAGGGTTTAGGGCAGTGCAGTGGTGTTCGAACAGTGTAGGGGGTCGTGCAGGGGCTGGTGTTTCAAGGTTTAGGGCAGTGCAGTGGTGTTCGGGCAGTGTAGGGGGTCGTTCTGGGGGTAGTGTTTTAGGGTTTAGGGTAGTGCAGTGGTGCTTGTGTAGTGTAGGGGGTCGTGCTGGGGGTAGTGTTGTAGGGTTTAGGGTAGTGCAGTGGTGTTCGGGCAGTGTAGGGGTCTTGCTGGGGGTGGTGTTTCAGGGTTTAGGGCAGTGGTGTTCGGGCAGTGTAGGGGGTCTTGCTGGGGGTAGTGTTTCAGGGTTTAGGGCAGTGCAGGGGTGTTCGTGCAGTGTAGGGGGTCGTGCTGGGGATGGTGTTTCAGGGTTTAGGGCAGTGCAGTAGTGTTCGGGCAGTGTAGGGGGTCGTGCAGGGGGAATGGTGTTTCAGGGTTTAGGGCAGTGCAGTGGTGTTCGGGCAGTGTAGGGTGTCGTGCTGGGGGTGGTGTTTCAGGGTTTAGGGCAGTGCAGTGGTGTTCGGGCAGTGTAGGGGGTCGTGCACGGGGTGGTGTTTCAGGGTTTAGGGCAGTGCAGTAGTGTTCGGGCAGTGTAGGGGGTTGTGCTGGGGCTGGTGTTTCAGGGTTTAGGGCAGTGCAATGGTGTTCTGGCAGTGTAGGGGGTCGTGCTGGGGCTAGTGTTTCACCTTTTAGGGCAGTGCAGTGGTGTTCGGGCAGTGTAGGGGGTCATGCTGGGGCTGGTGTTTCAGGGTTTAGGGCAGTGCAGTGGTGTTCGTGCAGTGTAGGTGGTCGTGCTGGGGCTGGTGTTTCAGGGTTTAGGGCAGTGCAGTGGTGTTTGGGCAGTGTAGGGGTCATGCTGGGGCTGGTGTTTCAGGGTTTAGGGCAGTGCAGTGGTGTTCGGGCAGTGTATGGGGTCGTGCTGGGGCTGGTGTTTCAGGGTTGTGGGCAGAGCAGTGGTGTTCGTGCAGTGTAGGGGGTCGTGCTGGGGGTGGTGTTTCAGGGTTTAGGGCAGTGCAGTGGTGTTCGGGCAGTGTAGGGGGTCGTGCTGGGGTGGTGTTTCAGGGTTTAGGGCAGTGGTGTTCGGGCAGTGTAGGGGGTCTTGCTGGGGATAGTGTTTCAGGGTTTAGGGCAGTGCAGTGGTGTTTGGGCAGTGTAGGGGGCCGTGCTGGGGGTGGTGTTTCAGGGTTTAGGGCAGTGCAGTGGTGTTCGGGCAGTGTAGGGGGTCGTGAAGGGGGTGGTGTTTCAGGGTTTAGGGCAGTGCAGTGGTGTTCGGGCAGTGTAGGGGGTCATGCTGGGGGTGGTGTTTCAAGGTTTAGGGCAGTGCAGTGGTGTTCGGGCAGTGTGGGGGGTCGTTCTGGGGGTAGTGTTTTTGGGTTTAGGGTAGTGCAGTGGTGCTTGTGTAGTGTAGGGGGTCGTGCTGGTGGTAGTGTTTTAGGGTTTAGGGTAGTGCAGTGGTGGTTGGAGTGGGTGGGGTCATGTTTTAGGGTAGTGCAGTGGTGTTTGGGTAGTGTAGGGGGTCGTGCTGGGGGTATTGTTTTAGAATTTAGGTTAGTGCAGTAGTGTTTGGGTAGTGTAGGGGATTGTGCTGGGGGTAGTGTTTTAGAATTTAGGGTAGTGCAGTGGTGTTTGTGTAGTGTAGGGAGTCGTGCTGGGGTAGTGTTTTAGGGTTTAGAGTAGTGCAGTAGTGTTTTTGTAGTGTAGGGGGTCATGTTTTAAGATGCAACGCTCCAATACCTGACCAGACTGCACTACATAAAACTGCAAAAAAACTAAAAATAAAAAGTGTTTTGCACACTTTTGTCATTGGGCTATATGTGGGCTACATCTGGGTAATATTTGTGCTACATTTGGGCTCTTTTTTCTCTGGTGGCCATCTTGGAAGACTTCTTTGTTATGAAGTTTCCTAATTTCCTCATTTACTGCAGTCTCCTCAGTAGGAAATGCTTTCAGTTTTTTACTTTGATTCCATCAAGAAGGCATTCAGATGTGTCTCACATTTGCCATAAATTCAGAATGTTAGCACTCTAGTTGCTCATTAGATCACTGTACTAAAGCTACTGCTCACCAGGGAGTTAACTGGAAGTCTGCTGCTGGTATTGAAAGTGATTGTTTCAGTCTGCATGTCAGAATTTTCTAATGAAATAGAAGAAGATTTGAGATCTCACTTAAAACATGCCCTCATTTTTCTTTCTGCAGCACTAACCATAATTTCTATTTAAAAAAGAACCCCTCATTTTGTTCCTTTTTAAATTAAATGTTTTAAGTATTAACGGTTTATTCCAATCAAGATGGCTTCCGGTGTGCCATACTTTTGTCATAAGTAAGGCTGTTAGCGCTCTAGTTGTTCTTTAGAACACTCTGGGAAGCTGCAGTAGAACACAAAGGCATCAACTGGCAACCTGCTCCTGTTGAAATAGAACAGGAAGATATTTGAGATCACACTTGAAACATGTCCTAATTTTTCTTTCTACAGCACTACCCATAATTTTTATGACAAAATTAACCCCATCATTTTGTTCCTTTTTAAATTAAATGTTTTAAGTGTTACCAGTTTATTCCAATCAAGATGGCTTCAGGTGTGCCATACTTTTGTCATAAGTAAGGCTGTTAGCACTCTAGTTGTTCTTTAGAACACTCTGGGAAGCTGCAGTAGAACACAAAGGAATCAACTGACAGTCTCTGCCCTTGTTGGATGTACATGTTTTACTGAGAATGTCAGACTTCATTCTCACATGACTGAGAAAGATAATGTGAATTTACAGAAAATATGCTCTCATTTTAGCTTCTGGAGCACCTTCCAAAACTGTATGGGACAAGCATGTGAAAATAGTTTTCTCTCAAACATGATTCATGATATCCCAGCAGAAGGTTTTTCACAGGGTAAAATCACCTTAGAACACACCACAATTCCTGAAATTAGTATGGTACCATCAACAAATGAATTCTAATGTAACTAAAGTCTGTTATCACCCTTAATAGTTCTCCTTTTGGTTACCCTCAAAATCTTTGATTCACTACAAGACATTTCAATGGGGTACTATCATGTATATTGGTCTCAAGATGGCTGCCAGCAATTCCAGGATGAAGTGCTGACAGCCAATCAGATCTCACGATGACGTGTGGTTAGGCTCCGCCCAGATATATATGTGTTTTTACTTTTGATTTTCTCAGCAACTACTGAACGGATTTACACCATTTAACAAAAAGGGTTCTTTCTGAACCAAGAACTACCTCTTTGCCAAATTTGGTGTAATTCCGTTCAGCAGTTCGGGCTGTAGCCTTGCATAAAGTTTCCTATGGGAAATTGATTTTTTGACTCTTATTTTTTTAATTTCTCCGCAACTACTGAACGGATTTACACCATTTAACAAAAAGGGTTCTTTCTGAACCAAGAACTACCTCTTTGCCAAATTTGGTGTAATTCTGTACAGCAGTTCGGGCTGTAGCCGTGTCTAAAGTTTCCTATGGGAAAATGAATGGGGAAAACACGTTTTGGGACCCCCCTTTTTTCTCGGCCCCCGCTTGATGAATCACCCCGAGACTTTCAGGGTAGGAGCGGACCGGAGCGGGCCATAAAGTTTGAAAATTTCGCGAAGATTCGTCAACCAGCAAGAGAGTTATTTCAAATAGAATGTCGCGGATTTCCTATGGAAAATAGGTCCTAACTATAACTATCTACTGGCGACCGCCAGTAGATAATGTGTATATATATATATGTGTATATATATATATGTGTATATATATGTGTGTCATTTTTATACTCACTCACTACCCTATGAGTACTTCCGTGCTCTCCATGCCACTCCATGCCAAAAACGATGGATTTAGGCCCAGATCTCTGCACTGGGGTGAATGTATGACATTGTTCTGCATTCTGTCCATCAATTGTTCTTTTTGCACTTCCTCCCACGCATCATACGGTGAGAATTCAAAAGATCTCCGCAAAAGCGGCCCTTCGTGGGACCCGTAGGGCATTGCAGCGCCGGCCCGACGAGGAGCAACTGCCCTATGATGAAGCATGACATCCCTTGCGATGTTTGAGTGCAACAAGTAAGAGTCATGTTGACTCTTCTTCCTATTCCATAGACCGACTCTTCTGCTTCAGGAACAGTGTCCCCTTGTTCTGGTTCATACTTTAAATGGAAGCACGGTCTCTGGACCTTTTTTCAGCTCCCAGTCCTTCGTCCTCTTTTGTTAGAGTTGTGACGTTTTTAGTAACATTTGGACCGTTTGAGCTAGAAACATTTTTTTCCCGTTAAAATCTGCAGATTATGCAACAGATGATAGGCAAATCTATAATTATGCGAAAATCGCAGCGACTGCACAATCGCATAATTCCAGTGTCCCTGCTTCAAGCAAATATTTATATTATAAGCAGGTGGTGCCGCATCCTTTTGACATGTAGTGCGAGCTGCACCTAGATATGATCATCATGAAAGAAAATTGCATGTGTCAAGTCACATGTCGCGAAGGAATGCTTTAATGATCAACTGGCACAGGAGATTGACCTACACGTGACTCCATCGATCATTGTGCTGACAGTTAAATCTTCACAATGATTCAATGCAAATGTTAAATGTTAATTAATGTGAGGCAACCTGCCACCAGCACCTGATACTATAGCACACGTTGATATTTTGCAATAAGCTGAATGGTGGCTTGACTACAGCTCTTTAAGGGTCCCCTCTCTATAAGTGGTTCAAGAACTCTCACAATAGGCAATATTTTTTACAGGATCTGGGCCATTTTTTATTTTGTTTTTCAAAGGTGCCCTAAGGAGTAGGTTTTTCACTGTGAGAATTCCATCACCTTCACTTGAGCTTAACATTGCTCTCTCTGAGTTAGTCAGTTCTAAGTCCAGATATGAATATGTTCTCAAATGCATGTCGTTTGAAGTTTGTTTACTTACATCGATCATATCCACTAGTGAAGTTAGCAACATGAACAAGGTACTTCCCTTTGGTAACACTCTTTCTGGTGGATACACTAACTGCAAATCCCTCACCTTCTCAATTCCCCCCAGGCACTAGACTGGTTCCTAAAACATTTCAGTACTTGTTCCCATGTGCCGGCAGGTGGTGCCATCCGACTCTGCTGTGGCCTTGTTCCGCCTCTAGGATTGACGGTGTGTATCTATGCCACCCCTAGGAGCTGATGTAATTTAACAACAAATTATTCTTGGCCCTTATAGATGGAGGGTCAGTAACAGATTGAGAAACATGATAGTATGCAGAATCTAACATGGAGCTTTATTAACACCTAAAAGTTGGGGAGGAGGGAGGACGTTAAAGAATCTGCAGTTAGAGAAGCCACCAGAAAGAGAGTTAACAAAAGTGAGTAACTTATTCTTCTCATGTTTCTCATCGCGGATTCCTCACTTTCTGAAGAGATACTAAAGCAGAGAGGGCAAAATGCCCCCCTGTGGACCTGAGTGGGTTCAATAGTGACTGGTGAAGGTGTGCACAGGTGCCCAAGTAGCAGCCTTGGAAGTGTCCAGTACTGGGACACCTTTAGCCAAAGGCTTAGTGGTGGCTTTGGCCCTGGTGTAATGAGGGTTGAGTCCTCAGGAGCCTCTTTCGTGGCCAAAGCATAGCACAGTTCTATGCAGAGGGTGGTCCATCACGTTAAGGTTTGTATTTGAACTCCCTTCATTTCTTTGAGCTGGCGAATCAAGTGAAAAGTAAGCTTCCTACCTGATGCTTCTAAGTCTGATCGATATAGAAACTCTTGTGATTCAGCCACAAAGCCTCTCCTCCTCTTTACAGGGATGTGGTATAGAGAACAACACTGGTAACACGATGAACTGCCCTACATGGAGTGGTAACACTTTTGGAGAATGGATGAAGGAGTCCTTAGTACTAACTTGCCAAGAAAGAAATGGTATAAGGAGGTTGCATTGACAGCATCTGCAGTTAACTGACGTAATGCACAGAAGTGATTGCAATGAGGAAGATTGTCTTAAACGTCAGCAACCTCCAAGAAGAGCTGTGCATTGGTTCAAAGGGCATGCACACCAAGACCATAAAGACCCAAATTATGGTCCCATTACAGTGTAATAAAAGGCACAGGAGGAAGCATGTAGGCTGGTGGCTTAGTGGACTAATGCTTCCATTGTAGAGGTCTGCGTTCGAACTCGTGGTCACAGGTACAAATCCTGGCATGTCCACTCAGCCTTTCATCCTTCTGAGGCCAATAAAATTAGTATCATTGAGTAAACATCTGTTATTTAGCGCCAAGATACCCTTGGGTGAATGTGCGCTTTACAAATACACATTATGCTTTCATCTACATAAGCCCTTTCAAAACAACACATCACAATTTGTGATTTAAACATAGAAAGCTGATCAGGCAAACACAGAAAAGGTTGAGAAGGAGCCTTTAACAGTGCCCACAGCAATGCCTTGCAAGCCAAAGACAGAGCAAATAGAATAACATCAGAAAGCTTTGCATGGAGTGGATCAACCCCGACGGTCCTCGCAGCAGGCCACAAACTTTGCCCTGTGACCACTATAGATTGACTTTATGTACGATGAGATAAACTGAAAGAAAAAAAAATGTCATCAAATTTGGAGATATAAATATTCAAATCTTTGTGCAGCACTTGGCTCTTTCAAGATTGGGGGAATTTATGTGAGGTGATTTGATGTTTGTATGCGGAGCTGAATTACAAGTGATCTCCAAGGGAATTATTTATGACTGTGAGGTCTAGCATGGAGCCCTGTCCCTGTGGTATGTGGGGCCCCACTCTTTGCATTTGCTATAACAAATGATACCCCACTCTGCCCTGCTTGGTGCAGTACCACTTATTGTTTGTGTTGTCCTTCAGAACCCGCACAGGGCTGCCCTTGATGCAAGGCTCTAAGACGTTGAGGGAAGGTGGATCGCATGCAGCTCCAGAAGATTGATTTGTTGCCTTTTCTTCATCAGAGACCAGAGAATTCAGATTTTCACCTCATCCAGGTGACCGCCTCAGACTAGAAATGATGCACTCATCACCACTGAGAGTTCCAGATAGTGCAGGGAGGTTGGCCTGCCTCAAGTTAGGCTGGCATCCTTCATCCACCATGGAAGATTCCAGGCCACTTCATCTAGCACATGTGAGAGATACCCACAGTGCTGAACCCATTGAAGGTGAAGATTCCACTTCGGAGCCTACATGTGCCAATGGGAACGAAGCGCCAGTAGGATGCAGGAGGCCAGGAGTCCAAGAAGCTGTAGAACCATCTCGACCGAAACACAGGACCAAGCCTGAAACATCTGCATCATATCCTGAATGTCCATGACTCGAAGTGGGGTAGAAAGGCTTTGAAGGCTACTGTGCTCAGAACAGCGCCTATAATGAGAATCCTCTACACTGGCTGAAGGTGAGTTTTTGATTTACTGGTGAAGAAGCCTAGGGAAGATGGTAAAGAAATGGTCATTTGTAGATGGTTCACGATTGACTGTAATGAATCTTCCAGCTGTTGATTTTTGGCAATGCATATAACCCTGATCTGCGAAGGTGGGCTGTGACCATCACCATTACCTTTGAAAATAGCCAGCGGAGCGAGGTGAGGTCAAAAGACAGGACAGTGAACTAAAAGTGTGATTTCAAAACAAAATGGAGGAGATGCCTGAGAGACTGCAGAACAGGTTCAAGAAAGTATGCTCCCTGCAAGTCCAAGGACACCATCCACTTCCCTGGATCTAGGACGGAGACGATCTGGGTCAGGGTCTGCATCTTGAATTTGTTCTTCGAAAGGGAGGTATTAAGAACCAAAGGTCCTTAATAGGCCTGATCATACCTACTTTCTTGGGCTTCTAGAGCAGGAGTAGCACCCATTAGCCAGCAGTGTCTGGACCTCTTTGGCAAGGATGGAGTCATAATCTTCTTATGTCTGAGTAAAAATAGCCACTTGGGGTGAGGGTGGAGGGGGGGGGGAGGGGGGTGGCTGACCGAAAAAGAGCTTAACCATGTTAAACAACCTGCATGACCTAGTGGTCCACGGCAATTGAATGCCAGCTGGGCAGGCAAAAACATCATCCTTCTCCCTACTGGCTGCAGATGAATCCTGAAAGGGGAAGCAGAGTAGCTTGTTGGCAGCAGAGGTAGATGAAGAGGGCGAGGAGGATCTGATCTAGGTGGTGGCTCTGTCCTCTGCCACCACCACGTCTCCTGGAGTCACTAAGGGCTGAACGAGCTGCTGAACAGATTGAAATGTCAGACTCTGACGGTAAGCCAGGCCTCCGAAGTAACCTCGGAATTGTTGGTCGAACTGGTGGGCAGGGGATGGTAAGCAGTAGGAACGAGTGGTAGCACGGCTATCTTTGAACCTCTCTAAGTTGAATCTGCCTTTCCTTCAGATAACCTAGAGCCATCAAAAGTCACAGTAATAAGGGATGGCTGTCATCATGAACTGTCTGGCCGCATGTATTGCAAGAGGGTGGAAATGATCTCGCTTGCCATATGTATGTGTGTGTGTGTGTGTATATATATATATATATGTGTGTGTATGTATGCATGTGTATATATATAACAAGTATAAGGGCAAGTAACAGCTCTAAGTAGTTCAGAGAACTCTATCATCAACCTTACAGATATCAAGTTAACTTCGAGTGAAATTGGAATTTTGAAACTGGGACTCTTATTGCCCAAAAGGCAATATGGACTATGTGCAGACTCGCATTGATTTGTTCAAACGGATAAGATCTATTAAACTAAAGAAATTTTTTCTAACCCAGCCAAAGAACAGAAATAAGAAATTAGGAAGTGGGTTAGATCGAGAGGATGACACTAATGATTAGTAGTAGATGAATTGAAAATGCTGTGTAGTGTAAGCAAAAGATCCAATAATGAGAGACAAGAGAGAGAATATCATGATCTAGTCAATAAATTACAAGTGAAAACAAATTGTGTTGTGATGAAATCTGACAAAGGTGGCAATATAGTGCTATGGGGTAAAGAGGCTTACATGGTAGAGGCGTACAAACGACTTAATGAAACCACTTGCTATTGCAGGCTGGCAAAACAGATTATGGAAGGCGCATGGCCTAAGGTATACTTAAAATTGCAACAGTGGGGAGATCAGGGCCTCCTGAGTCAGGGGGAACACCAGTTTTTAAAGCAAGATCACCCTGTCACACCGGTGTTTTATCTGATACCAAAAACACACAAAAATAAAGAAAATCCTCCAGGGCGTCCTATCATATCTGCCATCGGCAGTTGTCTGGAAAATGTGTCCAAATATGTGGATTATTTCTTGAATGAGTTTGTCAAGAGTCTTCCGTCCTATGTTCAGGACACAGGTGATTTTCTACAAAGGGTGTATGACCTCCCATGGGAGGAAGTCTACATCTTGCTTACTATAGACGATACCTCGTTATACACGAGCATCCGTCATGGAGATGGAATGAGGGCTGTGAGCTACTTCCTAGGCACGAGACCTCTGAAACTGACAGCACACTAAAATGCTGCAGCACACTAAAATGCTGCTCGCAATGATTGAGATGTGTGCTAAACAGTCAGAAGGAGCTTTTAAGAGGGTATTAAAAAAAGGGTCAGCAGTGAGTGCAAGAATGGCACATAGTATTCTCTTGCATAGTACTGTCGCCCACTGGGGCTGTTCAAAGGAACAGATCAAGCATTAATATATTATTTTACTGTGAAGGAGTAATCAACATTCTAGAGCAGAGGTTGTAAAGTTTTTTAAGGATATTGTACAATATATGTTATTTATATATTTTTTTATTCGTTGGTGGGTGTGTGGGTGTGTGTGTGGGTGTGTGTGTGGGTGTGTGTGTGGGTGTGTGTGTGGGTGTGTGTGGGTGTGTGTGTGTGGGTGTGTGTGTGGGTGTGTGTGTGTGGGTGTGTGGGTGTGTGTGTGGGTGTCGGTGGGTGTCGGTGGGTGTCGGTGGGTGTCGGTGTCGCCGAAACCCGTTGGTCTGTACATTGTAGAGAAGAGGACCATTTTCTATCGCATTATGTTTTGAATCTTAAAATAAATAATTAATTTTTGTAACAAACTTACTTGGAAGTCGGAATTTTATCGGTGATTGTTGGACGGGTGCCGCCGTAGGGACGGGTGTCCAGGAGAGTGAAAGCCCAATGGAGAGATATATATATATATCCATCTCCAACTTCCAAATTGCTCCAGGAAAAGTTAAGTGCAGGGTTCTTTATTAAATCCAAATACACCGCACCACCGCCATGACGTGTTTCGGCCTTCAAGAGGCCTTGATCACATTTAATATATATTTAATGTCATTTTAAACTAATCTAGATTTATAGCTATGATAAGTGGCTAAAATATTTATTAAATATTTATTGGTTAATGCATTGTAATGGTATTACACATTTGGTTCCGTGCTGAGAATAAGTGCAAATACTATGAGAAGTTTAATTCAGCTGCTGATTTTTGCAGTGCATTTATGCCAAGGAGACAAGGTCACTATGGCCACATATAAGCGGTCTTACATTCGAGTGTGTTTACTATGTCAGTGGTCACATGGTATTGCTGTTGCCTTAAATATGGAAAAACAATGGCATCTCGTCATCGTCGTGAGAAAGGCTAGCAATAGAATAAATTAGAAGTACATATTCCACCTGAGTGTGTCTTCTTTGTCTTTGGAGGCTAATCGAGGATAAAGGGAAAAAAAAAAATATATATATTCTTGTATCCCATCTGAATCTGACCCAAACATGGCCTCAAGGTGCAGTATATATCGGTGTTCAGGCAAACGTACTGCCAGAGAATCTTGCCTTAGTGATCTCATAATGAGAAGTTGACTGCGTTCTACCCAAACTCTGTCCCATATCAGAGATCGGTGTCAGATCCAGAACAAGTGACTGAAGCTAGGACTAGTGCCAAACTGGGTGAAACCGGTGTGGCCTTTGGCAAAGGAGTGGAGGCGCTGTTCAGGTGGGGTGCTTGGCAGAGGCCTAACCGAGTCAGCAGGCACCCAGGAAGCCTCCCTCAGCAGCTATCCAACCAGGGGACCCAGTGGATCCATGGGGCCTGAAGGCACTCCGGCAGGACCTGAGATCGCTACAGCACTGTCTCCTTGAAGACATCCCTGTCTGAATGACCTGTAAGAGGGGGAGAAACAGACACGGGCTCTCAGGCTACTTACCTGATGCCCTTTTTGATATGATGGCTGATCTACAAAAGTAATATACCTTTCAGTCAGTCAGACTTGTGGTAGCAAAGGTGCACAGTGTTTGCCAAAAAGAAGCTATTCCTAGAGGATTCAACCAAAATGCAGTTTATAAAGGTTTTCCTATACGTTTCCACTAAGTTTCTATGTATAAGTTAAAATCTAGAGAATGAAAAAAAGGATATGGCGAAAAGTTATGTATCTTTTTAACATGCACAAGTGTCTTAGTTTAGGAATGGGGGTTATTTTAACCACACTGGTTTTGGGGTTATCCATACTATAATATAATTCAGAAGGTGTTTGACGAAATGGTCTTTTTTTTAACATTGAATTAACATCTGTTAAGGGGACGTAGCTGGTACTGTGGTTAGAATGGATTCCACTACTTATTCCTTCCCGGAATGCCCTGCAAACATGAAACTTTGGCTGAAATCTTTGACTTTTCACACATTTCTGTGTTGGAAATTTCTGGAATTTGCTAAGGCCCAATAAATCTTAACACCCAGCATTTCCACATGCCTCCAGATTATAACGGTGGCCCATTTTTCTGTGGGAGGTCATGCCATCTGGGGTAGGAAAGGCCCCAAAATGCAACGTCGAAACATCAAGATTTGTTTTTTGAATTTCACACATTCTGGGGATGTGGTTAGCTGCAGTATTTGGGCTCGATGTTGACTGTCATCCAGGGCAACCTATCAACCTCCGACATCTCTAAAAACTAGACAGCCAGAGGTGTCTAGGATGGTGTGGCTTGTGTAGATCCCACTGTTTCTGTCCAATAATGCCAAAATAATAACTACATTTCTCCTACTGTCCATGGGGGTTAGCAGCAGTATTTGGGCCCAGGGTTGGCTGGTGCCCATGAACTTGACCAATCCTGGGCTTTTTTGAAAACTAGGGAATCAAGGAAATCCAGGATGGTGTAGTCTGTGAATGTCAAAGTATGGGTGAAAAATGCAATTTTTTCACATTTATGTGACCGAAATCTCCAGCACTTCCAACCAATGGCAAAAATCTCACCAACCTGCATTCCCACCAAAACTTTTTTTGCTCCTCCCATAAAAACAATCCTGTTGGTCTAGTGAGGTGGATGCCTGCTTAGGAATAGCCCTCCTTCAGCGATTCCCAAGCATGATCTACTAGGTGAAGGTGCTTTAGGGAAGGGGGGAATCTTCCTTTTCCAACAGTATCTCTTCCATTTGATGGGTGCTCGTTGGGCTGAGCTGTGCCTGATAGGTTGTCTGGAAAGTCACATCAGAAGCACTTAAAGGGTTAAAATCAACTTGCTTAAGTCGGAGATACTTATTTTGAAAATTGATCAGGGGCAGATAGTCACTTCATATGCTGTTCTTGTTCAATAGGCATCCCCAACCTGTGGATTCAGACTACAGCTTTTATGACATAGATTATAGCACTGAACCTTCTTAGGGAGATACAGTGGCATTTATAGAAATGGCAGACTGAGACATTTGCTTGGTTGGGAAGGCTAACAATCGTCAAAATGACAATCTTGCCCGAACTTCCTTACCTGTTTAGAAAATTCTCTCTAGTGCCGCCACGTACATGGACAAAACAGTTTCAACTATTAGCAATTTTAATTGGGAGGAGCGGTGGGGAGAGGCCCAGGCTTGCTGGCAGATATGTGATTCTGATGGATACTTCTGACCGCATCTTTCACATTTTAAGCATATCTCCAGGCGTCAGGCTGTATCCAGGGATTTCTTCAACCGCAGTGCTCCTGAGTGCTGATAAGTGTGGTCATGTTTTTTTCTGCACCCTTCAGTGCAGAGCCATAGCTCCACTTCTAACTTGGTCAGTTTCCGCAGACTTACAAATTGCTATAACAGCATGCTAGGGAACAATGTCCCCACCGAAACAGGATTTTAGCGATGCCGAGACTGCAGAAAGCAGATGTTGGTCACAAATCCACACAAAGTGTGTTTGTTGCGCTTGGGTTCTGACCACGAGTCTTAAGTTGTGCAAGAAGTGTTCCCGTATGCACCCAAAGGCAAGTCAGGAGCGTGAAACCATGCTCTGCGTCGCTGATTATGAGGTGACTGTCTTAGCACAGACTCCGGTTCAAGTCAATGGACCCTGTCATAGTCCCGCTCCTGAGGCCACTCCTGTGAAAAGTTCACTTCCCTGTCAAAGTCTTCTGGAAAGTCAAAGTTTATACATAAGTGCAAAAGGCATAGCAGAACTCCACTTCATCCACCTCTTTAAGTCAAGCTAGAAGGCACAACGACATACAGCTAGAGATCTCACACCCCTAGTGTAACTATAAATGTGACCTGGCCCACATTTTGTCCCTGGCGCAATGAATTTCCTAGCAATCTTTAACCCCACAGCAGATAACTGCATCCAAAGAGGCCATGTTGCAGATCTTCAGTGGCATTTTGGCTCTGTCTGGTGCGCCTTCAGGCCCCACGGTCTCCAGTTGGACTTCCTCTGGTGGGTCCTCTACAAACATTGTGTGCTTCCTGGGGACCTGCCAATTGCCTCACTCCAACTCCGGTCCTGGCCTTTTACAGTGTCAGTAGGGCCCATGTCGGTTCCTTCCGTACCAGTGCCAACACTAACTTTGCCAGTTCCGATTCAGACTCCGACGCCTAGTCAGTGTTGGCACGCTCCACGCACATCATTCCACAAATTCACAAATGTGCAAGCTATTGTTCTACAGCCTGTCTCTAATCCAAGACCTCTGCCATGACACCAGTTCTATCATAGGCGTGAGGCTTTCTTTGATTCTGATTCTCTGAAGTACCATATAATGTCCCTCAGGACATTGATGATGAGGGGCTCAACATATTCCCTCCTCATTACTCCGTCTTACATTTAGCCCTCCAGAGTGCCAGTGTGTTAGACACATCTGAAAAGGAGCTAGACTCACCTCCTGGCCCACCAACAGAAGAAAGTGCCTCATTTGCAGTTGTTGTTCGGAGAGAGCTGAACCTATTCACATGCAATTGCCCTTTACTGAGAAAAGGCAAATGTGTTGATGGAGATTCTTCTACCAGAGCTGGCTTGATCTCAGCCATTACTGCCTTTCAGTGACACTTTAACTGATGCCCTTATGGCACATTGGTCCAAACCATGTTTATTCCCTCCTTTCAGTCAGGCGGTGGCTAAGTGACACAGATTTAGCTTCTGGTGACCAGGACTTTTTAAACCAAACATCCTACACTTGAAACCCAGATACTTCAGGCATTGACAAGTAAGAGCAATCCGAATTCTTTTCTAGCCAATCCTCCTAACAGAGACTCTAAGACAGGTAATGCCTTTGGAAAGCATGTTTTCTTTGACTAATTTAGCCCTCTTATCTATTAACACAGTTTGTCTTCTGAGAAGGTACACAAATTCATTGTGGGATATGACCAGTGAGATCTTGCCAGCCTCTTTTATCCAAATGATACATGATGATGTGAAATATGTGCTCAGACGTGGCCTGGACACTACTGATTGTATAGGTAGGCCTATTTGCATCCAGGCAAGCCGCATGAGCATGACACTGTTGCCGTCAGCTGAGTTTTCAGGTATGTGCAAGGGTCCTTATTGGACATGCCCTTTAATGACTACAGGCTATTTGATGGTAAGGCTTAGAAGTCTGATTTGGCGCTGGAGCGCTTTAAAGGTAGTCATGCTATAACCAAGGCCTGAGGGCTGTTACCACCAGCTAAGCAGTACCTACATCAATACAGGATGTTTAGAGGCTATTTTAGGGGGCTAGCTTAGGGACCATACCAACTTTCTCAACCTCACCCAAGCCTTTTGAGGCTGAGAACATGGCAACAGCTGAAGTCGTTGACACCAACAGGGGCAGCAACCCTCCAACTCTTCCTCCTCTACTTGAGCGGCTGGCAAATTGCTTTAGCTGACCTCCACATATCCATGCCTATGTCTGTCCATTTGGAGGCAGAATGCAGCATTTCCTCCCTGGAGCTTCTCACATCAGGCGGGTGGGTCTTACATTTGTTCAAAGGCGCCAGAACAACCTTTGGATGAGCACTCCACAATCCTGATGCATCTAAAGGTGGCATTGAGTGTCTACTCTACTCGCACAATGCTACTTCCTTGTTTCGAAGAACAGAGGCCACTGACCCATCTAGGATCTCTGGTCATTGAACACCAGTTTCTGGAAGGACTGGTTCAAATGCTTGCATAAGCTCAGGTCCCATTAAAGAAGGACCCAGGAGACTTCATGGTCTTCCTGGATTTCTAAGATGCGTATTCCTATATACCCAGCCTGTAGTCCCTTTAGCGTTATCTAGGGTTCCAGGTGGGCCAGAAACAATTTCAACATACAGTGCTCCCTTTTGGCCTTTGCTCAGTCCTTCGTATGTTCTCAAAATTTATTGCGGTGGCTGACACCCATCTTTAGAGGTCCAGGATACATACACTCCCTGTACCTCCATGAATGGCTGCTAAAAACAGGCTTGCCACAGTCATTGTTAGACCATCTCTTAACGACAACCAAGCTCCTGACTTTTATCACCAAAGTTCGACCTGTGCCCCACACAGAGGATTCCCTTATTTGGGGTTGTTCTTAACCCAGTTACATTCAAGGCCTTTCAATTGCTGTAGCATGTCTGGGACATTCAGGATATGATCCTGATATTTCAGACTCAGTCCTGGGGCTTGGTGAGGATGGCTCTGAGGCTTCTTGGATTCCTGCTGTATCGTATCCTCCTTGTCCTGAACACAAGAAGGGCAGATGCAGTCCCGGCAGTGGACCCTCTGGTTTCAGTAGACCCAGCTTAAGGACTACCTCTTACTCCATTCAGATCACACAGGAGACCGCTCAGAAACTTCTGTGGTGGGAGGCAAATACTAACCTGACCTATGGCAGGCCACTGTCCCTTCCCCACTCATACTACACAGTGGTTACTGATGTATCACTGCTGGGTTGGTTCACCAGGGAGAGGTGGTCTGTGGTGGAGAGCCAACTCCACATGAACATTTTGCAGCTCTGGCCTGCCGGCTGTTCATTAACAGGAGTCTAGTGCAGGGCCTCACAGGCAACATGGTACTGCAACTAGCTAGACTGTGGGTTCTTGGGTCCAGTGCCAAGAGACCCTATAGCTATTGAAGTGGCTGGACCAGCAGAGAATCTGGCAGGGTCTCTGAATAGCAGATTAGCTAAGCAGACATCGGCTTGTGGAACACAAATGACACCTCCATCCCGAGGTTGCAAGAGGCATATTCATCAGTGGTGTTTGTTCCGACTAGTACTATTCAACACTGTTGTGAATGAGCAGTGTCAACAATTTTGTGCATTGCAGTTCTCTCCAAGGCATTCGCTCAGGGATACATTCCAGCTGAGATGGAACAAAGTGCTGGTGTTTGCATTTCACCGCTACATCTTCTGTTCCTAGTTTGGAAGAAAAGGACAGAGTGGGCACAAGTCATCTTAATTGCCCTGGACTAGACCAGGTTGGTGTGGTACCCCTAACTCCTGACCATTAGAATTTATCCTGCGATCAAGCTACCAATTCAGGAGGACATCTTGTCTCAGTAACAAGGCAAGTTCCTCCCCAATCTATACCTCCATGCATGGAGATTGAGTGGCAGCAAATGAATGCTTTTAACTTGTTGACCAAGTTGGTTGATGTCATCTTTAAGGCCGGATGCCCTTCAACAGTCTATCCATGCTGGCACAAATTTGTTACCTGGTGCGGGGCCCAAAACACGGACATGCCAGACTTTCGTATGTTCTTTTGTTTGTTCTTTCATTAGCCCACCCAGCAAGGTCTTGAGGTGGGCGTGAAGAAAGGTTATTTGTCGGCCCTATTTTGGACTTTCTGTGTTTGCCTGATCAGCTGTTTAAATCTTCTGTTATCATGCGTTTCATAAAAGGTTTGACTCAAATGATTCTCCCTAAGCTGTTTGTCATGGCACAATGGGACCTTGATTTGTTTTTAATGTTCCTCACCGTCATATACAAGTCAGTGCACAGTTGGTCTCTATGACTTTTTGCTGTACAGAATGTCTTCCTCATTGTGAGTTCATCAGCATGTCGAGTGAGGGAACTACATGCGCTTGCAGTGCACCTGCCCTACCCTGCCTTCTTTCCAGACAAATTAGTACTGAGGACCAGGGTCTCCTCCTTACCCGAAGGTTGGGAATTCCTGCCTAGTTGGCAGATTGCTCATGTTACCAGGTTTTTTGTTTTACTCTGCTTCATCCTTCAAAAGCAGAGTGTGTGAATCAGCTGGACCTTAAGAGGGCTGTGACCTTTTACATCGTCTGCACATAAAAACATTGCCTGGATGATTAGCTTTTTAGTTTTTTCCGGGGCAAAGAAAGGGAAGGTAGTGCAAAAGAGGACCTTGTTGAGGTGGATAGTGCCCTGTATCAAAATCTGCTATACAATGGTCAAGAAACAACTCTCTGATGGCTGACAGGCCCACGCTACCAGGGCCAAGACCATCACAATGGACATCTGCCATGCTTCAATGTGGGTGTTGGTGCATATGTTCACCCGCTCGGTACTGCCGGACTTTTATGTCCGATTCCACTCCCAACAACCTCTACCTTTGGCAGGTACTGCTGTGGTATCTATTCTTAAGGTGAGGAATCTCTGGTAAGAAATGTCAATCAGAACAAGTCACTTACCTTCAGTAACCCTTCCTCTTGTGGGTGCTCTGACTGCAGATTCTTTACTGCCCTTCCTGCGCTCACTTTTGTGGTGTTGACTTAACTGGTGCCAAGGTAGGAAATGGCACACTGTTATTGACAGTTTTTTTTTTTTTTTTTTGTCAAAATCTGTTTATTGATTTTGTATACAAAGGTTACAAAGATTTTATAGAAACCACATTGCGTTCAATTCATCACAGGAGCGTAGTCCATGCATTAGATAGCTATAGGATATGTACAGTTTAGTCACAAGTTCCGGACTACCCCTGCGAGCATCATCTGAGGGGAGGGCCTTGTGCAGGCTCAAAATGCAGAGATGTTAACCTCAATTCAAGAGGGGTGCATGCCTTCAGATCCAAGTACCTATATACTTAAACGCTAACGAAGGAAAAGAAAGAAATACCACCAAAAAGAACTAAAAAAGGGATAAAACCAAACATACCCAGGGAGCCACAGAAGCCTGAATTGTAGCGTGTGGAGCGGGGTCGTGAAGTGGGCCTCCCTACGACCTGCGCGAGAGGACCCACGTGGGGGAGGAAGCAAAGCCCGGGAGCCACAGCGTCTGATGGAGAGCTCCATCCAGTATATCAGGAAGAGATGCAGCACCCTCAGCCTAGGACCGCACGCAAATAGTGGAAGCCCCTCTGACAAATAACTTACCAGTGGGCTCCAGATATAGTCGAAGCCCTTACGTGAGTCCTCAACAATATCCGACATCCGCTCGAGGGCCAGGGCACGCCACAAGCTGGCGTGCCAATGTGTAAGCGAGGGGGGCTCCGAATTCTTCCATGCTGCTGCCAGTGCCATCTTGGCCACCCCCAGACAAAGCCACATGATGGAGCGGTCCCCTTGGGTCTGATATTTGAGATTCTGATCGCGGACACCCAAGAGCACATGCTCCATAGAGTCCTCAATCGGATACCCCAAAATTAGCTTGATCTGGGACAAAATGTCCCTCCAGAAGGGTTGGATAATGGGGCAATCCCACCATATATGTTTAAAATCCCCCAGTAGGCCGCATCCCCGCCAGCAGTGGTCGGAAGTGTCAGGGAAATCGAATGCAGCTTCTGAGGGTGAAGGTACCAATCTTACATAGTTTTATAGTGGGCCTCCCTCAGGAACATGGAGCGGTTGAATTTCGCAATATCTTTGTAGAGGGACTCCCATTGCTTCACTGAGGGGGGTGGGGGGGTCGGTAGGATGCCTTCCCAACATATTTTGTGGCGCGGTGTCTGATGCGGGATGAGTGAAAGCCGAAGTGTGTATAGGAAAGAGATGCAACCCTTGCCTGCATTGCCAGTTTGGACGTATTTTTCTAACGAGAGCAATTCTCTAGTGGCCGCCTGTCGCATCTGTGGTTGCTGGACCCAATGTACTAGCTGCGCACAATGGGATTCTTCAGTTCGTGGGAGATGGAAGTGGGTTACACAGTCGGCGAAGGTTCGTATCTTCCCTTTGAGGAAGAGGTCTGAAATCATGAGACTCCCTCCAGTGATCAAAAGGCCCTTCTCGAAGCGCAGGGGGGAAGGCGGTGCTAAAGTGTATGGGGATGTAGGGGGACGGGAACGTGGTCAGTGGTAGGGTCTTGGTTACTGTGTCCCATACCTGGAGGGTAGTCGCTGTGGGTATGCTCAGGTAGGCGTTGGCCGATCTATCTGACCTCTGTCTCCACGGTAAGTCCCATCTGGTTCTGCCCGTCACCTGTTTGTCTATGTGAAGCCATAGCTTCTCCGATTCCTTCAGCGACCATTCGCCCAAGACCCGCAGCTGAGCGGCTCTATAATATAGTAGAAAGTCCGGGAGAACTATGCCCCCCTCCGATCTCGGTCTCGTCAGGAGGCGGTGGGGAAGACGTGCCCTTAATTGGTGATCATGGATCTCAACTCTTTGAATAACCCCTTGTCAGGCAGGATAGGTAGTTCCTGGAAGAGATAGAGAAGACGGGAGAGCACATTCATCTTTACAGCGTAAATTCGTCCTATCCAGGAGAGGTATGCAGCGCTCCATCTTTTGAAGTCTGATTTAAGTTGCCTAAGTAGCGGGGGGAAGTTGCCCCTATATAAATCGCTCAGCTTGGAAGTGATTGGGACACCCAGGTATGTGATTGCCTTATGCACACACTGGAAGGGGGACGTCTCCTCAACAATTCTTTGTATCTCTGGGGACAGTGTCATATTCAACAGGAAGGACTTGGAAAGGTTGACCTTGAACCCCGAAACCTTTTCAAACTGATCTAGTTCCTGCTGTATTACCGTCAGGGAAGCAGCCGGATTAGTTATCGGCAGGAGGACATAGTCTGCAAATAACGAGATTTTGTGATCATCGGACTCGAATCTAATACCACTAATCCTCGGGTTCGCTCTTACCCTTGCTGCAAACGGCTCGATGCTAAGGGCATCCCATTTACCAAAACCCTGGATCTCGGAGAACTGTAGTTGGCCCTCACCATCCCCAGGAAGGTCTCACAGAACCCGAATCGACGCAGTGAGAGCTGCAGGAAGGCCCAGTCGACTCGGTCAAAGGCCTTCTCCGCGTTGAGTGACACGAGGGCTGCGGGAATCTGTTTCTTCTGAGCCTTGTCTATAAGATGAAACACCCTACGGAGGTTGTCGTGGGTCTGGCGCCCTTTGATGAACCCTGATTGGTCAGGGTGAATAAGATTGGGTAGGACTCGTTCCAGTCTAGTAGCCAAACCTTTTGAATACATTTTTGCGTCCAAGTTTAACAAAGTGATAGGTCTATAGGAGGTGCACTCCTGAGGGTCTTTCCCTGCTTTCGGGATTATCGAGATCAGGGCTTCCCCCATGGAGGGGGACACCGCTTGAGCTGACGCAATGTCATTGAATAGGGTAGTAAGCTGGGGGGCCAGCTCGGCGGCAAAGGTTCGGTAGAACTGGGCCGTAAACCCATCCGGGCCCAGGGCTTTGTCGGTTGAGGCAATCGATTGCTGCCTGAACTTCCTCTTGGGAGATGGCGCGGCCCAGATCCTCATTGGCTGCTGCCGAGACCTGAGGGAGCTCAAGGGAGTCTAGGTATTGCGTCTGGTCTGTCCCTAGGGGTGGTTCAGCCGTGTATAGAGTACTATAAAAATCTTGAAATGCTCCTGCCTTCTCCTCTTCGCTAGTATGCGTGACCCCATTCCTATCGATGATTTGCCTCACATCCTTTTCTTGGTTAGCCCTTAATTGTTGTGCCAAGAGTGAGCCTACCTTATCTTTCCCTTCATACCCCTAGGCCTGGAGTCTCAAGATAGTCTTTTCAGCTCCATTAGTGTAGATGGCGTTCAGTTTCCCCCTGAGGGCCGTGACTTTCCTAAGTGCTGGGACCGAAGGTGAGTCTTTGTGTGTTTTTTCCGCCTTAAGCAGCTCTTGCTCTAACTCAAATTTTTCTTTCGTCTGGAGTTTTTTCAGGGAAGTGGCGAGCGCAATGCAATGTCCCCTAATGTATGCCTTGAAGGCATCCCAGTTGTTTGCTGGGGATGTATCCGCGGGGTCGTTGAATGTAAAGAAATCTCTAATTGATTTACGGATATCGTCTCTGTGTAGTCTGTCCCTGCACAGTATGTTGGGAAAGAACCATCTAGTCAGTTTAGAACGTGGGGCTGGCCAATTTAATAAGCAAGTCAGGGGAGCATGGTCCGAGAGGGTTATAGGGAGAAATAGTGAGGCCGTGCACGCATGTACGAGTGATTGACTAATGAAAATGTGGTCTATCCTCGAATACATTCTGTGGGCGTGTGGAAAAAAAGGAGTAGTCCTGCGTGGTAGGATTAAGTTCCCTCCAGATATCCAGCAGCCCCATTTGTTGCAGGGACAATTTTAATGCTTTGCTAAACACTCCCCCCCCTCCCCCCAGCCCTCTGCGGGTGAGTGGTGTCTAACTGTGCGTCCCAAACGAGATTTAAGTCTCCCATTACAATGATTTCCCCTAAGGCAAATCCCGCCAGGGATATGAGAAAGGCAGAGATAAATTCAGCCTGTCCTGTATTAGGTGCATACACTGTGGCGAACGTGCAGGGGCGACCCATCATCAATCTCCTAACCGTAAGAAATCTTCCCTCCTTGTCGCTTTTGGAGGCCTCGATGGTGAAACTGAATGGAGGAGTGGAACATCAGGGCAACACCATTCTGTTTCCTGGTGCTAGCTGCCCGGAATATCATGGGATAGTGCCTATGCTTCAACCTCAATTCCTCTCCTTTCTTGAGATGTCTCATGCACAGCCATCACCTGTGCTCGCTGATCCCCCAGAAATTTCCAAAAGCTTTGCCTTTTGTTAGGGGAGTTGAGGCCCCTAACATTCCATGACATTAGTTTAACCCCATCTACCCCGATCTCCTGTTATGCGCGTCAACAGGAGCCCCCCGCCACTTCCCCCCCAGCTTACACATTGCCTTCGAGTTGAGCACCCTGGGTGGAACACGAAACATCATAGTTAAACAGAAAACATGAACAGTTCAGGAGTCCGCAGAGTCCTGTTGAACTTCATCTTCCGATGTCTTCTGGGGCAAGACCATTCCTGCTCCCAGAGCCCCGTGAGAGTTCTCTGGAGGACCTTAACTCTGGAGTGTTCCCGGTCACGGTCCCAGATAAGCAAGTGGCGGTTGTCTGCAGGCGTGTCGGGGCTATGGCAAGAGAGAAAGGCGGGGACCCTTCCATCATCTTTGTCCTACCCCTAGGGGCGTCCGGGCACCCCGGAGGTAGCTCCTTAGTTCACCAAGTCACCTCAGGTAAGTGTGTTCTTCTGCAGGTTGGGCGGCGTCGCCCTTTATCGTGTGCGTGCAACCAGCTACTTGTATGTCGTCCTCATGCCGACTTCTGGCTTCCCTTCTTAGGTGTCTGCCAGGGATCAGGAGCCCCTCACCCCAGGGGCCGCTCGTTGGGTGCCTCTCTCTGCGATGTCTCCCTTTGTGGCGACGCTCTTCCCCAGACCGAGGAGGGCCGCCGCCTCCTCCACCTCCGTGAAATGCTGCTGTTTGTTATTGAGGGAGAAGGCAAGACCGAACTGGTAAGTCCACCGATATTTTATAGAGCGCTCCCTCGGGGTTGAAATGATCAGCTGGAACTGTTGGCGCCTCATCAACGTGGCCTGGGCGACATCCTGGAAAAGAGCACAGGTTGCTCCCTGGTAGTCCACCATCTCCCTGTCACGTGCCTTCCAGGGCACCAGTTCCTTGACCTTAAAGGAAGCGAATTTAGCCAAGATGTCTCTCTGGCGCTTATTTCCCCCTTGTAGAGCCGGGCCCACTCTATGCACGTGCTCCAGTCTCACTTCGGTCGCGCCCACACCTAGGATGCTAGTGAACAGGCCCACTGGCTTGGCAGTTCGGGCTGGACTGTTCCCATGAGGCACAGGGTCAAGACTGATTTGCATATAGCTGGGTCTGAACTGAGGTGGCAAAGTGAGCTAAAGAATGATGATGGATTCAACCCAGATCTGTGACTGGGGGTGAGTGTCTGAAAAGTTTCAGCGCTCCGGCCATCATCTCCTTGTGTTTGCCTTGTATCTAGGTCTGCTCCTTCTTTCCCTTCCTCCGGGCCCCGCACTCTGATGTTATCCCTTCGGGAGCGGTTCTCTAGGTCTTCGCACTTGAGCAGCGCTGAGTTCAGCTGGGCAGAGGGATTTCGCACCCTCCTATAGCCGTTGGAGTCGGCCCTCCAGGTCCTGGCATTTCGCCTCCAGGTCCAGGGTGCGTGTCCCTATAGAGTCTACTTTCGCCTGGAGCGCGATTATTTTAGTCCCCATTTCTGTCTTGAAGGACTCGAAAGAAGCCCCCAGGTCTGCCTTGATGTCTTCCCGTAGCTCCCTTTTGAATTCTTTCAGAGTTGCGAGTAGGTCTTCTCGGGTAAGCGCCATTCTCCCCGTCTCTTGATTACCCTCTTCCGCCTGTTCTTCACTTGATTTGGCTGCCCCAAAGTAGCTGGAGACCTTGTTGGGGTGTCCTTTTTTTGGTGGCATAGAGGCATGTTTTACGTCCCAACCTGCGCCTCTCGGCACCTGGCTTGAGTGTTTAAATGAGGGAGAGTGGTGGCGTCGTAAAAAAGATGCTGTGACGCCCCTCTGCGGTTCAGGGGTTCTCACTGATTCCCCCCCCCACCCCCCTCAAGTGTTCTAGGGGTGCTTATCTCGTTGACTGTTTTTCTCCCAGGTGTCCTAGGCGCTGATAATGTGCAAGTCTTGACTCTGGGCCTCGTGCTGGCTTCGCTGATCCCCTTAATGGTGGGTAATGGGCTCCATCTTGGGGTCAGGCAGAGGCCCTGGCAACCCTTCCGGAGTTCTTCATTCCCCCAAACACGTGTATGTTCCCGGTGGAAGCGGCATGGGCGACTCCCCGGTCTCTCTCTCCCCCAGCCTCAGTATTGGCCCCTCATGTGTCTCTCTTTTGGCACACGCAGTGTGGGGGGCCTTCTCTTACCGCCTATGAGCCTCCGGTCCAGACACTCTGTGAGAAGTTGGCCTGGTATATGCTGTTCACTAGTTAAAGTGGACACCTTGCACCAGTACAATTCGACTCTTATGGTAGGTAGGTTTAAGACAACCTTTATAGAAAGCTATCCTAGTGGTAGCTGTGGAGAGCAGCCTTCAGGCTAAGTCTTGGAGGAATGTAAAGCAGCTTGTTTTACCACACAATCTCTTGAATCACCAAATGAAAAGACACCACACAGGTATATATATCAAATATGTATTTATTACTAAACAACTCTCTACTAATCTCTTGTGAGATTAGAAGACAGGAACATATGCATAAATCAACGTTTCCCAATAAATTAAGCACAAATATGGCTGGGGCCCTAGGGGCGTACCAGACCATATACTAAAAAGAGACTTAAGAACAACGACTTGCAAGGAGACAAGGCCCAGGGCCTTCAGAAGTGCTGGGGCCTCATGAAACCACCCAAGGCAGGTAAGTAAAGGACCCACGGGGACGCGTGCAGTGAGTGAACACAGGCGCGGATCGCCGTAGACTTCAATGGGGCAAGTCGCGGTTGGAAATTAAGTGTTTAAGGGCACTTCGGGAGTAGCTACAAGCAAGTCACTTACAGGGTAAGTAGTTCTAGGGCCAACACCCACAGGAGCACCGTAGTGCTGGAGTTACCTCACCCAGGGAAGCCGGGTGCATAGGTGTCCTTTGGTGTCGGGTCGCGGCGTCGTTTTCAATGGGAGCCACTGAAGACTTGCGGCGACAGGAGAAGTGTCCGGTGGAATCCAAGCCTGGATTCGGAAGAAGGAAGACCTGAAAGCAGAGGGGACAGTGTTCAAAGTCACTGGGCAGTGACCCGGGGCAAGGAAGATGAATGCCCACCGTCGTCGACAGATTCAGGTCGTTCACGGGTGTCTTGACTCTTCGGCCACGAGGTCCAGGAGGTGTCGAGGATGACCAGGAGCTGGATTCGGCGTGTCCCACTAAGTCTGCAGCTGACTGCGGTGTCGGCGACCCGATTGGAGCCAACAAGCCTTGGTAGCAGCAAGTCTCGTGGAAAGCGTAAAAAGTCAATGGTGCAGACCAGCAAGGTCTGGGGAACTCACCCAGCGAGGGTAAGTCAGGGCAGGCCTGGAGCAACCAGGGGAGCCCTTTGGTTCTGTAGAAAAGTCTTCAGGGGACCCACAAGCCGGCTGGCAAGGGATCGCGAAGACGCCTCGGGAGGATTCCTTCAACAGGGGCCCACGGTCACTCGGGACGGGGTAGGCCTCTGATCTTCGGAGGGATTCCTGCTAGAGGCTGGGACCACACGTGGTCCAAAGCACAGGTTCGTAGAACGTCGTGGAAGGGGTTGCACTCGACAATAGTGCACGGTACCCAGGGACTGCGGTTCCTCGTCACTCGTGGGGTCCACTTGCCTCAGCTTCGCTGGGGACTCACGATGGCCTGGGAGAAGTCAGGAAATCCTCGTCTTGGGCTGCAGGGACCTCGGGCTCCGGCGGGAGCGGCGTAGTTTGCGACCGTCGTTTCAGTTTTTGGTGCCTGCCAAGCAGGGAGTCACTCCTTGACTCCAAGGGAGATTCTTCAGTCTTCCAGAGGTAGTGGAACGTAGAAGGTCCAGGATTCTTCTTCAGAGCGTCGTCCAGGGGTATCTAGTTTGCAATGCACAGGTTCCCCATCTTATACTGAAAAGAAGGGAGGGACTAGCTCTATGACCGGTGCCACCTATGGGAGGGTCAGGGGAGTGGGTGGCTACACCCACTTGCCTTTGTCCAGTTTTGAGCCAGAGCAGGGGCAGGTAGCCCCTGAGCCGGTTTGAACTGGGGTATGCACAGAGGAGCCTTCTGCTCCCCCAGTGCAGGACTTCAAAGCACTCTAGGAGTGCACCCACCCAGCCCCAATACACTAAACCCTGTCTAGGAGGTGGTCACACCTCCCTGGGACAGGATACCTATTGTGCTTCCTCCACTGCGAGTTTCGGTCATCAGCAGGAGGGCAGCCCAGTGTCTGTGACTGGTGGCATCCATTTTGTGATGCCAGGGCTCCTCAGGATTCTACTGCGTTTCCACAGTAGGTACATGTCTATCCCTATAGAAGGGTTGAATGCTACCCCCGCCGCCAGAACTGGCGTAGTGATATAGGTAGCCTATATCACAGTAAGGGGTGCATGCACCACCTTACCCAGGCTGCAGTAGCAGACCTGTGGTGTCAGATTTAGTCTGCTTCCCAGGGGTGGCATAATACCTGCTTCAGCCCCTGGTAGGCCTGTGAAGTACCTATGCCCTTGGTACCTAAGGTACCATATACTAGGGACTCATAAGGTACCACAGTATCCAATCACTAGTGCACCTAGAGTGCACTCCAAGTCGTTTAGAGAGAACAGAGAGGCTGGGGCCCTGATTGGCAGGGTCCCAGCCTGACTATAACCAGAAACCAGTGTAAACATCAGAAAAAAAGTGGGGGCAACATAAGAGGCAAATCCTACTCTCCTACACAACCCCCCCCCCCCCAAACGCAGGGACACTAAACTAACCTTGACCAGTTGAGTCTTCGTGCTCTAAGTGGAAATACCTTGAGAGTCCATCTGCATTGGCATGTTGGGTCCCAGGCCTGTGTTCCACTGTATAGTCCATCCCCTGTAGGGAAATGGACCACCTTAAAAGTTTTGGGTTTTCACCTTTCATCTGTTTAAGCCATAGGAGGGGCTTGTGGTCCGTCTGAACTGTGAAGTGAGTGCCAAACAAGTATGGCCTCAGCTTCTTCAGGGCCCACACCACAGCAAAGGCCTCCTCTCTATAGCTGACCAACGTTTCTCTCTAGGGGTCAGCCTCCTGCTAATAAAAGCTACTTGCTGGTCTTGACCTTCATCATTCAGTTGAGACAGTACAGCTCCCACACCCAGCTCAGAAGCATCTGTTTGGACAATTAACTTTTGGTGTAGTCTGGACTCTGTAAGATGGGGCAGTGCACATGGCCTGCTTTAGGTCTTCAAATGCCTTCTGACAGCTAGCTGTCCACTGAACCTTTTTTGGCATTTTCTTTGAGGTCAGATCATTCAAGGGGTGTCACTATAGATCCATATCCCTTCACAAACCTCCTATAGTACCCAGTCAGGCCTAAGAAGGCTCTCACCTGTGTCTGGGTGGTTGGAGCAACCCATTCCATTATGGTTTGGATTTTACCCTGTAAAGGCTGAACCTGGCCTCCACCCACAAGGTGGCCCAGGTACACAACCTGACTCTGCCCTATCTGGCACTTAGTGGCCTTGATAGTGAGGCCTGCTTTCTGCAGAGCCTCCAAAACATTCCTGAGGTGGACCAGGCGATCCTGCCAGGAGGAACTAAAGACAGCAATATCATCTAGAGAAGCTGAGCAATAAGTTTCCATCCCTGCCAGAACTTTGTTCACCAACCTCTGAAAAGTGGCAGGCGCATTTTTCAATCCAAAGGGCATCACCACAAAGTGGTAGTGCCCACCAGGGGTCGAAAATGCTGTTTTGGCTTTTGCATCATCAGCTAACCTGATCTGCCAGTAGCCAGCTGTTGGGTCAAATGTACTCAGATACTTGGCTGAGGCCAAAGTATCAATCAGTTCATCTGCCCTGGGAATGGGATAGGCATCAGTCCTGGTGACTGCATTGAGGCCTCTGTAGTCTACACAAAACCTCATTTCTTTCTTACCACCCTGGGTATGAGGCTTTGGTACTAGGACTACTGGGCTAGCCCAAGGGCTATCTGAAGGCTCATTCACACCTAACTCCAACATTTTCTGGACTTCAGTCCTGATACAGTCCCTGACACGGTCAGGTTGCCTGTAGATTTTACTCTTGACAGGCACTGTCCCCAGTGTCCACCTCATGGGTGCACCAGGTAGTCTGACTAGGGGTCAGGCTAAACATATGTCTGTACTGCTGCAGAACTTGTCTGCACTCAGTTTGCTGATGGTCAGTGAGGCTGCTTGCCAAAGCAACACCATCTACTGACCCATCATCAGGGTTCTGTGAGAGCAGGTCAGGGAGAGGGTCACTCTCCTCCTCCTGTTCCTCATCAGTTGCCATGAGCAAGCCCATGTCAGCCCTGTCAACATATGGTTTCAATCTGTTGACATGGAGCACCCTCAGGGGGCTCCTGGGAGTTCCAAGATTCACCAGATAGGTGACTTCTCCCTTTTGCTCAACTATTGTATGGGGGCCACTCCATTTGTCTTGGAGGGCTGCTGGGGCCACAGGCTCCAACACCCACACTTTCTGTCCTGGCTGGTACACAGTCAGCACAGCCTTTTGGTCATGCCAAGCTTTTTGTAATTCTTGGCTGGCCTCCAGGTTTTTGGTTGCCTTTTTCATGTAGTCAGCCATCCTGGAGCGGAGACCAAGTACATAGTCCATCACATCTTGTTTGGGGGGTTTGAGAGGGAACTCCCAGCCCTCTTTTACCAAACATAATGGACCTCTTACAGGATGCCCAAACAGAAGATCAAATGGGCTGTAACCAACCCCCTTCTGTGGAACCTCTCTGTATGCAAACAACAGGCAGGGAAGAAGAAGAAGGTCCCATTTCCGCCTAAGCTTCTCTGGGAGTCCTTTAATCATTCCCTTCAGGGTTTTGTTGAAACTTTCAACCAACCCATTGCATTGTGGGTGATAGGGGGTGGTGAACTTATAAGTTACACCACACTCCTTCCACATTGCCTTTAAATATCCTGACATGAAGTTTGTAACTCTGTCAGAAATGACCTCCTTTGGGAAACCCACTCTGGAGAAAACTCCAATGAGGGCTCTTGCCACCACAGGGGCTGTGGTGGTCCTCCGGGGAATTGTCTCTGGGTACCTGGTGGCATGATCCACTACCACCAGGATAAATCTGTGCCCGGATGCAGTTTGAGGGTCAAGGGGACCAACAATGTCAATCCCTACCCTTTCAAAGGGTACCCCCACCACAGGTAGTGGTATCAGGGGGGCCTTTGTGGTGCCACCTGCCTTGCCACTGGCTTGGCATGTGACACAGGAGTGACAAAACTCCTTTGTGTCTTCTGGACATATGTGGCCAATGAAAATGTGGAACAAGCCTGTCCCAGGTCTTGTTTTGGCCCAAGTGACCTGCTAAAGGGATATCATGTGCTAGGGTCAAGAGGAACCCCCTAAACGTCTGCCTCCTGGTGGCTCCAGGGGCTGGATCTCTACCCTCAGAATATAGGAGTCCCTCATCCCAATAAACTTTATGGGACCCACTAGCACTCCCAGCAGCCTCAGCAGCAGCCTGCTGTCTGAGGGGTTCAAGAGAGGGGCAGCACTGTTGCTCCTTACTCAGATCTTCCCTAGAAGGGCCCCCTGCCCCCAAGAACTCAACCTGATCAGGCTCAAGTTCCTCTGGGGCAGTTCCTTCTTCAGGATCCACTCCTCCTCCCTCAAGAGGGGAATCAGTGATCTGAGACAGAGGGGAAGGCACTGCCTTAACCCTACTGCTCCTCTTCTTGGGAATCATCTGGTCCATGGTTTCAGGATCCAGAGCTGGTTCAGTGTCATGCATTTTGGCCTGTGACCTGGTCACAGCAAATACCTTTGCAGGGATGCCCAACATCTCAGCATGAGTCCATAACTCTACTTCAGACCAGGCTGAAGTTTCTAGATCATTGCCCAATAGACATTCTACAGGGAGGTCTGCACTGACTACAACCTTCTTGAGGCCAGTTACCCCTCCCCAGGAGAAATTCACAACTGCCAAACTATGGTTGGTCCTGACATTGCTTGCATTGGTCACCTGGTACATTTCGCCCAGAATGATCTGTCCAGGTTCCACAAGATCCTCTGCCACCATGGTGACACTAGCACCTGTGTCCCTAAATGCCAAAGCCTGTTTGCCATTTATTACAGGCTGCTGTTTGTATTTGCCCAGATTACTGGGGCTTACCAGGAAGGACATGTCAATGTCTCCATCACAAATCAGCATTGCCTGAGTGTGTACTCTGACTAGGCCAGAGTCCACTTCAGAACCCAGGGTCAACCCTACTACACCCTTATTCTGAGTACCACCTCCACCAGTAGCTGAACTAGGGGGAACAGTTGCCTTAGGGGCAGGAGTGGTGGTGGTTTGGTCTTTGGACTTGTTACAATCAGAAGTCCAGTGCCCTTTCTGTTTACAGAATTTGCACCAGGGCTTCTTTGGTCTTTTCCCTTGTTGGATTGTGACTCCCCACCAGATGCAGATTTTTGGGGCCCTTGTGAAGACTTCTGGTCTTTTGACTTATCCCCACTTTTCTCAGAGCCCTTAGAATCCTGCTTCTTTGTGTCACCCCTTGGTTCTGGGTTTTCTGCCTCACCCTGGTTCTGACCCACTTGTCTGCCTTCTTTCCCAATTCTTGGGGAGAGGTCAGATCTGAGTCCACCAGGTATTGATGCAACAACTGGTTCTGGCAATTATTAAGGATCTGTTCTCTCATCATTAGATTATACAATCCCTTGAAATCAGTAACCCTACTGCCAACCAGCCAACCCTCCAGAGCCTTGGTTGCACAATCTACAAAGTCAGTCCAGTCCTGAGTCTGTGCCTTCTGGGTGTCTCTGAACTTCAACCTGTACTGCTCAGTGGTTAAGCCAAACCCATCTATCAGTGCACTCTTCAGGACTTCATAGTCATCAGCATCCTCTTCTCTGACAGTGAGGAGCTTGTCTCTACCTTTATCTGAAAAGGAGAGCCACAAGATTGCTGCCCACTGCTTTTGGGGGACCTGTTGTACTCTACAGGCCCTTTCCATAGCAGTTACCCACTTATGGATATCATCCCCACTCTGGTAGGGAGGAACAACCTTGCTCAGGTTCCTATGGTCTGGAATATATTCTCTGCCTCTAGGGACACTGTTGCTGCCACCAGGGGGTTCTAACCCCTCTTTTCTAGAAGCTCTCTGGAGCTCCAGGGCTTCCTTATCTAATGCCAACTGCTTGGTTTTGAGGGCAAATCTTGCTTCCTCATACTGCAGCAGTTTGTACATTCTGTCAGAGGAGGTCTCTCTTCTTGAGAAGTAGGAGTTCCTCTGGTAGACAGATTCTCTGCCAGCGTGATAGGAGTGTTCAGATTCCCTAGAAAGGGACCTAGGCCTCTCCTCCACTATGTCAGTTCTCTTAGGGAGAATTCCTCTGTCCTGTTCAGACCCCTTGGGGCCTGGCCCTACAACCACAGATTCTTGGTCATCCTGATGTCCATCATCTGACCCAGACACTGTAATTGACCCACTCACTGATTCAGACCCATTAGCTCCTAGAGCTAATCTAAGATCATCTGCTGTCAGCAGATCTATCAGGTGTAGTGTAGAGGGACTCTGTCCTAGCTTCAGGTGCCTTTCAGCACACATGGCTTTCAAGTCAAAGAAAGTCATGTCCTTATACTGAGGCTGAGTGGATCCACTGTGTCCACCCCTTAAGGACATTCTAGTGTTGTGCAGTGTTGTACTACCTACACTAGTTTGTGGCCTACTGATACTAGCTTGAGCTGTAGAAAGGGTGTGCTATCCCTTGGCATACAGCTCTAAGTTCAGTAGAACTTATTGATACTAAGCTTGACTTTATATGTACCTTGAGTACCTATAGTGGTTTTCAGTTAGTAATTCAAATAGAGATTTTCTGGTAAAACAATAGCAAGCTGGAATCCCACACGCTGCCACCAATGTGAGAAGTTGGCCTGGTATATGCTGTTCACTAGTTAAAGTGGACACCTTGCACCAGTACAATTCGACTCTTATGGTAGGTAGGTTTAAGACAACCTTTATAGAAAGCTATCCTAGTGGTAGCTGTGGAGAGCAGCCTTCAGGCTAAGTCTTGGAGGAATGTAAAGCAGCTTGTTTTACCACACAATCTCTTGAATCACCAAATGAAAAGACACCACACAGGTTTATATATCAAATATATATGTATTTATTACTAAACAACTCTCTACTAATCTCTTGTGAGATTAGAAGACAGGAACATATGCATAAATCAACGTTTCACAATAAATTAAGCACAAATATGGCTGGGGCCCTAGGGGCGTACCAGACCATATACTAAAAAGAGACTTAAGAACAACGACTTACAAGGAGACAAGGCCCAGGGCCTTCAGAAGTGCTGGGGCCTCACGAAACCACCCAAGGCAGGTAAGTAAAGGACCCACGGGGACGCGTGCAGTGAGTGAACACAGGCGCGGATCGCCATAGACTTCAATGGGGCAAGTCGCGGTTGGAAATTAAGTGTTTAAGGGCACTTCGGGAGTAGCTACAAGCAAGTCACTTACAGGGTAAGTAGTTCTAGGGCCAACACCCACAGGAGCACCGTAGTGCTGGAGTTACCTCACCCAGGGAAGCCGGGTGCATAGGTGTCCTTTGGTGTCGGGTCGCGGCGTCGTTTTCAATGGGAGCCACTGAAGACTTGCTGCTTGCGGCGACAGGAGAAGTGTCCGGTGGAATCCAAGCCTGGATTCGGAAGAAGGAAGACCTGAAAGCAGAAGGGACAGTGTTCAAAGTCACTGGGCAGTGACCCGGGGCAAGGAAGATGAATGCCCACCGTCGTCGACAGATTCAGGTCGTTCACGGGTGTCTTGACTCTTCGGCCAGGAGGTGTCGAGGACGACCAGGAGCTGGATTCGGCGTGTCCCACGAAGTCTGCAGCTGACTGCGGTGTCGGCGACCCGATTGGAGCCAACAAGCCTTGGTAGCAGCAAGTCTCGTGGAAAGCGTAAAAAGTCAATGGGGTCTGGGGAACTCACCCAGTGAGGGTAAGTCAGGGCAGGCCTGGAGCAACCAGGGGAGCCCTTTGGTTCTGTAGAAAAGTCTTCAGGGGACCCACAAGCCGGCTGGCAAGGTATCGCGAAGACGCCTCGGGAGGATTCCTTAAACAGGGGCCCACGGTCACTCGGGACGGGGTAGGCCTCTGATCTTCGGAGGGATTCCTGCTAGAGGCTGGGACCACACGTGGTCCAAAGCACAGGTTCGTAGAACGTCGTGAAGGGGTTGCACTCGACAATAGTGCACGGTACCCAGGGACTGCGGTTCCTCGTCACTCGTGGGGTCCACTTGCCTCAGCTTCGGTGGGGACTCACGATGGCCTGGGAGAAGTCAGGAAATCCTCGTCTTGGGCTGCAGGGACCTCAGGCTCCGGCGGGAGCGGCGTAGTTTGCGACCGTCGTTTCAGTTTTTGGTGCCTGCCAAGCAGGGGAGTCACTCCTTGACTCCAAGGGAGATTCTTCAGTCTTCCAGAGGTAGTGGAACGTCGAAGGTCCAGGATTCTTCTTCAGAGCGTCGTCCAGGGGTATCTAGTTTGCAATGCACAGGTTCCCCATCTTATACTGAAAAGAAGGGAGGGACTAGCTCTATGACCCCACCTATGGGAGGGTCAGGGGAGTGGGTGGCTACACCCACTTCCCTTTGTCCAGTTTCGCGCCAGAGCAGGGGCAGGTAGCCCCTGAGCCGGTTTGAACTGGGGTATGCACAGAGGAGCCTTCTGCTCCCCCAGTGCAGGACTTCAAAGCACTCTAAGAGTGCACCCACCCAGCCCCAATACACTAAACCCTGTCTGGGAGGTGGTCACACCTCCCTGGGACAGGATACCTATTGTTGGGCTTCCTCCACTGCGAGTTTCGGTCATCAGCAGGAGGGCAGCCCAGTGTCTGTGACTGGTGGCATCCATTTTGTGATGCCAGGGCTCTTCAGGATTCTACTGCGTTTCCACAGTAGGTACATGTCTATCCCTCTAGAAAGGTGGAATGCTACCCCCGCCGCCAGAACTGGCGGGGGGGTAGTATTCCAAGATGTTTGACACCAAACACAACATGTTTCCGTGCAGCCATCCCAAAGTTAGCATTTAACGCGGGGTTATAATGCACTTAAGAGTATATGGTCAGGCTGCACTACAAACAGCATCAGAGAAGGGTCTCCGAATGCTGCAGAGGGGCTCTGCTCATGCAGGGGCACCCTCTCACATAGGAACCAAGCACCTTCAGGATTGATAAGGCCTGCCATAGGAGTGACTTATAGGTTTATATGTGTGTATCTATGTAGTGATATAGGTAGCCTATATCACAGTAAGGGGTGCATGCACCACCTTACCCAGGCTGCAGTAGCAGACCTGTGGTGTCAGATTTAGTCTGCTTCCCAGGGGTGGCATAATACCTGCTTCAGCCCCTGGTAGGCCTGTGAAGTACCTATGCCCTTGGTACCTAAGGTACCATATACTAGGGACTCATAAGGTACCACAGTATCCAATCACTAGTGCACCTAGAGTGCACTCCAAGTCGTTTAGAGAGAACAGAGAGGCTGGGGCCCTGATTGGCAGGGTCCCAGCCTGACTATAGCCAGAAACCAGTGTAAACATCAGAAAAAAAGTGGGGGCAACATAAGAGGCAGATCCTACTCTCCTACACACTCGCTGCTCCTTCATGAGCACACTGCTCGGAAACTTTTCTCTTGTTCAGAGGGCTATCCCCACAGCTCCGGGCCGCATCCCGGTGAGCCCTCAGCCCCAGGGAATTGCGCTGGAGCCGTTAGTTGCCGTCTGAGAAGGACGCCATTCCTCTGGTGCTTCTTCTCACGTCACACCAGAGTCCGCCGCTCTCCGGGGGTCTGACAGCGATGGCGGGGCACCGATAACATCAATGCATTAATTAGTGCTCTGGGTACCGTCCGCTGCCGTGTCCCCGCCCCTGGGGGAGTTCACCGGTGTTTATCGGTAGTCTTCACCGGGAGCGGCCACCATGTTGGCTCAGCGGCTCTGCTCCCCGCGTCCTGCAGACGGCCGTTATTAGAGCTCCTCCTGGCCTCAAAGGCGTCCCAGAGTGTCCTCTTCCTACAGCAAGCTCGGTCCCGACATTCCGTTATACATTTGCCCAGGACCGAGCAGGGCTATCATCCTTTCTCACGGGGCTCGGCGCGGAGCCAAACGAAGTTACAACCTCGCGGCCTTGATGGCTGGCCACGCCGCCGACAGTTTTTCTTTTTTTAAGTGCCAGGGAAGGGTCATGGGAAGGGGAACTATTAAGGAACTGGCATCAACGCTTAAGGGTGGTGCTCATATAAGGCGGTTTGAAGTCACCGCAGAGCCCCAAGGCGCCACCTATTGTGACACAGGAGCATTGCTGATGAATTCTCCAGATCCATTCTGGCACCTGGCGATGTTCTTGAGGTGAGGAAATTGTACTTTGATAGATTATCCACCAGAAAGAGCATTAGGAAAGAGAAGTATCATGATCTGCCTACTTTGGTTCACAACATGGCTACTCCTATCCTACTGTGTATTTTGAGGCAGCCCTGCTATGTTTTTTGGTCGAAATGGACAAACAGTGATGTTTACTGGCTCATATAACAGCGGGTTCTCCCCTATGGTTAGTTCCGTGGTTTGCAAATAAATGGAGCACAAGTATGTATGTGTGTGTGTGTGAGTGATATATATATCTATATATATATCTATATATATATATCCAGGATCCCAATGCACGACCGCCGTGGACCAAAGAAGGGCACAGACAACAGTTGGAGATGACATAAATCCGTTTATTGCTTAACAAGTCAGGATGATGCGTTTCGACCACAAGCCTGCGTTCTTGATCACATGGCACGCTAAGGAAATGTGCAGAGTATTTATAGTGACTGTAAGTGACTTTACTATGTTCATTGTGACATGGCAAAAACGAGGCCCTTTTACAGCAAGCAGTAAAATCTACTAGTCATCAGCTGATGACTAGGGGTAATGACCAACATAATGTGGTGGCAAACATAGACAACAGACTCTTCTGCTATAAAACATGGTTCATGACATTGCAGTCTGTAACTCCATTCCTGCGCGGTGTGCTTATGAGGCAAGGTGTGTTATGGCTGGGAGGAGTACTAAGCCATGTGTCGTGGCTCATACTAACAATCTGTAAGCAACCTAGATATCCTAACATCTGTATGCAAAAAGCAGTTTCAAATATAGAATGTGATAACCCTGTTGCATGTGAAATAGACTCAAACGTGGCAGTGCTTGAAGTTTAACTGTGTTGATGCCTGAACCAATCACCTGTAAGAGCGAGCACGCTTGTGGAGTCCTGTAATGATGTACGCTAAGTGCGGGTACTCGAGTATGGGCCAAGGTGTCATGTTGGACCTATGTTCCATGTCGTGGTCTGCCAATGGTGTCTGTGCGTCACTGTGAGGCCTCAAAATGCGGAATAAAAACGGTGTTTCTCAGTGTGAACAAGTCACTGACGTGAAAAAATTAGATAAAAGTGAAGTGGGGAAGGGAAAGCTGTGATAGTGTCGTGTTATGTGCTCCAGAGAACCCTGGGCTCGCTCTGTGTTCAGCCGAAACTAGAGCAGTGGATACAAACCATGTCTAGAAGTGTAAGATCATGTGGTGCAGTGGGTTAAAATACTGGGCAACCAACAAAGTCAGCCGACTTTCGGAAGTCAAATGGGCGAAAATTTCTGAAAGCAACTGGAGTGACTCCTTTAAAGGAAGTGGTAAAGATCCTCACTAAGATTTAGTCCTGTCAGTGCCTTGGTGTTGAGTTCAATAATATATTTGGACTCCAGTTGTCTGAACAATTTATCTCTATTACCCCCACGTTTGAGTGGTGGGATGCAGTCAACTACACAATATTTCAAGTGATCCAGGTTGTTGTGATGTGTTGCTTTGAAGTGTCTGGCAACTGGGTATGCCGGGTCACTGTTAACAATAGCCCTGATATGTTGCAGAATGCGAAGGTGCACTTGGAGCTTGGTGCTCCCCACGTATCTGAGCCCACAACTACAGGTGAGAATGTAGACTGCGTATTCTGTTCTACAGGTGAGTTTTTGTTGGATCACTATCGGTTTGTTCCTAAACTCTGCCGTGATTTGGGTGGTGTTAACTCCAAACTTGCATGCCCTACAGCTACTGCATTAAAAAAAACCTTTGACCCCTGATAACCAGTTCTTGGTGATGGTTATTTCGGGGCTATTTCTGACTACAGCATCATGCATGGAGACAGCTCTCCTGTAGGTGATCTCCGGCCTGGGGGCCACCGTTGGTCCTAGTGTGGAGTCAGTTTTGATAATGCCCCAGTGTTTATTAAAAATGGATTTTAATACCCGTGCCTCGGTGTTGTGGGTGATTAGGCGCGCGGTTACCTTGCTGTCAGTGGTCAGCTCTGGGGCAGTGTCAATACTGTTGCTGGTGTCAGTGTGTGTGCCTAGTAGGAGATGTTCTCTGGGAAATGAGTTGGCTTTGGTGGTCGCTGCTGTGATCATCTTATCTGTGTAGCCTCTGGCCCTGAATCTCATGTGAGACTCCAATTGGCATTTGGCCAGGTCTGTGCTGTTGCTGCATATTCTGCGCAGGCGCAGCATTTCCCCGTAAGGAATGCTTGCTATCAGGTGTTTTGGGTGAAAACTGCTGGCGTGTAGGGTGGAGTTTCCTGCAGTGGTTTTTCTGTGGAGAGTGGTGTGAAGTGTGCTGTTGGTGACATATACTTTGACATCAAGGAATTCCACTGATTCTGTGCTTATGGTGGCATTAAACTCTAAATTAAAATCATTACAATTGATCTCATCAATAAACGTTTTTGCACTGTCAATGGAGCCTTTCCAGACCACAAAAATGTCATTAATATATCGCAGCCAACAAAGGATATGGTTAGACCAAGCTTCCGATTGAGTGACCCTGAGGATCCGCTCCTCCCACCAGCCAACATGAAGGCAGGCATAGCTGGGGGAGAAGCAAGCCCCCATTGCCACGCCCCTCAGTTGCTGGTATGTCTTGTTGTTAAACATAAAGAAGTTATGTTCCAGGCACCATTCTATGAGATGCATAATGAGTTCGTTATGTTTGTAACAGTGAATAGGTCTCTTGGCCAAGAATTCATGATATATATATATATATATATATATATATATATATATATATATATATATATATATATATATATCCAATGACAAGGGTGATGGTAAGCACATGGGATAATGTATGCATTACGAATGGCTTTACTTCTTTCCCATACAAACCTTTTGGTGACAATCCTGACTTTACTCCTGGGCAGGAAATTGGAGGATTTCAATCCTGGAGGAACTAAATGTTTGATGTGAGGGTCATTATTCTGTGAGGGGCAGCTTACATCATTTGGGAGATGAAGAGAGACTTTGGTTTACCCGAGTTGGAATATTATAGATATCTGCAGGTACAACATTGGCCTCTGCACCATTTAAATAGAGAAGGTGTCTTTCGAGAACGTACTATTTTTTTTTTAAAGGAAATGATGGAGTGCACCCCATTATTTATTTGAATTTTGAAACTTGTGATCCTGATAGCTTTGCCCCTTGTAAACACCAGGACAAAAACAATAGGAACTGTGTCAGGTTGGGAAGTCACAGGCGCTGAATGTAGCAATATGAGAGGACCCATAACATGAATAAAAATGTAAAATGGGTATAACTTTTTCTATTGGTATCAAATGCTAGAAAAGAATGCTGCAAGCTTAGGATGGGGAAACATTCTGATAAATATTGGAGGGGATGTTGTGCAAGAGGATATCATGCATTTACTATTAAATTGCCTGAAATCAGGGAGGTTTTGAGAGTAGGTTTTAAAGGCAATCAATGAAATGTTTGGATGAGCTATTCCCCAGGTTCCTGCAGTGATATAAATGATTCATTTGAAGATCTGTCAATTTAGTTAGAATAGTCTTGAATTCTGTCTTAACCATTTGAGAGCCATGGTTGGGCTTTTGTGTTTCAAATGTTGAATGGTTGAGCTTATAAAATGTGCCTTGATTGGTGGCTGCCACTAAAATGAATGAAAGGGAGGAATATTAGAATGCTTGTAGCATTGTCTCCTCGCTGGCTGGATGATTTTGGGAAAAAGACAGGTGTAATGATGGAAAATTTGAATAAAAACAGTGTAACGTTAAAATTCAGAGACTGCAGTTTGGATTTTCCCTACCCTGAGCCTCGCTGCACAAGAAAGAAGGAAACAATTTTCCACAACATCAAAAAACACTATTTGTTAGGACCTTTGCAGTGTCCATTTAGTACCCAACCTAACTCAGTAATTAGTGAAGGCAAGATCCATGTCTTTACACAACCAAGCTCTACCAGGAACTTTTTTGACAGCAAGATGATCCAAAAATGTGGTGTAACAACAGAGGGGGTGGATTCCTGACTCTGCAGGGGTCACTGTTAAACTTATATGACCTATCCCACAAACAGCTCGAGCACTGGTCAAGTGCTTTAGAACAAAGAGACTGTACCTCTTTGGTTTTATTGTCCTGTCCTGTCCTTTCTCCATTGCCTTATTCATGACACTCCATCTTTTAGAGCGTAGGTAGCCAGAGTTTTTAAAGGTGTTAAGTGCTAATTTCTTGAAATCAGGTAAAATGCTTTAATCAGTTCCTGAGGTAGTGTACATTGAGAGCTGTGTTTTTTTTTTTAAAGTGGCTAGTTAATAAATTTGATTTGAAATGGAGGGGGGAAGGGAAAAAATCCCACTTAAAACAGTGAGTGATACTATTGCAAAATGACACCTTTCACTCCCCATCCACCAAAAAACAAAAGCCATTAATTCAATTCCAAAATGACTAGAACATGTGTTGTCCCAATCAGTCTAAAATAAACTGACTACCCAAGCAACTTTTGCTCTTTAATTTAAATATTAGATTTAATGCCAAAGGTCTTGTCTGACCTAATCATTTGTAACTAAGTTTAAGTACAAATGAAAATATACTTTATAATTTATAACATACAGTTGTCTCTTGTTTTTCATTAATATTTCAACACTTTTACTTTTGAACTATTTTAATTACAATGTTTCAGCTATTTCCATAGAAGCAAGACTTTAAACCTAAGATTTTACGAATTAATTATGAGAAGGGGTGGGTAAAGGTCCACTTAGAACACAGTCAGGCATTTAGAAGTATATACAAAATATCAGTTAATCTGCTTTGATACTTTCAAGAACTTTGATAATCACAGTGAGGAAATTAGCATTGTTTTTTAGAGACTAAGGATGCTTTTGTCTAAAGTGGCATCACTGCAACCTATTTTAATTTGGAAAAAACTTTGCAGTACCTGACTTGTGTCTGAGCAACTTGATAGAAACCCTCCGTGCTATCCACAGTACAAATAAGGGAACAAAAGAGCAATCTTGTTACAAATCTTAGAAGTTTTATCATGGGGAAAAAAGCTGAATGCTTCTCGGATTATTCAGTAGATTAATGGGTCTATACCTGGAGTAACTCCAGGCCAGTTTTAATACCATCTTAAGTTTTGAGATGCTTAATAGGAGTTTTTATAATGTTTAGTGAGAAATATAGGAATATTGTTTGACCTGAATTTCCTCTGAGGATATAGAATTGCAACAAAACCTTTACTTAAGCTCCTAGCCTCCAGCATGTGGTTTTAAACAGCTAGCACCAAACTAAATGAGTGGCAGTTAGAAAAAGAATTTATTATACTGAATTGACAAGGCAGGAGTATTTCATACTTACCTCAACTCTGGCCCTCACGTTCAGACTTTCAGTCTCACAGTTAGGACTGAGCATACCAGCATAAGTAGAATGTCCGTTATAATCGGGTAGGACATGTGTGGTGTGATCCACTAACTTATTGAAAGACGCCCATAAAGGTTTGCCTTAACATCTCACACATGCATGAACCACATCTGAAACATCTGCTCTCCAATCCTGCATTTGTCTCATTTTGATTATTAAAATAATTTTGTATAACCGCAGTTTACTATTTTCCTAATTTGTTTAATTTTCTAAAAATATCGAAAATGGAAGCACAAAAGCTGTCAGTTCATCCCCACAATAAAATACAGAGCAATGCTTTGGATATTTGTGTTTGGTGCTCTGTGCATGATAATGTATCTGATTGTTTGCAACACTATTTTATGCAGGTGAAAATTCCTTTTGGCTCTTCAGTCTTGTAATGCTAGCTAGATGTGGAATCCCTTTCAGTCAAACTTTGTTTGAAAGTTTATCACAGGTCAAACATTTTCCTGTACTCGGTGTAATATGTAGTAAAGAGAAAGGTAGCTAAATGTTGAGATTGATTTTTATTTTTTTAACATATGCATCATTCACCTTTCTTAACATATTGTTTTTGGTGGTCTTTATCTACAGGTGCTGCTGGCGAAGGGATCTGGCCTGCTCATTCTCCAACTCCTCATCTAGAAACCTGGGTCAGTTTTGCAGATACTCCACCAAGCAGTGCTCATTTAGCCATGCATCCTGCCTCTGTCCAGGTGTGACATTTTATTAGTTGCATTTGGTTTGCTTCATTTCCACACCTTCAGTTTTACATTCCTATCATAGGCTCACAAGTAGGAATTTATTGAGGAAATTCCATTTGTGCATTAGGGGCTGCAGATTCATTTACATTATTCATAGCATGTTTCTTTCTGTGTGGTGGTTTGGCCTTCAACAACAATTTATACTATTTGTTTTAAATGAAAGCATGGCATTGCATTATAAACTTTTGGTTTGCATGTTATTTGGTTTCTGATCCTGTTAAATGTGCCGTATGTTCTGCATTTTTTTATATATATAAATTATGTAATAGTTTTTATACAAATGGCTGGCTGCAATCTTGAAGTGATTTCATAGCTTTTCATTTAAAATGCATAAATACAAATTTCTCATGCTCCTGTCTCAGTTCTCCACATTGCTGCATGATATTCACACCAGGGGAAAAGGATCCCTTTACAGTCTCTACATTCTTTGCACATTTTCAAGAACATATACTTGAACTCTCCCAAAGGCTTTGTTGTGGTTGGAGTTACTTTGTAAATAAATTACACAAGTAAATATCACAGAAGAGCTTATCAGCAAAAGTTTGTTTATTCAAAGAGTGCTACAAACAGTAATGTTTCCCTGTATGGTCACCTACCTACTAACAGTGCAATTATCAGTGACCTATCCTAAACGAAAACATTTAAAAACATTTAAAGTACAGATATTCCCATGAAAAACAGTGCTAGTAGGTGATGTTTAATTTTTAAACAAACACAATACATGAAAAACTGTGCACCAGCACCACCAAAAAAGGTCATATTTCCCAGTTATTGGAAATGGACAGACTAGCAGAATACATCATAGCGTTAAGTTTGTACAGCAGTGTATCCTATATATTTAGCAAAACAAAGCCACCTTTCAACAGAGGATTTATGTTTTTATTATCTATTTTTGGTCATAATCACAACACACATACATTTCGGGCGTTATGGAAACAAAAGAACCATTAGTATTTTTAAACTAGGCCAACTGGTTGCTTCAGTAGCTGAACTATCTATATTTAATATGGTTAACTGGTCTCTTAAGTTAAGCTCTTTAAATCCGTCTGCTCAAATTCTCAAGTTAGAAACTTGTTGCTTTTACAGTTCCAAAACGTGTACTTCAAAGTCCCAGATTGAAATTTACACACCTAACAAAGCGTAATCACTTGACTGGATTAGTCACTCTAAGCAGAGTCCAGTAAATCTGAAATTAACCATTTGCTGAGCATATGAGACCCCATGATCAGCTAAAACACATAAATATCATTTCCTCCCATTTTTTTACTTCTTCGTTTTACCCCAGCTCCTCAGTCCATTTAGTCAAGCAGATATCTTAAATCAACAGAGCCCATAGTAGTCTTCTGTGTCACTGCACTATGAATTAATGACGGCGAAGGTTTCAATTTCTCATTCTGGTCTCACGGTCATCACAATTTGGTTTATATTTAAATTTCAGAAATTGAATCAACAATTCAGTTTCCCGACGGCACTTGGTCAATAATAAAAACATCCACTTCTCGAACACAGGTTTCCATTCATTTCATTGCCGGATTCCTCTAGCTTGAAGCTCCTTTTAATATAAATCCAATAGTTCGGCATTTAAGAAGCCTATAAAACAAGCGTTCAGCACAGATTATAATTATACAGCTCTAAAATAAATTGAAAATAACGTAATAAACAATCAACAATTAAAAAAAAAAAAAAAAGCTGGAGGAAAGGCAGGTTTTTCAATTAGTGCTGAAAATAAGTAAAGGAGATGATCCAAGGACAATCTTATCACAAGAACATTTCTTACTTTGAGGGGAGATCAAGGGAGCTGCCACCAGAAACCGCTTTTTACCAGCTGCAAGGTTATATTGTTCTGCACTCTTGATGTTGGAATGTATTTTTTCTGGCAATATATTACTGTTGGAGGATAAACAGATCGATAGATCTAAAGACAGTGCTAAAAGGACTTTGGTTTGAAGGATAGAATGCTGGCAATATGCAATGGCATAATGCAAAACTATATGCCACCCTGCAAAGCAAAGAGCCGTCGAGATGGCATACATGAAAATTTGTGTATATAACTAAATGTAAAACAATACATTGACTAATTACTGCATTCCAATACAGTGTAACATAGCATACACAATGTATAAAACTTAATCTTCAAAACATCAGGAAAAATACACATTTGAACTAATAAATGTACATGATCGAGTGGAAAAATAAGCTTTCGTACATGAAAAGTATCTTTTTTGAGTGAGGTTTAGCATTGCAACAATATGCTGTTTTGATTCCTCATTATATGTTTACAGAAACATATCCACTAACACTACTGACAGCACCTCTTTATCAGCCATACCAGACTCCAGTCTGTGATGGAAAAGTTGGAACTATTTGGAAAGTCACACCCAGACTGCCAAAAACTCAGCAAAGTCAGACCAGTGTCAGAGTGCGCTCTATACAAATAATATAGCTTAATATAGTTAGTCTGCAAGCCTTCTATTTGTCCATGATCTCAGATGTATGTGGAAAAAGTAGATTTTGCAAAATTATATGCACATTTTACTCCAGTATTGTAACTTTCATAGATTCACATTCTTGAATTCTTCCCTGTCGTCTAGATGGGAGTCCCACGTTACCTTAATAAGGCAATGTACTGATAGGTGTAGACTAGAAAAGGCCTAGTCCTCTTAGTTTAGGCACCTATCAGTCATTTTTAAAAAAGAGACCAAACTTTAGGTTGTAACCTATCCGAATCAATCAACTTTTAGAACACTCCTGTGAGAAGCTCCAGTCCCTCAGATTTTGTAGCGCACGTCATGCTAGGGAGTCTCCGGTGAGCTCTGCTCAGTTTTTCCTGTTCTACACTGCTTCACAGCAAATGTTTCAAGGATTGATATATTTTTTTTTTTTTTTTAAATTCTTTTTTATTGATTTTATCCCAACATGTGACATAATAAATCATCGCATCCAGCAAATTACACATTCAGTGCATACTTGGAAAATGGTTCTTTCAATGTCCCCTCCCTCCCTCCCTCCCACCCGCCCCTCCCCTACCCACCCCCCCTCCTCACCGGTGTGCCTACTACCACTTTTTACGAACAATACATTCCTCTACAATTTACCATATCAACAATTATATACAATCCTTAAAGCATTACAGTGCGTACATTTACATTTGGGGTCATTATACATTCCGCTAGACTCTTCATGACCCATGTTCCACACACCTAGGTGGCAGTGGGAGTTCCCTGATCCCCTCCGACCGACCCTTGTTCTGATCCCACCTCCGGGGCCTGCAGTATTGTAACCAAGTCCTCCCAAGCCCTCGCTGCCTCCAGTGCTGTTTCATTATTACTGCGCCAAGCGTGCTGCAGTCTAAGAGTGCCTCGCTCGCGCCCATTTCAATAATTCCGCTCTCCATCTCCCCATACTTGGTCCCCTCGCTGACTTCCAATGCATCGTTATCTCTCTTTGGCCAAAATCAGGCCGAGGTCCAAAAATGTACTTGTGATTTTCGTTTTTTTTGTGTGCGGGAACCAATGCAGAATACAAACACCCATATCTAGATCAAGTACGCGCTCAGTCACACTGCTCAACAATTCCAGCACTTCTTCCCAGTAAGTCCCCAAGTTCGCACACCCCAGAACATATGACGAAAGTCGGCCCCCTCCAAGCCACATCTCGGGCACAAAGCAGTCGCCGTATGGAAGTATTGTTTAAGCTTAGCTGGTGTCAGATATGCTCTGTGCAGAACATAGAATTGCACCAATTGGAATCTGGCATTTCTCGTGCCCTTCCAGGCACGTCTAACCAATTGGGCCCACGTGTTTCCAGGGATTTCCCTGCCAAGGTCCACCTCCCACTTTTCCTGCAACTTGGTCAGCGGGCTTAGATCTTCAGTCAACATACGCCGGTATAGGCACGTAACGGCCTTAAAAGTCCCTGATGCCATCACCACGTATTGACACGTCATGGAGGTCCGCGGTTCCGACAACCCCAGCCCCCAGTGTCGCTGCAGCGCCGAGGCGAGTGCCGCATGCAGCAGGTAGTCCCCGCGCGGGAGATCATATTTGGCCTGCAAGGCCCGGAAGGACAACAAGGTTTCATTTTCATATAAGTCTCCCAAGACTTGTATCCCTAGGTCTTCCCAGTGTGCCAACGCCGACCAGTCCCCGCCATGTGGGAAGGCAGTACACATGCCCAACGGTATCTCCGGGCGTAAGGGCGGGCAATGCCAGCCCGTTTTGACTCCGATTCCAACATAATCTTAGCGTCCTCTCTTCCACGGTAAGCGGTTGAAGGCACAACTTCTGGTTCAAAACTATGAAGGACAAGATATATCTCGGGACCCATCTCCCTCCCGGACCATCAGGACCTCTAAACTCTCTAGCTATTGCCTGGGTCAACCACTGCAGCTGCGCCGCCAGATAGTACTCCTCGAAGTCCGGCACTGCCATGCCGCCATCAGCCCTGGGACGTATCATCGTGGCCATTGCAACTCGTCGTCTGCCCGTCCCCCAGAGAAAACCCCCAGTCATAGAACGGAGCTGTCGAAAGATGGAACCCGCCACCCAAATCGGCAACGTCCGAAAATAATACAATAAACGTGGGAGCACCACCATCTTCAGGAGGGCCACTCGACCGGCGACCGAGAGCGGTAGAGTGCTCCAAAATGCGAAATTGCCTTTAAGCCCGCGGAGAGCCCGGCCCAAATTACCCTCTAACAAGTCTGCCACAGAGTGATAGATATAAGTGCCTAAGTAAGGCAGACAATATGGTTCCCAGCGAACACCCGCCGCCTGCGGGGGGTCGCTTCAGTCGGAGTAACTGGGAATAAGCAGGTCTTTGTCCAGTTCACCCGCAGTCCCGAGTATTGCCCAAACGCTGAAAGCAAGTTTCGTGCTCCCGCCAATGCTGCATCCGCGTTTGCGAGAAAGAGCAATAAATCGTCTGCGTAGAGGGAGATATAGTGCATATCTCCACGATGGAGTAAGCCGGAATAATGTTTCCCTAACCGGGCATGGGCAGCAAAAGGTTCAACGGCCAGGGCAAATAGTAGCGGCGAGAGTGGACAACCCTGTCTCGTGCCGCGGCCCACCCGGCAAGCCGGGAGACCGTCACCCCTGTTCGCACACGCGCCGACGCTGATCTGTAAAGAAGTTCCGTCCACCCCACAAAATCGTCACCTAACCCGAACCCACGAAGGACCCGGTACAAATACGACCACTCCAGGCTATCAAATGCCTTTTCTATATCTACTGAGAGTACCATTGCAGTAGGTGTATCGCTATGATCCTCTCCTAAAATCCGCAAAAGGCGTCGCACATTACTTGCGGTGTCACGCTCGGGATAAAGCCCGCCTGGTCGACATGGATCAGGTGAGTCATATAGGGGAGGAGCCGGGTCGCCAAAATTCTACTCAATATCTTATAATCGGCAGTTAACATTGATAAAGGACGATAGGCCGTCCTAGCCAATGGATCCCCGCCCGGTTTCAGCAGCGGGACAATGATAGCCTCGCGAGTGGAGGTTGGCAACCGCCCTAAGTCCCAGGCCTCCCGATAAACCGCCTGCAGTTTAGGGGCCAGGAGATCAAGATATACAGAATAAAATTCGATCGGTAGCCCGTCAGCACCTGGGGACTTCTTGCGCGCCATGTGTTTCACCGCGCTGCGTATCTCTCCTTCAGTAACCATCTGCCCCAACATAGCCCGTTGGTCAGCTTCGAGCTGTGGCAGTTGTATTTCAGCTAAGAATTTAGTCAACCCATCGCCCGTACTTTGCAGTTTGCTCTCATAAAGATCCGTGTAGTAGGCCAAGAACATCTTATTAATCCCCTGCTGTGTGTATTCCGGCGTGCCCGCTGGGGAGGTCAAGGCCAATATGGGCGTGCCCCTCGGTATTGGATTAACCAACCACGCCAGGAGGGCGCCCGCTTTATCCCGCTCCGCATGTGCCCTCACCAAATATTCTCTATGATCAAAACAGCGTAACCGTTCCACTTGTTTAGCCACTTCCTCCCGTGCAGCCAACACTTCAGCCTGCGCATCCGGGTTCGCCGGAGCGCTCTCTCCGCTTGTCGCAGCAGCAGTTCACCCCTTTCTATATCCTGCAACAGTGTCCGTCGCACTCCCGTCGCCTTGGCAATACATAATCCCCGCACCACCACCTTAAATGCGTCCCATTCCAGTGCCAGGTCTGAGGCCGTTCCCGTATTTTCTAGAAAATAATGCTCAATACCCTCTCGCACCCCCGCCCGGAACACCGGGTCCTCCAAAGTCTCCGGACGCAACTGCCAAGTAGGAATTGCCGGCCTTACTCGGGACCACCTCAGGGTCAAAAGCAATGGATTATGGTCCGATATTGTCCTTGTCAGATATTCACTATGGCGAACCATTGCATGTACATCCGGTGAGCACAACACTGCGTCCAACCGCACATGTAAGTTATGTAAAGCAGAATAAAAAGAATAGTCCCGTTCTCCCAGGTGTTGCGCGCGCCAAGTGTCTACGAGCCCCCATTCAGCCTGCCAGTCCCTCCGAAGCTTCGAGAGCTTATGCACGGAAATGCCTGCGGCAGCGGCGGGTGAGACCTATCCATTTCGGTATCAGCGACTGAATTAAAGTCGCCACCTAACATCAGTGAGCCGGTCAGAAAGGATGTTAACTTCCCTGATAGGCTGGCAAAGAAGGATTTCTGGTCCACATTGGGGGCATACACACTGCACAACGTCACACATCGTCCATCCAATCTGCCCATAACAGCCACAAATCTCCCTCGGGATCCACCACCTGCTGAAGTGGCTGGAAAGGGACTCCTGCCCTCACCCAAACCAATACTCCCTGGCATATGCAGAGTACGTAGTATAAAAAAGCTGTCCCTTCCATCGACGCTGCAGTGCCCGGCCCTCTGCCCGGTCTATGTGTGTTTCTTGAAGAAAAGCTATTTGGGCTCCCCTACGCACCAAATATGCATGAACCCTATGGCGTCTCTGCATCGTATGCATCCCCCGTACATTCCACGTAATGCATTTAATCTCAGGTGTTGACCCCATTATGTAACAAGATTTTGTTCCGTATCAGCATTCCCCGCAGTGGCACACCGGTGATTCTAACTACCCCAACACCATCCCCCAAACCCACCCCCCACCCGTCCCCAGAACAGGCTCTAAACAGCTAGTACCCATCCAAACTATTCCCGAACAACTCCTCTGATAGCTACCAGAGGTTCACTCTAAGAGCGAATAGAAGGGGGAGCTCAGCACCAGGAGGACCGGCCAGCTGTCTCACTGCAGCCATGCGCCAAACCCCACAATAAGTAAGATTACAGTTCCCCTGGGGGAATCCCCCGACCCCTAAGCGGCCATACTGATCGCCCGTCCCCTCATCTGGGCTCCCGGATCCCCTCCAACCGCGCAAGTAACCCCTCCCTGAGCCACTGCTCCAGAACCAGCCGGCCCTGCTTACTAGCCACATGAGACATCGCATCTAATCAGGCATCTGCAATCTCGTCCGCTGTTCCTGGGGTAATATGAGGGAGAACAACACTCCCTGCGTCCGTCCCATCAGTGTCTGTCCCTTCTGACCCTCGTTCCGACTCGGTCCCTCCTTTTAGGGTTGCGCCGCCGCCTGTGATATCTCCGTCACGGCCTGCAATGCTGCAGACCTCTCTCTTTGTCTGGGACGTGGAAGGTTTCTGCGAACCAGGTCGCCTTCTCCTGCTTCGCCGTGTCCGGAGCGACCTCGGTGCCACCGTCGTCTGTCCCCCGTTGCCTTTCGTCACGCCTGCTCCTGTGCGGTAGGTTTCCAACCAGCTCCATGCCTCATCCGGGGTGTTGTAGAAGTAGGTGGTGCCATCCAATGTCACTCTCAGGCGTGCTGGGAACATCAGGGAATACTGAATGCTTTCATCCCGGAGCGCTTTCTTGACCGCTAAAAAGAAGATCGTTGGCGCTGCACTTCAAAGGTGTAATCCGGGAACAGCGACACACTCTTGTTGTCCACTTTATATGGGCCAGCGGTGCGTGCTTTATGTAAGAGAAAGTCTCGGTCCTTATAATGCAGCAAGCGGGCCACCACAGGCCTGGGAGGCCTTCCAGGCTGCAACGGTCGGGCAGGTACTCTGTGCGCCCTTTCCAGAGTATAGAATGGTGTCAGGCCCTCCGGGGCCACCTCGGTGCGCAGCCATCGCTCCAGGAAATCCACCATGTTGTCTCCTTCCACTCCTTCGGGAAGGCCTACCACCCGTATGTTGTTCCGTCTATTACGCCCTTCCGCGTCTTCCGCTCGTCTCTCTAGGACCTGAAGCCTGCGAGTGACATCTCCCATCTGCTCGTCCAGTGCCCTCTGTGTAGGCTCCAAGACCCCCAATGTGGTCTCAGTCTGCCTCACCCGGTCTGCCAGCTTCACATGGTCCGCCCGCAGGAGTCCCAGTCCCAATGATACCTGTGCTATGTCCTGCTGGAGTGCTTCCTTTGTGTCCGTAATAGCTTGGAGGATCTGGTCCACCTGCTGTTGCTTGAGCCCTTCCGGAGAGGAACCAACCGCTCCCTGTGACTTTTGTTCTGCAGTTTCATCCTCCTGCTCAGGGGTTACTCCCCCCTGCTTGCCTCGTGGTTTCCCCATGGCGGGCCAATTATTGTGCTCTCTGGCTTGATCGCACCGCGCAGCTCGTCCTGCAACTCAGCAAGGTAAGGCCCTCCTTCAGACGGAGGTATACGTACACTCAGTTCTCGTGGGCCTTCTCCTGGGTCAATCTATGCGGGAATAAGGCTCCTAATCGCCCAACGATGGGAAGGGCCAGATCTCCAATGTCTCAGCACGTGTACCAGGAGTAGTACCCAGCAGGGATCCCCGCTCAAAGGTCCCCCAGCCAGTACCCGCAGACCCTGGGCTCAACCAGCCACCACCCAGTATCCGCAGCCGCTGACACTCGGGGTTGAGGCACTCCACAGGTGGCGATCAATCCAGTCCGGCAACTGCACTCTAGTGTCCCTCCAAATAGCCAGCTGGTCCGTTCTCCAGGCAAGAAGCACTGCCGCTGACCCTGGTCTGGGCCTGCGTCGCTCACGTGGCAGCCGCAGTGAGTTCTAGGGGTCAGCCCCAGAATCAATAGGGCACCGTCTCCGGACTGCCAACGAGCCCCTCCTCTGGGTGGGCAGCAGGGTATCGGCGATCCCGCGCCTCGCTGCGGCCCTCCAGTTCCCCGGATTAGTCTCTGTCTTCGCCCCTAGTTCATGCAGTGGAGTGGGGCCCTCCGTGTGCCGAGCAGCGCTGTCTATGCAGGCCGGGGATCAAGTGGCCGTCGAGCACCCCCTCCAGCCGGGCCCCGAGCTCTTCTCGTCCTCGGCAATCACTCACCGGGTCAGCGCTTCCGCCATCAGCTCCCAGGAACCGGGCCGCTCGACCGCCACCACCAGGAGCCGATCTAGGCGTCGTAGGACTCGGGCGTCCCACGGCGACTGCTCCCTTCTCTACTGTAACCGGGTGGTCTCCGGGTCGGCCAGGCCCCTCGCCGGTGCAGTCCGCCACACGCGCCCACGATGTGCTACCGGGGTTCTGCGACCCCTCCTGCGGACGCCGTGCACCTTACTCTCGTTGGCGGGGGAGCCCACTATATGGCAGTCCGTCCTCCGGTGCGTGTCGCAGGTCCACTCGCAGTGCCGGCCGCCATTTTAGGCCTTCATCCCCAGAGCCGTGTCTCGGTCGGGGCCTCGGTCCGACGTCAGAGGGGACCGGAGCCCGTTATCGACTGCCGCACTGGCCCCCGCAGTCCGAGGAACCCCCGGGGTCACCAGAGCCCTAGAACAGGGCTCCGGTCAGGATAAACGGCGAGGTCGGCGCAGAGCTCACAGCTCACGCGACCGTCTCCATCGGCGTCCAAGCCACGCCCCCTTCAAGGATTGATATATATACACGCACACACACATTTACAGATATATCTCCTACCTGTATATCTGTACTTTTGTCTCTCTTTAGAGATTGTGCTACCTGTGGGAAAAAGAGGCTATATATAGATGACCCACATCAAGACTGCATCTACTGCCTTTACCCTGCTTGCAAAGCTGTGGACTGTAAGGTTTGTTGAACTTTTTCTGCCAAGACCCTTAAAGATCATAAAGGGAGTCTCCTTTTATGGCTCCATAAACTTAAATCTAGGATGGAGCCTGTCTCTGATACTGACGGCGAAGAATCTTCTTCTTCCAAGAGATCTTGCAAAAGATAGAGAGACTCTTCACATGCCTCTCAGCTGCCACCTAGCAAATATTCTGAAAAATCCTTTCATGGCTTTAACTTGGTGAGCAAACAGGAGGAACAAGGGTCTTCTTATCATCTGCAGAAGAAAGTCTTCAAAAACTGTATCTGAGCCGCGTACACCTCCACCACAGATCAAGCACTCTTTCAAAAAGCCTTCTTCAGTGCCGTTGATGGCGAGAAGTGTCTTACCGCCGATGAAAAAATCCACTCCGTCGACGTCTACATCTATTACTTCCACTTCAGCTATATTCTCCACAGTTTATTTGCTCTTGATAACGACACTCTCGTCGACGAGCCACAGTCTAATTCCGTCCAACATACTATCATCGACAAAGCAACCATTGTTGCCGAAGACTCCACCGTCGACGAAGTCTCCATCGTCATCAAGAATGCAGCCGGTGAAAAACAGCAGAACATTGACAGTCTCCTCTTCTTACTCCAGCCCATACTTATCCAAGTAAGATCTTCCTCTAATACCCCCTCACCTGCTGGATGAGGCAGACTCCGGAGAGGAAGGTCTCTTTGGTGTCGTACACAGTTCCTCAGAATTACACGTAAAGTGACAACGGAGGATGAAGAAGAGGAATATTATGAGCAATCGTATTATGTTCCAACTGAGCATTACCACCACCACCAACAATAGGAGGGAATGGTTTAATTACCCTCATCTCTAGTTTCTGATTTGCAATTTATGCTAAATGACTATCACAGGCGATTTCCACCACCACCGCCTCCCACCACACCCTCCTCTCTACCGGCAAGGTCACCAGTTAAACCATCTTCACCATCACTGCCTCCAAGGCCGCTACCTTTGTCTCCACCAATTCCGCATACACCACAGATGGCTCCCAGCCACGATCCTTCAACATCAGACGATGACGGGGAAGAAGGTGGGCTCTGTAAAACAGCGGCAGAGTAGGATGATTATATGTTGCCACTCCCCTCATCGCTGACACTTCCTCCAGCGGACTCTCCACCAGAAGACCTAGGGGGATTCCATAGCCTCCTCGAGAGAGCGTCATTAAGGTCATGAGGACCCCAACTTCGGTAGCTGCGATATTACCACACCTTGATAAAAAGTACAAAGCGCCTGAGAACGCCCCGTATGTCTCACTGGAAATCCTAAACCAGACTCGGTGGTCACGCAAGCAGCTCGCTGCTCCAAAAATCCCTCAGTACCACTTTCAGCTCCCCAGATAAAGATGGAAGGTGTGTGGACACCATTGGCAAACGTTTTTCCTCCATGTCCGCACTAACAGTCAGGGCAACCAAATCCTTGACAGTCCTAGCAAGGTACGATCAACAAATGTGGTCGGATATTGCTCCTTATACCAGCTACCTGAGGATGTCAAGGCGGAAACCAAAAAAGTCCTACATGAGGGAGAGCGCATATCCAGCGAAATCGTAGATAGTTCCATGGATATTGCTATCACTGGATTAAGGCAATTGGCAGGTGCTGCAGTACTCTGGCGTCAGGATGGTTAAAAGCTACCTCATTCCGTCCCGAGGTCCAAAGCAAGATCCTGGACCTAACTTACGAAGGAGAAGCCCTCTTCGGGAAACAGGTGGCTGAGGCCCTCCAGACTGTCAAAGCACATACTGATGCTGCTAAGTCTTTATGGACCTCACAGTTTCGGAATGTGGGGAAGAGGACAACCTTCCTACAGAGGGGGCTATCAACAATATCGATATCCCTCTTACTCCACCTCCTCCCAACCATATTGCCCCCCAAATATCAGCAGAGGCAACCACCGCATTCCTCTTACGTCAGATCTCAGCCTAGAGGAAAGGCAGGTCCTTCCGGAAAGGATACCAAACTTCACCAATTATGTGTCCCGGGCTCCGGCTCCCCCCGCCCCCCCCCCCACCTTCTTCCTTCCTCCTCGGTGGCATTGTTACCAACTACCTCCCCCAATAGCAGGATATTACCACTGACCGGTGGGTCTTAGACCTTATCCGATTCGGACATACTTTGAAATTTCTCCAAAGACCCCCACCAAATCCACCCCAACCATCCCTCCACAAACATCTCCATCTTCTAAAATTTGGAAGTCAAAACGATGTTCCACAAGGGAGCTATCGAGAGGGTTCCTGTCTCTCAAATAGGGAAAGGTTTCTATTCCAGCTGCTTCTTAATAAGCAAGAAGTCAAGGCAGTGGCGACCGATCCTAAACCTCAGAAACCTCAACACCTTTCTGGAGAAACAGTCCTTCCGTATGGTCACTTTACAAAAGGGTCTTAAACCAGGGGGACTTTATGACCACCCTCCAAGATGTATATTTTCATATACCTATTCATCCAAACCACAGAAAATATCTCCGGTTCATGATATCCAGAAGCCACTACCAGTTCAAGGTGCTCCTCTTTGTCCTCAGATCTGCACTCCGCATCTTCGCAAAGTGTTTCATACCTGTGGCAGCCTTTCTCAGACAAAATCACCATCAAGGCTTACCTTATTTGGATGACTGGCGGGTCAAGGCGCCTTCCAAGCGGGCAGCAAGGGCATCCTGCACATACTATTTCAGACAGCTAAGTCTCACTCTCATTCTAGACAAATCCAACCAACATCCATCCCAAACCATAACGTTTTTAGGGGCCAAGTTAGACACAGCATCCTCAAAAGCGTATCGTACACAGGAGCGACAACTGCGTCTCATCTTACTGGCAAAGGCCATCCAAAAAAACGTCTTTCGGTTCTCCACTACAAATCCCAATCTGAAAGAGGCTATTAGTTATGGATTCCTCACCTTAGAATTACCCCCAGGCGCCAGACTGGATCCGGAGAAATTTTCTTCAGCAGTACCCCTGCGCGTCGGTAGGTGGCGTCGGTCGACTCCGCGTTTGTCGTTGGCGTCGTGGTCGCCGGAATGACGTCGCAGTATCTACTTAGATTCTACTTGGACGCTGCCCCTGCGCGCTGCCGTCAGTTCTTTCTTTTTCCCCGCCAGCGCAGATCCGGAGAGAGCGGTACCTCAAGTCACTTTTTGACTCTTTTTACGACTTTTGTCGACATCTTTTCGAGTCGTTCGACTCCTGGTGCACGTAGGGATGTCCCGTCCTCGAACCGGCTTCAAGGCTTGCGACTCCTTTTTTTTTTTTTTTTTTTTTGAAATCAGATATATTACAATAGACTTTTGTTGACAGAAAGAGAGAGAAAACAAAATTATGGGAAGAGAAAAAAAGAAAGCTTAACATAAATATGGAGCTCATCTTATTCCATCACATATCTTAATAATAAATTTGCACTGATCAAACTTGCCCTCAATTTCTCCAAAACTTTCATCAGATTTCAGCAGTTATTCCAAAATCACTAATTAGCAGCACATTATAGTCTACTCCATTAGCCAACACCTTGTCTGTTTTGTTCCTCCATCCAGACTCTTAGCGGTTTCCAAATATTCATACCTTTTTTCATAGTTTTTACCCCTTTACACTTATACAGGGCAATTTCTCGCCGCCCAATGAATATTAACCTATACAACCACTGATAGCATGTAGGCGGTTCCTGATCCTTCCATACTGTGGCGATCAGAAGACGTGCAATTGATATAATTACAAACACAAAATCCCTCTGTACCAGATCGAGCTGCAACCTGCAGTCATAACCCAATAGCATCAGTGTGGAGGAAATCTTTATATTTCTCCCTAATGTCTGGAACATAAAAGATTCAATCCCTTCTTTTAACCTATCTAGCTTTATACATGAATAAAACATATGTACCATATCAGCTGGTCCGGTTTGACATCTAGGGCAATCCTCGGATTGCCTTTTTCCCCACTTAAAAGTTTCGATGGAGTATAGTAGAGACTATAAACCGTTTTATATTGTTGAGCCTTTAAATTAGATGACATAAAGACATTCTTTCCCACCTCCAACACCTTGTCTAAATCAACCTCCCCATCACTTAATTTATTCATCCAATTTACCTCTATTTTTTCAACATCGTCAGGTATGGATTTTAATAACTCTTGATAGAAATCTTTAATTCTATTCCTAGAATTACCCATAAGCTGCAAAACTGGTATCGGCCCCAAATTGATCTCTTTAGGGATTCCTCTTATGCAATTACATATTTGGAGATATTTAAAGCACGAATCCCGCTGTAGGCCGAACCTTTGAGCTAGTTCAATAAGCACCATCAATTCCTGATTTGAATAAACATCTGCCAATGTGACAATCCCCATTTGTTCCCATTTTCTAGCCATATCATCATATATAATTGGGCGTAGAAGATCAGAATGCCAAAGTGATGTATATTTGGTAAACCTGCTTATTTTGCAGATTTTCTCTACCCTTTTCCAAATTTTCAGAACACATTCTATACATTTATAGCCTTTCTTTTGATACTTTTTCATATCGTCTTGGCGTTGAAATATTCCTCCTGCAGCTTCCCCTATCGCCAGTTGATAAATAGTTGGTATTTTGGGCATATCAGTTTGCGCTTTTTCATAATGATAGAGAGTACCTGATTGTTGAAGAGCCGTAGCCCAATAATATAGCTGAATATTGGGGGCATTCCAGCCCCCCCGGTCGACTGGATGAGTCAAATATCTATAAGCTCGACGGATTTTATGATAGCTCCAGATAAAGTTAGAGAACATCCCCTCCATTTTGCGTATTTTGCTTACTGCGAGTTCTAGTGGGATGGCCCGGATTAAATATAAAATCCTGGCAAATATTTTTATTTTAATTACATTAATCCTTCCAATTATCGTAAGGTGTAGATGATCTAACCGTTTCAGCTCCCTATTAATTGAGCCCATCACTGGGTCTATATTTAGTGCCCATAGATTACTAATTTTAGATGTTAAGGCTTGCGACTCCTGTCGCAAATTGATGTCGGTTACTGACCCGCACCTCGTGTGCCTTTGGTGTTTGGAGCGCGACCACGACCCAAAGTCGTGCTCCGAAGTCTTTGCGGGAGCGGTCCCGAAAGCTTCTCAAGGCCCGGCAGTCCGCTCAGCTTGAGGTCCCGGTCGAGAGGGAGGTCTTGTGACCGGTCGCGGAGCCATCACCACCACTCATCGTCGAAGTCTTCGGGTAAGTCGAAGCACAAAAAGAAGGTAAAGAAGCACCGTCGCTCTTTGCGTTCTCCCCGTCCGTCGGCCGACGCGACGCGGGTTGCGGAAGGTAGTCGTCCGGCTCCGCCCGCGGAGCCTGCTGGGTCGACCCCGAGCTTTCCCTCCCTTCCCGGGAGCCAGGGCGACCCCTGCCCAACTTCGTAGTTTTTACGAAGCCCTCCATTCGATCTTTGGGCAGCCCGACTCCGCTTGCACACCTTCGGGCCCCGCGGACTCGGCTGAGGGCTCTAGGCCTTCGATGTCGGCGGCTTCGGCGCCGCAGGGCCCCCAGGGATCCAGATCGGCACCGGTCGACCTTTTGACACCTCTGGCACCGAATCCAGTGGCGACACCTCTGCCCCCTCAGACGCTGGTTGGGTCCCCAGCCGGCGTCGACCCAGCCTCCCCCTCGATGCATCATACGCAGTGGTGTTGCGTAGGGTGGCTGAGGCCTTGAACCTTGAGCTTCCTACGGTGGCGGTTAGGACTAACAACCTGACCGAGGTGCTTCAACTGGCAGCAGCCTCTTCGGAGTCCCTGCTGCCGTTCAATGAGGCCCTCACGGACATCCTTTTGGGCACTTGGTCCAAGCCCAACACAGGGGCTCCTGTGGATAGGATGATTGCCTGACCCCACCGCCCGCCCGGCGACCCCATTTTGCTCTCCCAACACCCCACCCCTGAGAAAGTGGTGTTCCAAGGCTCGACTTCCAAGGGTGCATTCCCTACCGCACCACCTGATAGGGAATCCAAGCAGCTGGACCATCTGGGAAGAAAATGTTTTCTTCCTCCAGCTTAGGACTGCGGTCGGTGAACACTGCATGTCTCTTGGGCCGTTACTCCCATTCTGTGTGGGACACGGTCGCGCAGGTGCTGCCACAGCGCCCGAAGGAGGCCCGGGCCGTGCTCTCCTGTGCAGTGGCCGAAGGGAGAGACGCAGCGAAGTTCGCCATACGTTGTGGGCTGGACACCGCCGACTCGCTGGGCAGGGCAGTAGCCCTAAGATGCTACGCCTGGCTGAGGTCCACTGGCTTTTCGGGTGATTTCCAAGCTATGCTTTTGGGCATGCCCTTTGATGTCCGCCGCTTGTTTGGCGACAAAGCAGACAACGCGCTCGAGAGCTTTAAGTACTCCAGGGCTACGGCCAGGTCATTGGGCCTCGCTTCCACCTCTCGCCCTGCACAGTCTGCTTTACGCCCCTTTCGTGGCTACGGAAGGGGTGCCCCGCCACGTCCCGCCCAGACCCACAGACCTGCGCAAGCTGTCCAGCCTCTGCAGGGACGCGGGACCAACCGTCGTGGGTCTGGGGGCCAGCGTGCGGGCCAGTCCACCAGCGCCCCCTCTGCAGCAGCCTTCAAGCCCTCCTAGTCCGACATTTCAGGGCCACCATTTACCAGTGGGCGGCAGGATTCTCCAATACCTCCCCCACTGGCTCAACATCACGTCGGACAGGTGGGTTTTGCAGATAGTCGGAAGGGGCTACTCCCTCCCCTTTGAGACTACCCCTCCATCCATGCCACCTCAGTTCCATCTCATGTCGGAGGATCACTTGGCCCTGCTCCAACAGGAAGTTACGGCCCTCTTGGCCAAGGGAGTCATCGAGCGAGTTCCTGCCATAGAAGTAGGTCGTGGTTGTTATTCCCACTACTTTTTGGTGCCCAAGAAGGACAAAGGCCTGCGTCCTATCTTGGATCTCAGGAACGTCAACAGCTTCCTCCGGAAGGAGAAGTTCAAAATGTTGATACTGGCTCAGGTCCTGTCTGCCCTCGACCCTGGAGACTGGATGGTAGCGTTGGACTTGCAGGATGCTTATTTTCACATCCCCGTCCTGCCGGCTCACAGGCGTTACCTATGGTTCACGGTGGGCCACGAGCACTTTCAGTTTCCGTGCTCTCATTTGGCGTTACCAGTGCCCCTCGGGTGTTCACTAAAGTGATGGCGGTGGTCGCAGCTCATCTGCGCAGATCAGGGGTTCCAGTCTTCTCCTATCTCGACGACTGGCTGTTGAAGGCGGGCTCGCCCCAGGCTGTCGTCTCCCACCTCCAGACTACGGCCGACCTCTTGCATTCGCTGGGGTTCACCATCAACGTCCCGAAGTCACACCTGATTCCCTCTTGGAGGCTCCTTTTCATCGGAGCGGTTCTGGACACAGCGCAGTTTCGGGCTTATCCTCCCGAGCAGCGAGTCCGGGATATTCGGGCTATGATTCCGATCTTTCAGCCGCTATCCCGGGTTTCGGTCAGAATGACCCTGAGGCTACTGGGCCTCATGGCCTCCTGCATCCTGCTGGTGGACCATGCCAGGTGGCATATGCGGGCTCTGCAGTGGGACCTGAAGTTCGAGTGGGCACAGCATCAGGGGAATCTCTTTGATTGTGTCCAGATCTCGGAGGGCACTGCACATCAATTGCAGTGGTGGCTAACGAACCAGGATTGGGTCAACGGCAGGTCCCTCTCCCTTCCCCAGCCAGAGTTCTCAGTGGTGACAGATTCATCACTTGTGGGGTGGGGCGGCCACATGGGAGAGGCGGAGATCAGAGGCCTCTGGTCTGCGGCGGAGTCCGGGCTCCACATCAACCTTCTGGAGCTTCGGGCGATCCGTCTTGCACTGAAGGCATTCCTTCCTTCTGTCAAAGGAAGAGTAGTGCAGGTGTTCACGGACCACACTACCGCCATGTGGTACTGCAACAAACAGGGCGGGGTGGGGTCGTGGACCCTATGTCAGGAGGCTCTTTGTCTCTGGAAGTGGCTGGAACATCAGGGTATGTCCCTGGTACACCTGGCAGGTTCTCTGAACGCCAGGGCGGACAAACTCAGCCGCTGCTGCATGATGGATCACGAATGGCGTCTTCACTCGGAGGTGGTGCAAGGTCTCTTTCAGCAGTGGGGAGAGCCTTGGTTAGATCTATTCGCCACCGAAGAGAACGCGCAATGTCAGCAGTTCTGCGTGTTGGAATTTACAAGTCGGCACTCGCTAGGCGATGCTTTTCGTCGCGAGTGGAGTTGCGGTCTCCTATACGCCTTTCTGCATATACCACTTCTACCCAGCGTGCTGAAGAAGATCAAGTGCGACCGGGCCCAAGTCATTCTTGCGGCCCCGGACTAGGCACGAAGAGTCTGGTATCCCGAGCTCTTGCACATGGCCATCAATCCTCCGATCAGACTGCCCCTTCTGGAGGATCTTCTGTTGCAGCAGCAGGGGACGGTCCTCCACCCGAACCTGTCCAGCCTCCACCTGCTTGCGTGGAAATTGAGCGGCGACAGTTGACAGCTTTCGACCTTCCTCCCGAAGTCTGTAATGTTATCTTGGCAGCCAGGCGCCCCTCCACCAAAACGGTATATGCCTGTAAATGGAACAAGTTTGGGGCATGGGGCGCAGCAAAGGCTGTGGATCCCCTTTCTGCTCCCCTTTCAGAGGTTCTCCTCTTCATTCTTTCTTTGGCCCAGCAGGGCTCTGCTCTGGGCACTCTAAAAGGCTATCTTTTGGCCATTTCGGCCTTTCTTCGGCTTCCTGACCAGCCTTCTCTTTTCAAGTCCCCTATTGTAAATCGCTTCTTTAAGGGCATTACTCACTTGTAACCTCCAATTCCTTTCGTAGTGCCCCATTGGGACTTGAACCTGGTTCTGACCTATCTTATGTGCGCTCCTTTCGAGCCGCTACATAACTGTCCTCTCAGACATCTGACACTTAAAACTGCCTTTTTGGTTGCCATTACCTCTGCTCGCAGAGTGAGTGAGCTTCAGGCTCTTTCTTCCAAACCTCCTTTCCTGGCTGTTCATCCGGACAAAGTTGTCCTTCGCACTTAGGCCTTCCTTCCTTCCCAAAGTGGTTACCTCTTTCCACATTGGACAGACCATCACTTTTCCTCTTTAGAAGGAGGCAGGAAGAAGGTGGGCAGAGAGGCTCCACCGTCTGGATCCAAAACGTGCGCTTTCCTTCTATCTGGATCGCACAAAGCAAATCCGGGTGGATGACCAGCTCTTTGTTGGATATGTGGGCGCCAAGAAAGGTCGGGCCGTGCAAACACGGACCATCTCTCGATGGGTCGTCCTTTGCATCAAGATCTGCTATTCATTAGCGAAAAAGGAACATCCAGTGGTGTTGCGCGTCCATTCCACCAGGGCGACGGTAGCCACTACTGCTTTCGGACGTGGAGTCCCCCTTCATGACATCTGCCAGGCAGCTACGTGGGCTTCATTGCACACGTATACTAAACACTACTGCCTGGACAGCCAAGTCCGGAGAGACAGCTTTTTTGGCCGTTCAGTTCTCCAGGACTTTCTGGTGTAGTTCGCAGACCCACCTCCAGGGTTGGTATTGCTGGGGTATCTATTCTAAGGTGAGGAATCCATAACTAATAACCTCTTTCAGATGAACAAGTTACTTACCTTTGGTAACAATATATCTGTAAGAGACATATATTAGTTATGGATTCCTCACCGCCCCACCCATCCTCCCCGTTCTGCGAACCGACTTCAAGGGTAAGGGACTCCCTTTCAGGGCCCTAGTTTTGTGCACCAGTGGTCAGTGTCTTGCACGGCTCTGTGCTTCTGGCGTGGAATGTCGTGTAAAGAACTGACAGCGTGCAGGGGCGGCGACTAAGTAGATACCGCGACGTCATTCCGGCGACAACGACGAACGGGGAGTCGACCGATGCCACCTACCGACGCGTAGGGGTACTGCTGAAGAAAAATTATCCGGATCCAGTCTGACGCCTGGGGGTAATTCTGAGATGAGGAATCCATAACTAATATATGTCTCTTACAGATATATCATTACCGAAGGTAAGTAACTTGTTCTTTAGGGATGATGTCTTCCTGCATCCTTCTCATTCCCTTCTGTCACCTACGGATGCGTCCCCTTCAGGAGGAATTAGACAAACAGTGGTTGCAGTTTAAGGGCTCCTTCGCCGACCTCATCAACGTTATGCCGCACATGGTGAACGCCTTATCTTAGTGGACAAGCCAGGAACATCTTTTACTCAGTCTCTCATTTCCCTCTCTGACTACTCCTCTAGACATCATGACTGATGCTTCCTTGGAGGGGTGGGGAGCTTACCTCCAAGATCTCCAAGTCCGTGGCAAAAGGCATCAATACCAACGTCAATTTCACATCAACTTGCTGTAGTTAAAAGCAGTACATCTCGCCTTGCAGGCATTTCTCCCAAGGATCCAAAATTCGGCAGTGCTCATCTGTACGGACAACATAACGATGCACTACATCATCAAGCAGGGTGGCACAAGATCCCACCTGTTCTTCCAGGAAGCGCAGAAAATGTGGGAATGGTCTATCTCACACAAGGTGCATCTTCAAGCAGAACATGTTCCTTGGAAACAGAACACAATAGCGGACGCACTCAGCTGGCTGACAACATCATGCAATGAATGGCAGCCACACCAGAAGATCCTGGATAACATATTTCTCAGTTGGGGCAAGCCGAATCTGGACCTCTTCGCACTTCCCAGATCCGCAAATGCCAGTTTTATGCAAGCTGGCATCCCCAACCAGGGCCATGGGGAAATGCCTTTTCGATTGCATGGTCCTGCATCTTTGCCTACGCCTTTCCTCCAATTCCTCTCCTCCCAAGAATTCTCAGGAAGATGAAGGCAGAACCTTGCAAACTAATTCTCATTGCTCTGCTGTTGCCAAGCAAACACTGGTTCACGGAGTTGCTTCTTCTCTCTCAGGAGCATCACATTCAATTCAAAATATTCCCCACTCTCCTGGCAATGAACCAGGGCCAGGTTCTGCATCTGGATCTCAAGTCTCTTCATTTATCAGCATGACTCCTGAGTTCCATGAGTGCCAGCATCTAAACATATTATCCGACTGCAGAGAAATTCTAGCCAGGGCCTGTGCTGATAGTACCAATAAAACCTATTGCCTCAAATAGAAAAGATTTTGCATCTGGTGTCACAGGCTAAGATACATCCTCTCTCCTCCTCTCCAGAAGAAATTCTCCCATATCTTCTTCACCTGGCGCAGTCCGGTTTAGCTCATCCTTCCATCAAAGTCCACTTGGCAAACATTTTCGGTTTCAGGCGATCTTCTGTTTCTCAATCACTATGATCTTCCAGAATCATTAAACAGTTTCTCAAAGGCTTATTTTGTACATTTCTTCCTGTAAGGCTTCCGCCTCCACTATGGCAACTAAACACTGTTCTATCTCCGCCAATGAAGGATCCATTTGAACCAATCCACAAAGCAGACATCAAATTTCTTTCCTGGAATGTGGCTCTCCTTCTCGCCTTGACTCTGCCAGAAGAGTCAGTGAGATTCAGGCCTTTAACATACAATATCCTTTTCTCCAATTCCGAAATGAATGGGTTATTCTCCATACAAATCCTAAATTCATTCCTAAAGTCCCTGCAGACTTTCACCTGAATGAACCTATGGTTCTCAAGACTTTCTTTTCGAATCCTATGACTTCAGCGGAAATATCGATTCGTTCTTTAAACGTCACTAAACCTTTCTGCGAATCCTCTCGGCTATTTGTTGCTTGCAGTGCTCCAAGGAAAAGACTTCCACTCTCAAAGCAAAGCATTTCCAGATGGATTTCCGGTACCATTCAATTTTGTCACCAGAAAGCTGGCAGACCCTTGACATCAAGGGTTTGTGTCTACTCTACGAAGACTATTTCTACTTCTATGGCATTGTTTGCTGAAGTGTCTCTTCCTGAAATCTGCTGGGCAGCGACATGGAAGAAAAGACACACCTTTACTCAGCATTACTGCTTAGACTCAGCAGTTCACAATGATGCGGCACTATGCCGAGAAGTGCTTCGACATCTTTTACGATAAAGGTGAGCCATTCCTGTCTTCCCACCATCAGTTTATTTGTTTACACACATTTTCCATGGTTATCTATGTTTATTGAGAGAAACGCAAATGTATTTTCATTTTTATACGGCTATGTTCTAAATAACCTTGTTCGTAAGGTTCTCCTCCTATATACATATTAATTGCTTATATTTGTTAAGCATTGATTATACTACGAATGTGCTGTTCAACTGCTCTTTAATCTGATTCAAGCATGTGAATCTATGAAAGTTCCAATACTGGAGTAAGAAATAAGTTACTTACCTGTACAGGGGTGTGGAATTTAATTAAATATCTACTTGTCCATAGGGCAGGTTGCTTCATAAATCTACTTGTCCTGCAACAAAATCCACTTATCCCTTTTGTACCATGTAATGCGACGACAAATTATGACAGCAATCTCATTATATAAGAGCACTGAAATAGCCTCTCAGATTATGCCAGGGCTCCTTCCATAGTAGGGTTTAAATGCTAGCAATTTCCTTATGTTGCCACTTTTCCGCAGATCTACATACTGGGGCTGAAGGTAATGGTAAGCAACAGTTCCAGGGTTGGAATGCCCTTTTGAGTCTGTGCAAACCTACTAACGTGCATGTTTTAAGGGTTTTCACCAACTTTTCTGTAATCTTTTCCCATACTGAGAAAGGTTGGAAATTTACTCCTGACAATGGCAGACATAAAACTTCTTCGAGGGTTGGGAAAAAAGTGGTTGGAGGTAAAGTGAACTTGCAAACACAGATTTTCGCATGAGCAAATTAACACCTGCATATTTGCTCATGCTAAAATGCAGTTCACAAATATTTTCTAGGAGTACTATTTCTTGGCCTACTTCTGTAAAGTCTTGTGAATTCACGAAAGTCGTATATCTGCTCTTAACACAAGGACATGGGTGCACTTTTGAGACTTTATTTAATAATTGGGCCCCTAATTAGGTCTGGCGTTAACCATGACCTTTTGTGTTTATTAAAATTCTGTCTTTCTGTCTATCGGCTAGCTTCACTGCGAGTGACGGCATTCTGTTCTTTCACAAGGAGCATATCGACACAAAGTCGTTTTGTTCAGTGCCAGGAACTACTGTGGCAAAGTGTGCTTTTTGAGACCAAAACAATTTTTGTTTTTGCCAATGTTTGTAATGGTGAGGACCCGGCAGTTCCCACACCAATAAAACCATGCCAAAACAATTCACACATTGACAAAACCAAAAGGATGAACAACAATCAGACCCACTGGCTTTACCAATGCTTGTTTATTTTTTATGTTTCCCATAATCTTATTAAAACTGGTTACACTGATTTTCCATTATGAATATTTTGGGGAAATACTAGCATACATCAACACATTTTACTAAATGATGCTGCAAAGAGATGGTACCTAAAATTTTACAGTAGTTTAGCGAAATGTTTTTGCATTTTTTGTGAACATTTTATTTTGAAAGCAAAGAATCATCAATCTTTTTTTCAAGCTTCTGCAGATATTTGCATCTAATCAGAGAGCGTTCTGGGAGCAGTATACATAGCCTCATATTGCTAAACATTGAAAACGTGTGTACCCATTTTTATACTGGAACACTGTCAGTAGTGCACTCTGAGCTTACAACATTTACTTAGAGCGCCCACCCTAATAATAAAGGCTTTGAATTAATGAACCATAAATACAAGTTTGAACAGCATTAACACATGGACACAAATATTACCTTAACTGTAGGCAATGCCTTTCCCTGATCCATAATGTGGTACTGTAAACTGGCAGCCAAAGGGTTTGTGCTGTAGGGGGTTGGGCCTACTTGTCCCAAAGACAAAATACACATGAAAACTTGTTGTCCCTTACCCCAAACAATATGTCTCGGGCGTCGGGCTATAGGAATTCCACATCCCTGCTGTAACTGTAGTTCTCCAGTATTTTAATCTTTCATAGATTCACATATGACCCACCCTCCTTCCCTGGGAAGCTCACCTTTCTCTCTCTCTCAGTTGTAATATGTTTGCCCTCGTGCACTAAATTCTGAGGGAGTGGAGCTTCTCTCAGGAGTGGTCTAAAGGGTGATTCATTCTAACTGGTTAAAATCTAAAGTTTTGCCTCTTTTTTTTTTTTTTTTTTAAAAGACTATGATAGGTTACTAAACTAAGAGGCCTAGGCCTTTTCTAGCCTATACTTATCAGTACATTGCTTTAGTAAGGTTCCGAGGGAATCCCATCTCGATGACAATACTGGAGAACAACAGTTACAGGTAAGTAACTTATTTCTTAAGTACTGTTTCACCAGGTGGTGCCCAGTCCCAGTAAAGTAACTACATCTTAAGAAAATAAATAAACTATGCCAACTTTTTAAATACCAAAAATTGAATTTCATAGTGTTGTCTTCTGTAATCTGACCGAGAGCACTGTGTGTCCAAGGATTAAGGACTCTGTTTAAACTCAACTCACCTGGTCTCTTTCCCTCTCCAATAAGGGTTCTGTTCCCCCCTCACCCCCACCCGTTTTTCCAGTGCCAGCCGTAAGTAATTTGGAGCCTTTGAAACGTCCTGCTCCTTCCACAGGAAACTCTGCTGAGACCCAATTCACCTGGTTTCAACCATCTTCAAATATGAGGAACCAGCCACAAAGTTTTTTACAGAAAAATACTTCTGATTTTTATTTTTCTATGTTGGTTAGTAGGGTCTGTCAGTCATCAATTTTAACCCAGATGTATATACTAATAAGATATCTATTCGAAAGGTGAGGAATCTGTGATCAGAAGTATCAATCAGTTACTTAGCTTTGGTAACACTCTTTCTGGTTTCTGGTGTGGATTCCTCCCCGTTGTGTGGAGTGGACTTCCAGATGGTAATAAGGTTCCATGTTAAATGCTACAGAATTTCACTGTTCCCAAACTGTTACTGATGCTCCTCATCTGAGAGCACGTAATGATTGATTGTAAACGCATATCCATGTGCACGGTTTACACCTAGATATGGCTCTACGTAGTCACTTCTGCAGGCGGGACGAGAGCACCGCAGAGGCTCATGGCAACACACAGAAGCAATTGCTAAAAAGTTGTGCACAGGAGCAATTGTTGAAAAGTTTCAGAATCAGTTTGTCGCCTAGGGCAATTAAAAAAGTGAGATGTCTGTGGTCAGAACGAACTTTACCAAAGGTAAGTAACTTGTTATTTTCAAGTGCATATACGGTGCTGGAGAGCTGAACACTTAAGTTCAAAGTGGGAAAAATAAGACGCAGGTGGCACAAGTTGATATTCTGAAGTTTAATGATGGGTTTGAAAGTTTTTTCCAGTTCTTCGACCTTAGGAGATCTAGGTTGTAAAGAATATATGCAGACAGATGTGATTTCTTCTGGGGTTTTTATTTTCAAATCTTTTTTTGAGTATGTCGCTAAATAACTCTTTTAGACTGTTATATGTGCCATTGAGGCTACCTGTAGAAAGACAAGCAAGATGTATGCTGTTGGTCGCAAGGTTGTAGGGTAAGATCGTTGTTACCAAGCTACCAAGCCAAGTTTGTGTCAGCTAGGTCTTGGCTCCTAGGAGAACCCAGATTTAGAAAGTGCAGTCTCTGAAACTGACATGGAAATAGTAGACAAAACGATTACATTGATGCATGAATTAATCCCCCCCTCCCCCCCAAAAAAAATACTGTTCTGAAACAATTTATTTTACTGCTGATGAGATTGAAACCTAAAGTGCCTCCTCCAGATTAAAAACCGTTGGAAAAACAGACTATGCCCAGCCACCTCCACACGTACACCATTGTGCAAACTAGTAGATGACGCAGGCAGTGACATCACTGACGAACCCCCTGATACTGCCGAATCTGCAACTTATTATGCCAAGCTCTATTCCACAACTCAGACCCTCACCTCTGGATATAACATAATTTGTGGCGAATTTTTCAGATCTGCTGTGACTGTCTAACCTTAGAAGAGAGAAACTCTTTAGAAGAGGCGGTTACTTTTGGGGAACTGTGAAAAGCTCTGGCCAAACTTCAGTGGGCAAAACTCCATGTCTAAATGGCTTCCCGGTAGAGCTCCTTAAAGCATACTGCACACAACTGGTTCCAGCGATGGTGTACATGTTACTCGAGGCACTTAAAGTAGCCCAACCACCTACCTATCTCTGACTTGTAGACATTGCAGTTATTCCCAAATGGGAACTGCCCTTAACCTGTTAGTCTTTCTACTGCTCTATCTCCATACTTATTTTGGTGTGCAAAGGTGCTGGCCAAGCGACTTCTGACAGTGGTGAGATCCTTAGTCCACCTGGACCAGTCCGGATTTATGCCCTGCTGGGCTATGCGCTCCAGCATCCGAAGGGTCCAAAATGCCCTGGCCTTAGCAGACAAGATATCAGGCAAGAAGGTATTGCTTCTGGTCGATATCCGAAAGTCATTCGGTCAGTGGAATGGCCATATCTTTTTGTCCTCTCACCAAAATGAACTTTGGACCAAGATACATCAGCCTAGTCAAACTTTTCTATACAAATCTCATGTCCTGAGTCAGAGTGAGTTCTCAATACCACCAAACCTTGATCTACAACGGGGCGCACAGCAGGGATGCCCATTCTCCTTGCTACTTTTTTGTGCTGGCCATTGAACCTCTTGCCGAGTGAATCTGAGTAGACTCATTGATGCAAGACCTCAAAAGGTGACCTAGAATTTCAGCCAAGATCTCATTGTACGCAGATGATGTACTTATTTATCTATCAGATCTGCTCCATTTGGGTCCGCGTGCTCTTCCGATCCTGCAGATTTTCAGAGAATACTCCGGACTGCAAATTAATGTCACCAAATCCTCTGTATATCTGATGGGAGGTTGACCCCAGCCACCGAATTGGTGGCACTGTCCTGAGATTACGTACAGAAGTCTTTCAATATCTGGGAGTCCACAGTATGGAAGATAGAAGGGTAGCTTGGAAGGAGAACCTACAACACCATTTTCATAAACTACATAAAGACCTTGACTTTTGGTCCACACTTCCGCTCTCACTACTGGGCAGAACGGCAATATGCAAAATAGTCAGACTCCCCCACCTATTACACCAGCTATAAAATTACTCCTAGCCAGTCATGAGCTTGAATGAGGTGTTTTTTTTGGAGCCAACGACCCCCTAAAATCGCACTTACTAAATGCCACAAGTCAACCTTTGACGGCGGTCTTGCCACACCAAATATTCTCTTCTACTATAGAGCAGCACGTTTAGTGGTTCTTAATAAGTGGTGGTTGGGGGGTGAGGACACCCCAGCCTACACCTCAGAGAGATGGACCTTGTGGGGAAACCTGATTGCCCAGTACCTGTATGGGGGGGGGGGCACTTCCCCCAACACTTCCTTCAGCAAAGGGCATGGTCTTCCAGGTCTGGCGAGGCGCTACATGATCTGGGCTGGCACAAGCAACTCACTGGGGAGACCCAATCTGGAATGAGCGCTGGCTGCCACAGTTATCTGAAAGAAACAGTTAGTTATAGATTCCTTACTTTAGAATTACCCCCAAGCGCCAGACTGGATCCGGAAAGTTTTTCGTCAGCAGTATCCCTGTACGTCGAAAGGTGGCGTAGGTCGGCTCCGCGTTCGTCGTTGGCATCGTGGTCGCCGGGATGACGTCGCGGTAGCTACTTAGACGCTGCCCTCGCGCGCTGACGTCAGTACTTTCTTTTTCCGCGCCAGCCAGCGCGGATCCAGAGAGCAGTACCTCCAGTCACTTTTTGACTGACTTTTTCTTGACTTTTGTCGACAAAGTTTTTGCTGAGTCTTCGACTCCTGGTGCACGAGGGATGCGCGTTTTCAAGTCCTGCAGTTCCTGTAGCAGACTAATGTCGATGACGGATCCGCACCTCGTGTGCCTGTTTTGCCTAGAGCGCAACCACGATCCCAAGTTGTGCTCCGACTGCCGGACCATGAATCAGACGTCTTTGCGGGAGCGTTCTCGAAATCTTCTCGAGGCCCGGCAGTTGGCTCCGCGCCGTTCGTGGTCCTGGTTGCGTGGGAGGTCGAGGGACCTGTCGCGGAGCCACCACCACCACCACCACCAGTCTTCTTCCAAGTCTTCGTACTCCTCAGGTAAGTCGAAGCACAAGAAGAAGTCAAAGAAGCATCGTCTGTCTTCGACTTCTCCCCATCGGTCGGCCGACGTGACGAGGGATGCGGGTGGTGCCCCTCCCGCGGGTCCGCGTGCAGAGCCTGAATGGTCGACTCAGTGTTTACCTCCCTTCCCAGGACCCGGAGCAACCCCTGCCCAGCTTCGCCAATTTTACGAAGCGATGCATGCATTCTTTGGGCAGCCCGACTTCGCTGGCGCGCCTTCGGGCCCCGCGGATTTGGCTGGGGGCCCTGGGCCTTGGATGCCGGTGGCTTCGGCCCCGGCGCCGCAGGGTCCCCTTGGATACAGGCCTGCTTACACCTCCCCCGGCGACGATTCCACCAGCACCACATCCGCAGCCGGCTGTGTCCCCAGCTGACGTCGACCCCGACCTCCACCTCGATGTAGACATGGAGCCGGACCAGCGTCGACCGATGCCGGATCCGGCGCAGACGGGTACTTTTGTGCCCTTGTTCTACCCTGGCTCTTTTAGACCAGATTGGCAGCCAGAGGAAGGTGAGGGGGACTGGGAGGGGTCTGGAGACCCTTTAACTGACCAGTTGGGCTACGAACCGGACTGGAGAGAGGAACTGGGGGAAGCCAGTGGTCTGGATACCTCACCAGACCTTGGCATGTTGTCTCCTCCTACCGTGGCTAAGGAGGAGGGAGCGTCTTACGCCGTGGTATTGCGTAGGGTGGCCGAGGCTCTCGAGCTACCTACGGTGGCAGTCAGGACTAACCTCCTGACAGAGGTGCTTCAGCCGGCAGCGAGCTCTTCGGAATCCCCTGCTACCGTTTAATGAAGCCCTCACTGACATCCTTTTGGGCACTGGGCCAGGCCAAACACAGGGGCTCTTTTGGTTAGGATGATTGCCCGACGCAACCGTCCGGCCCCACTTTCCTCTCCCAACACCCCACCCCTGAGAGCTTGGTGGTTCAAGCCTCCACCTCCAAAGGCGCATTCCCTAACGCACCACCTGATGGGGAATCCAAAAAGCTGGTCCATCTTGGGAAGAAGATGTTTTCTTCCTCCAGCTTGGGACTGCGGTTGGTAAACACAGCATGCCTGTTGGGCCATTACACCCACTCTGTGTGGGATACAGTGGCGCAAGTACTGCCCCAGTGCCCGGAGGAGTCCCGGGCCGTACTCTCCCGTGCAGTTACCGAAGGGAGAGGCGCAGCAAAGTTTACCATCCGCTGTGGGCTGGATACCGCCGACTCACTAGGCAGGACGATTTCCACATCGGTAGCCCTTCGACGCTACGCCTGGTTGAGGTCGACTGGTTTTTCAGGGGATGTCCAATCCACTCTTATGGACATGTCCTTAGATGGCCGTCGCCTATTCGGCGACAATGCAGACAACGCACTGGAGCGCTTTCAGGACTCTCGGGCTACGGCCAGGTCCTTGGGCCTCTCCACCACCCGCCCTGCGTAGTCTGCTTTTCGCCCCTTTCGTGGCTACGGAAGGGGTGCCCCACCACGTTCCGCCCAGAGCCATAGGCCAGTGCAAGCTGTTCAGCCCCTGCACGGCCGGGGACGCGGGAACCACCGCCGTGGTTCTGGTGGCCAGCTGGCGGGCCAGTCCACCACAGCCCCCTCTGCCGCAGCCTCCAAACCCTCCTAGTCCGACCTTTCAGGGCCACCAATCCCCAGTGGGTGGCAGGATTCGCCATCACCTCCCCCACTGGCGCACCGTCACGTCAGACAGGTGGGTTTTGCAAATTGTCCGAAGGGGCTACTCCCTCCCCTTCGAGACTACCCCTCCATCCATGCCACCTCAGTACCATCGCATGTCGGAGGATCATCTGGCCTTCTCCAACAGGAAGTTTCGGCACTCTTGGCCAAGGGAGCCATTGAGCGAGTTCCTGTCCCAGAAGTAGGTCGTGGTTGCTATTCCCACTACTTTCTGGTGCCCAAGAAGGACAAAGGCCTGCGTCCTTTCTTGGATCTCAGGAACGTCAACCGTTTCCTCCGGAAGGAGAAGTTCAAAATGTTGACGCTAGCTCAGGTCCTGTCTGCCCTCGACCCTGGAGACTGGATGGTAGCGTTGGACTTGCAGGACGCTTATTTTCATGTCCCCGTCCTGCCGGCCGACCGGCGTTAACTACAGTTCATGGTAGGCCACGAGCACTTTCAGTTTACTGTGCTCCCCTTTGGCCTTACCAGCGCCCTTCGGGTATTCACGAAAGTGATGGCGGTGGTCGCAGCTCATCTGTGCAGATCAGGGGTTCCAGCCGTCCCCTATCTCGATGACTGGCTGTTGAAGGCGTGCTCGCCCCAGGCTATCGTCTCCCACCTCCAGACTACGACCGAGCTCCTGCATTCCCTGGGGTTCTCCATCAACGTGCCGAAGTCACACCTGACTCCCTCTCAGAAGCTCCTCTTCATCGGAGCGGTTCTGGACACGACTCTGTTTCGGGTCTATCCTCCCGAACAGCGAGTCTGGGATATTCGGGCTATGATTCCGATCTTTCAGCCTCTATCCTGGGTTTCGGTCAGGATGACCCTCTGTCTACTGGGCCTGATGGCCTCCTGCATCCTGCTGGTGGACCATGCCAGATGGCATATGCGGGCTCTGCAGTGGGACCTGAAGTTCCAGTGGGCGGAACATCAGGGGAACCTGTCCGATTGCGTCCAAATCTCGGAGGGCACTACACACCAATTGCTATAGTGACTAACGAACCAGGATTGGGTCGACGGCAGATCCCTCTCCCTTCCCCAACCAGAGTTCACAGTGGTGACCGATGAATCACTTCTGGGATGGGGCGGCCACATGGGGGAGGCGGAGATCAGAGACCTCTGGTCCCCGGCGGAGTCTGGGCTCCACATCACCCTTCTGGAGCTTCTGGAGCTTCGGGCGATTCGTCTTAGCTTCGGGCGATTCGTCTTGCACTCAAAGCATTCCTTCCCTCTGTCCGGGGAAGAGTAGTGCAGGTGTTCACAGACAACACCACCGCCCTGTGGTACTGCAACAAACCAGGCGGGGTGGGGTCGTGGACCCTATGTCAAGAGGCCCTCCGCCTCTGGACATGGCTGGAACATCAGGGCATATCCATGGTGGTTCAACACCTGGCAGGTTCACTGAACGCCAGGGCGGACGAACTCAGCCGCAGGTGCATGATGGATCACAAATGGCGTCTTCACTCAGAGGTGGTACAAGGTCTCTTTCAACAGTGGGGAGAGCCTTGGTTAGATCTATTCGCCACCGAAGAGAATGCGCAATGTCAGCAACTCTGCGCGTTGGAATTTCCAAGGCGGCACTCGCTAGGCGACGCTTTTCGTCGCGAGTGGAGTTGCGGTCTTCTATACGCCTTTCCGCCTATACCACTTCTGCCCAGAGTGCTGAAGAAATTCAAGCGCGACCAGGCCCAAGTCATTCTTCTGGCTCCGGATTGGGCACGAAGAGTCTGGTATCCCAAGCTGCTACACCTGGCCATCGATCCTCCGATCAGACTGCCTCTTCGGGAGGATCTTCTGTCGCAGGGGACGGTCCTCCACCCGAACCTGTCCAGCCTCCACCTCCTTGCGTGGAGATTGAGCGCCGGCAGTTGATGTCGTTTGACCTGCGATGTTATCTTGGCAGCCAGGCGTCCCTCCACTAAGACTGTATAGGCCTGTAGATGGAACAAATTTGTGGCATGGTGCGCAGCAAAGGCTGTGGATCCCCTTTCTGCCCCTCTTTCTGAGGTTCTCTTGTTCCTTCTTTCTTTGGCCCAGCAGGGCTCTGCTCCGGGCACTCTTAAGGGCTACCTCTCGGCCGTTTCAGCCTTTCTTAGGCTCCCTGATCAGCTTTCTCTTTTCAAGTCCCCTGTTGTAAATCGCTTTCTTAAGGGCATTACTCATCTTTTTCCTCCTGTTCCATTCGTAATGCCTCAGTGGGACTTGAACTTGGTTCTTACTTACCTTATGTGCGCTCCCTTTGAGCCGCTACATAACTGTCCTCTCAGGCTTCTGACTTTGAAAACTGCCTTTCTGGTGGCCATCACCTCTGCGCGCAGGGTGAGTGAGCTCCAAGCTCTTTCTTCTAAACCTCCTTTTCTGACTGTTCATCCGGACAAGGTTGTCCTTAGAACCCGTCCTTCCTTCCTTCCCAAAGTGGTTAGTCCTTTCCATATTGGACAGACCATCACTTTGCCCACCTTCTTTCCGCCTCCGCATCCTTCCAAAGAGGAAGAGAGGCTCCACCGTCTGGATCCAAAGCATGCGCTTTCCTTTTACTTGGACCGCACAAAACAATTCCGGGTGGATGACCAGCTCTTTGTTGGCTACGTGGGTGCTAAAAAAGGTCGGGCCGTGCACAAACGGACCATTTCTAGATGGGTCGTTTTGTGCATCAAAGCTTGTTATTCCTTGGCAAAGAAGGAGCCGCCAGTGGGGTTGCGTGCCCATTCCACCAGGGCGACGGCAGCTACCACTGCTTTGGGACGTGGAGTCCCCCTTAATGACATCTGTCAGGCAGCTACGTGGGCATCACTGCACACGTTCACAAGACACTACTGCCTGGACAGCCAAGTCCGGAGAGACGGCTTCTTTGGCCGTTCTGTTCTCCAGGACTTTCTGGTGTGAACCTGGTTCGCAGACCCACCTCCGGGGTTGGTATTGCTGGGGTATCTATTCTAAGGTAAGGAATCTATAACTGTTTCTTTCAGATGAACAAGTTACTTACCTTCGGTAACGATATATCTGTAAGAAACATAGGTTAGTTATAGATTCCTTACCGCCCCACCCATCCTCCCCGTTCTGCGAACTGACTTCTATGGTGAAGGATTTCCTTTCAGGGCCCTAGTTTTGTGCACATGTGGTCAGTGTCTTGCATGGCTCTGCGCTTCTGGCGTGAAAAGTCATGTACAGAACTGATGTCAGCGCGCGAGGGCTGCGTCTAAGTAGCTACCGCGACGTCATCCGGCGACCACGACGCCAACGACGAACGCGGAGCCGACCAACGCCACCTTTCGACGCACAGGGGTACTGCTGACGAAAAACTTTCCGGATCCAGTCTGACACCTGGGGGGTAATTCTAAGGTAAGGAATCTATAACTAACCTATGTTTCTTAGATATATCGTTACCGAAGGTAAGTAACTTGTTCGACGGGTCTGGACGGATTCAAAGAGTGGGAACTTATTGGTATCTCCACCCTAGGACACATAATGGCAGGAATGACAATTAAGTCCTTTGCGAATCTGCAGTATGAACTCCACAAAAAATGTTTTTCATATACCTGCAAATCAGACATGCACTACTGCCCTACACCACTGAGCTGATGGAGCTTCCAGAATTTAGCCCCTTGGAAGCACAGGTGTTACTCAGTGGTACCATCTGCCACAAACTTTCCTTTATATATGTGTCAATGGTCATACATACACCAAATTCTTTTCTTGACCTACGAGCTGCCTGGACAAGTAATCTCCACCAGATTCATGATAGATGGTGAGCAGCCCTGAGCTCCTAGAGACTCAGCCATACCCGATACCTGCATAGAGCCTGCCTCAGATGCTCCATACTATGACGCATGGGTTTGATCACCACATCGCTGTGTCTGCATTGATCGCTATACTGCTGGGATTTCTTTTCACAAGGTCTGGGGCTTTTTAGCCCATAATTCCTTCTGGGTGGGAGTCTTGACTTGTCTAGGAAGAGTCCTGGGTTGGCCACTGGCTCATGACCCTAGGCTCACGCTGCTACCCGTTTCACATGATATTTAGGGCAATAGGTATAAAAAGGGCCCACCTGTGGATAGGACTGATGGTTGCCAGAGAGACCTAGCCAGGCATTGGAAGTCGACGGCAGCCCCACCAATGGAGGAATGCAGGGCAGGCCTCGACAGATGCATGGCCCTTGAGAGACCAATTTACACAGCCAGGGGCTGCCCCCATAAGCACGGGAAGGTCTCTGGAGACTGGGCCCGCTACCGAGGGATTACACTTGAGATGCACACAGAATGATTCCAGTTTCTAGACCCAGAAGTACAAACCTATGGAACACATTAAGGAAGTGTGGGAGGCTCATTGTCTGGGGGATCGAGGGGATACACGAGGTGCTGAAGAGGGGTCCACGAATGACAACATGACAGGGCTATTCAACATACCATACTTTGCTCTGCTACCATTGTTTTCCTTGGGGGAAAGGGGGCACAGATCTGTATTGTATCTTGTTATTTTGGACAGCAAACTGTTACTGTTATTACTTTAACCAAAACGGCAATAAAATGTTATTAAACAAAAAAGCCTTTGGAATAGGAAGATTCTTTAGCGTGTGCTCCATTAAGAACATTGAATGTGAAAAAAAATAAAGAAAAAGGTATATACTTCTAGGAAAACTTCCAAAAACTGAGATCGAAAGTACTCTAAAAGCCAATGGAACAAGACGAGCAACGGCGGACCGAAATAGCCGCACTTCCCTGCTGTATTCCCTGTGTGGTAGAGTCAAAGGTATTTCCGGTTGGTGTGCACATGCAACTCCTGCACCTGCCGTTCTTAGGTGCCAACTGCAAAGCAGAAATAGAACTACACCAGAATGTGGAGTGGTGCACTACCCAAGGGTCAGTACAATAAGTATGTTCACTTGTGAATTTGTATAAAAAATCAGTTCTTTATTTTCAAAGTCATCCGACAAAACTGAGTTCCAGCCAACGCGTTTCGTTCATTAAACAATGAACTTCTTCAGGGCGATCGTGGTATAGTGAGGCTGCAAGGAGAACGTTCTTTTAGCAGCCGTGTCCTGTGATCACGTAGTAGGAGTTAGCTCCGATTAGCTCGTCTTGAAGGGTAACAACCAAGCGTCAATACCGCCGGTTGTCCGTAGTCATGGTTTAGGAGTGGCCTCCTTGATAAGGGCCAAGGTCCGTGAGTCTGAAAGGGCAGTAAGCCTGGCTGTGTCCAGAACCGGTCAGAGTTTAAAACTGCCACATAGGCTCTCATTGTGAGTGGCCTATCGGAATTGAGTTCCCATGAACCACTGCTAAATGGTATTGCACCAAAGGATTTCACCTGTTTCATGAAGTCTATGGGTGGAACACGGGGTGGAGGGTTGTTAGGGACCTGTACAAATAGGTACAATAAATCCCTTTTCTGCATGTTCTGCTCAAATAACTGATGATTTCTGTTATTCCTCTGCCTCTGGAATTACTTGTGCCCACAGTAACAGTAAATCCAGTGCAGGGATATAACTGGTTTGATTATGGGACACTTGTAATGAGGTCCAAAAGCTTTCAAACATGGGAAAAAACAATGTAAGGCTACGTCGCCCAAAATGAACAAGTGCTTCAAAAGAAAACTTATTAATTGTAGCCTTATGTGATTCTGAAAATGTAAAGCATAAGAGAAAAATCTGGAAGCAACAGTCAGAAAGTGCACTGCAAACACCATTGCTTCTGTACATATACATGGTAAAGGTAAATAGGTAGTGCACACACAAGAAATCGGAGCCAGGATTTCTGCAAGAGGAAGATATAGAGAAGAACAAAAAATATTGAATGATAGCCATGTGCACTTTCCACAACACTGTGTAGAGTTGTATTGAATTAGAGCTTTGCCTTTTAATCATAGGCCTATGTACCATGCAAGTTTAAAGGGGGCAGCTGATACATGAAGGTTTCAGATGAGGAAGAGCAGGCGGAAACTATATGCGCTAAGCACAAGAGAAGTCAGTTGCTGTTAAGAATGATCCAACAGGCTAAAGAAAAATGTAAAGCTTCATCTGCGTCAAAGCACTTATGCCTAGAATAAAAAAATAATATAGGAATTCATCACAGGAACTTATTTATATAAGACCCAGTTCCTTTTATTTGTGGCACAAGCTATAAAAATTTCTCAAAAACATCACCAACTACAGAGTCACCGTATAGCAAAACTAAGAGACTTGCCTCTGTAGCGAAGAAGATGTAGAGAGCAGTAGTCACAAAATGGAAGATGGCAAACTTCAGTGTTCTACTCAGTAAGATATGGTCATCCACAATGTGAGGCGATAGAGGAGTTAGTGTCACGCTACAGAGATCGGGTACTATCTTTTATAGAGTATGACGAGGTGACTTTAAACGCATATCTCAAATCCGCTCCAGATCACCTGGATATGGCATGTAGAATGGTTGAGGTTTTGAGAGAAGGCATGCATGGTTACAGGCCTCAGAGTTTAACCAGAGGTGCTAATTGCTAAACTACTAGATATGCACCCAGTGTATGAATCCGTGGAGGATATTGAAGTGACAGTGGAGGTGGGCAGTGTAGAGAAAAACCGATCTTATGGAAGAGGAGTCGTTTGCAAAGGAGCCCACAACCAGGACAACAGCTTCTGTAACAAGGATACACACAACCAGGTGGATAGCAAGCTAGCACATCATGGTAGCACTCAACAAACAGTTGGAGATGGCCTTTTGTGACAAGGAAAGAGGAGTGAGCCCAAGAGGCTCACACCTAGCAGAAGGGAACACAGTGCTCATCCGCTAACACCTGCCCTGAGCGTCCGAGTGGGATTACTCCCAAACACTGGAGGCAGTCATCTTGGGCAAGTGGATGTTAGCAATAATCAAAGATGGATTTTGGTATTAACTACTTCTAATGCTGCCAAATGTGTAGCTCACAAAGACGAAATTAGATAGAGCACAATCTATTATTTGCAGAAGTAATAGTCTGTTACTCAAGTGATCCATAATAGCACCTTAATGGAGAGTGATTTACAAAATGTACTTTGTAATTCATGGAGAAGATGAGGCATTGAGGACTATACTATTCTGAACTGCTATGTTAAAACCCAAAGATTACTTGACAATTTTGGATTTGAAGGATATATGTTTTCACATCACAAGGCAGTTAAAGCATAAGAAATAACTCTATTTTGCTAGACGGGGAAAATCATTCAGTTTTTGGAATAAAATCAGCAGAATGTGTTATAAAATGCCTTGCAGCACTGGCAGCACATCTGACACATAAATGCACACATATGCTTCCATACCTGAATGAACAGTTGGTAATGGGAAATTAGTTTCTGCAATGTTATAGCTGTGTAAATTGTTATTCTGATGCTTTAGTTCCCCTTTAGTCTCAGTGTCTGACAGAAGTAATTTTGATAAAAGCATTGATAATAATGTATCCTGTATAAATTTGATTTGAAATGCGTGCCTTCACAGAAAAAGAACTCAGGAGTATCCCACAAGCCAATGGCCATAGTCATTAGGGGGCTGTGAAGATCTAATGGTTGTCACCTGCAAAGTGATACAAGTCATAAAATGGGAAACTCATGAGTATGTGACAAGAACAAAGTCTTTTTACAGATCCAGTTCCAACTATGACTTACAGTGGATGCCTCACACACTGGGTTGGAGGCACACCTAGATGATCTGCATGTACAAGGCCAGTGGATATCAGAAGAGGTAGTAAAATCTACAAACGTCCTTGGGTTGAAGACTGGAACAAAATGATAACTACTCTTGAGATTGGTACCATAGATATGGTATTGGGCAATGCTCAACAAGATTCACCTCGTAAGTGAGTGTTTGTGCTCTGTCTCTCTCCCCCACACACACTCTCCCTGAGATGTTTTAGAGTGTTCATTCTAGTTACGCTGAGAGGCAAGTGTGAATTGGTTTACTTGGCCCAGTTTGCAGAGCCTTGCAGTATAGCCTCCGGACACCAGTGGCAATTTACCTCAGCCACCATATTTGGTCCCTGTATTCCCTGTCTGCACTTTGACACTCAACCCCCCCCCCCAAACCTGGCCGCAACCTAACAGCTTTTCCGAAACAGATTTTTTCAAGAGGGTTGTTCTCTGTATGGTGGTCTCTTTTGGCTAAAATGGAGCATCCAAGGAGCTTTCGTGCTCATTCCACGAGAGCCAAGCTGCCACTACAGCTTTGACAGCGCTAAACATCTGGCAAAGATGCTACAATGGGCTTCCAGCCACACCTTCAACAGACATTATTGAATTGACTCTTGGGCCCGCAAGGAGGGCCACTTTGCCTAATTGTTCCTGCAGGACTTACTGGTGTTAAGTCTTGTGCTCAAACCCAACACCCTTTAGAGGTACTTCTTTGGTGTCTATTCAAATGGAGAGGAAACTGTGGTTATATGTATCCATCAGAAGAACAAGTGAACTACTTTAGGAAATACTATTTCTGGTCATCAGTATCTGACATCCTTGTAGCTCCAAGAAATGTATGTGAATTTTAATCTAACAGACCAGACCAACTTTGGGTTTCCCCCAGATTAAACTGGAGATGATATATAACGGATACAATGTTCCGGTTTTAATAGTTCTCAGCTCTAGAAACTTCATGTTCGAGGCATGTGTGGCTGTGGATACACATACTTGGCATAATCCTGACATCTAGTGTTCGGCTCGGATGTGTGCAAGTTGTCTTCTTCGAAAAAAGTCTTGAATCACGAGGTAGTGTGACTCCTCCTCTTGCTGCTAATGCGCATGGTCATAGACTCCATTGTTAGATTGTTTTCTTCCACCGTTGGGTTCAGACGTGTGCTCTTCTGCTCCGGTTTGACACCTTTGTGCTGCACTTTTCTTGGTTCATACCTGTTTTCAATGGGCATTGTTATTGATCGCAGCCCACTCCCTTCTCTTCTCTTCAGTTTGAACACTTCAATTTCATCGGTGCGACTCATCAACCTGTGTGGGCCTTCATCCTTCAAGGTGTTACTTCAATCCTTAGGCTTCCCCCCCCCCCACTATGTCCATTCAGTAATGGAACGGATGCCCTTTTGTTTCTGTCCGCTGCGCAATGCTAAGTATCCTCGCGCTGATCGCTACCAAGTCTGTAATCTGTGCCTCTCCCCCAAACAAGATGAGGCCAGCTGTGAGGCTTGCCACTCCTTCAGGTCGAAGAAGACTTTATGCCACTGTTGGGTCCGATCTTTTGAAATGTCTCGAAGGAGCACGGATGATACACCAGAACTTTTCAGGCCAGACGACATCCAAGAAGAAAATCGCACACAGGCATCAGCTGCGGACGAAGGAACCTTTTCCCCAGGCTGGATAATCACTCGACCTTCACACACTGGTGCTCAATCCTCCAAAAGGCAACTGTCTTTTGAAGAGGCTTTGTACTTTCCAACTCTGCCCAAACAGAGAAAGAAGACAGACAAGGCCATACGTCCTCTACACATTAGCCCACCACCTATACCAGTTGCACAATACTCACCCTCACCACCTGCTTCACCAGCTGGCCCATGGGATACTTAAGACACTGACCTATCAGCTGATTCAGGCACTGATCTGTAACTTGCAAAAACATCCAATGCCCCCCCCTCCCATAAGACACTACTACATATCACAACTTGATTGGTAGGGCTGCCACCTTTCATAAGGTGCAACTACGGTATGAGCCCCTAGAGGAAGACTTCCTATTTGAGACACTTTCCTCTACACAGCTTTCCACAAAATACCTACCAATGCTAAAGGGTATGCTCCGTCACACCCCCCACATATTCAATGACCCTGTAATATCTAGGGTAATAACACCAAGGGTAAACCAAACATATAAAGCGGCTCCTAATGACCCGCTATACATATGAGGTCAACTTCCGCCAGACTCTTTAGCGGTAGCAACTGCACGCAAAAGAGATACTTCTCAAACACCTGGTAGCTCATCCACCACATAAGGAGAGCAGGAAAATAGATGCTGCTGGAAGAGGGTAGCTGCACAATCCACCAATCACTGACGTATTGCAAATTCCATTGGCCTTCTCTCTAGGTATGAAAGAGCCCATTGAGACGAAATGGAGGAACTCCTTCAATACCTCCCAGAAGAACTCAAAAAGCGAACCTATTAAATAGCCTCCGAGGGAAAATTAATTTCCAACACAGCTATATGTTGTGCCCTCGACACATTGGATACTGTAGCTAGGGGAGTAAACTCATTAAAGCATCAGCAAAAATCCCATACCAACTTATCCATAGTGCGTTGCCCTTGGACTGTGGGAACCTGGAGGCGAAGTGGGGGCATTGCACGTTTTCTGCTGTGGTGAAGAGGTCTTCTTGTGGTTGTTCCCAATGGTGGAAGTATTGGAGGAGGACTTGCAAGTGGAGTTCCCACTCGTGGACTTGTTGGTGCCTCCTGCTGAGATCGGCCCTCCTCCAAATGGTCTGGGCTAATTGAGAGAGCCTAGGGGACTTGGTTCCCGCTTTCTTTTGGAGATAATACATGGCTGTCATGTTGTCTGTCTTGATGAGGACTGCCTTGCCAATCGGGTGAGGAAGTAAGGCTTACAAAATAGGCAACCCACTTCCTATTCAGAATTCCAGGCATCAAAGCCTTCCTGGAAGGCCTTAAGAGTCTTTCCTCCTAGGGTGCCACCAGCTCCCATATGGAATCTCAATATTGTATGAGGATCAATGGGCCCTCCATTTGAGCCCTTCCACTCCTGCCCCCTGCAGTTTTTATATTGTAAGTTATCATTCCTGGTCAATATCACTTCTTATAGATGTGTCAGTGAGCTTCAGGCACTAACTTTAGAAGAACCTTTCTTCTAAATACATGGGGACAGGGATGTACTTTGCACCAACCCCAAATTTCTTACAAAGCTGGTCTCACAATTCCACCTTAATCTATTGAATGTCCTCTCTTTTTTTCCCCCAATCTGACTCAGTTGCAAAAAGGGCTTAGAACACGTTAGACGTAAAATGATCTCTCATGTACATTGACAGTACTAAATCAAGTCAAGTCAATTCAGCTTTATTCGGTGTAAAAATGTACAACCATAAAAGCATACTACAAAAACAGACAAATATAACATATCAATAATTCATTAGAGGGAGCAAACATAATTTATCAGTGAAAATATTAAAATTTCCTCCTTATACACAGTTAAAATATATACACTTATTTAAAAATAGACAACTATATAGCATTTAATATTAATTTCTCATGTTTTCAAATGTGCTTATTCTACATACTATTTCTTAAATTAATTCAATATTAAACAGATCTAATTATTCTCATTGGATTTCTCATATAATAATGCATCTAAATATGTTAGTTCTCTTCTTTTCCTAAGTGCTTTTACAATATAACAAATAACTGAACAGACGGTTTTCATATTATCCAGGCTACATAAAAATATAAAGGCCTGTTTATAATCAAAGAGCCTGTTAGTTATGAACAGTGGTTTCAAAACAGTTTTCCTAATATCACTATAAAAGGTACAAAATAGTAAAAAATGCAACGTGGACTGTGGTGTGTTTCCATTACACGGGCAATTCGGTAAATTATAAGACCACCTTTCCTTATCGGAGAATGCAGTTAGGTGATGTAAAGTACCAAGTCTAAGCCTTGTTAAATAATATCTGTGTTGGGTATTCCTTACTAGGGTTAGATATGTTTGTATACCCTCCACCAAGGGAATTTCGCAATAAGTAATGACACTTTGCTTCTGTCTTGTATCATCATGTCTGTCTTGTTCACTGGCCAGAGTATATCTCAACTTCAGATCTTTCTTACTTATATCCAGAATAGACTCTAGATCCATTTTATTAAAATTCAACTTACAATATTTGAATAAATTAGAGATATGCTCTAGCCAAGGATTTTTTTTACAGTGGTCAAGAGCCAGACAGTCCTTTATCAGGTCAGTTGTAAATTTGGTCTCCTTTTTGGCCCATAGCCCACGCCAGAAGATAAGTCCTGCAATATTTATAAAATCATTAATATATGATACTGACAGTTCTTTATGTATTATAAAATTGGCTGTGGAATTCGGGACAGCCAATACTCTTTTTAAAAATTTATTCTCCTGTGTTTGTAAGGACGTAATATTTGCTCTTCCCCATATCGCTGACCCATGGCATACACCAGTCACACACTTAGTTCTGTATAGAGTGAGAATTTCCCTTATGGGTTTATTTCCTATTTTTGCCGCAAATCTGAAAATTCCTTCAATTATTCTTAGAAATTTCAGATTGCATGAGTCAATATGAGGTTTCCATGAGTCCTTACTACTAAATATAAGACCTAAATAGGAGAACGTTGACACTCTCCCTATAACTACACCTCCAGCGTGATGTTTTTTATGCTTCAACTTAGATTTCCCGCATGTCATTACAAATGTTTTAGTAAGGTTTAACTTTAAATCCTTTTTTAACATGAATTCAGCAAACTTCTCAATTAAAATTTGTAGGCCATTCGCTGTCCTCGATAGGAGGACAGCGTCATCGGCATAAAGTAAAACTGGAGTGTTGCGTGTTCCAACTTTTGGGGTATCTGCATTTTCATTTTGTAAATAGGTATCTATATTATTAATATATAAAGAAAAGAGCAGTGGCGCCAGTACGCAGCCCTGGCGTATTCCCCTTGTAACTCTAAAATCCTCAGTGCATTCACCCTTTATTCCAAAACGTACTCTTGAGGTTAAAAATGAATAAATTTGGGACAAATATATAATAATATCAGTGGGTGCTCCTTGCTCATTCAGGGTTTGCCACAATTTAGTATGATTAACGAGGTCAAACGCACTTGTTAAATCTAAAAAGCAAAGATGAAGAGCCCCCTCCTTGGCAAGAGTATATTTTCCCATAAGTAATTCCAAATTTAAACACTGTTCTACAGTTCCAATTCCCCTTCTGAACCCATACTGAACTTCAGAAAGAATATTATGTTCGTTAGCCCATTCTTCCAACCTCCCCAGAAGAATTCGTCCCATTAATTTCGAGGTTGAGTCCAGAAGGGATATGGGTCTATAACAATTTGCTTTCCCTCTATCTCCTTTTTTAAAAATTGGTACGATAATGCTTTCTGTCCAAGATACTGGCAGAAAACCCCTTATCGCACCGTTAAAAACCTTTAAAAGGATCGGAGTCCAATAATCCATATTACATTTAAAAATATCAATGGGTACCCCATCTGGGCCAGCGGCTTTTCTGCTAGCACTTTTATAGAGGGCGATTTTAATTTCTTCAGTGGTAATTGGTAAAATTTCTACGGGGTCAACTAAAATAAAATTACCGTTCTTTATTTTGCTAATTTTTACTGCTTCTGGATTAAAAATACTCTCAAAATGGATCATCCAGTCTTCAGTGGGAACAGCTATTTCTATTCTCCCTGTTGCATCATCTTTAAAAAACGGGTAATCTATTGTTCTCCAAAATAGTGCTGCGTTTCTTGTTTCTGCGGCCTCTACTAGGCTTGCCCATGCATCCTCCCGTATTTCACCTTTTCGTTCGTTTAAGGTTTTCCTATAATCCTTCCTTAGGTTACTTATTTTAACGTTATCCCTAGGTTTTATTTTTAGGGCTGTTTTCAGATCTCTTTTAATTTGGAACATTCTTTATTAAACCATCTTGGGTTATTATCACAGGCCTTATGCTTCTTTTTAAATGTTAAATCACCCGCTATCTCCATAGTAATATTACTAAAAGCGTTTATAGTTTCTGCATCTGTTGAAAAATTATTCATGCAGATACTAATTTCCTTTTGTATTTTCCCTTTTAAGTTATTTAGAAAACTTGTTGGATCTACACTTGACCACTTAATGGATACTCCATTTTTTCCTTTGGATTTTAATTCTGAATTTGAGGCCTTTCCCCTCAATCTTTGTGAGAGGTTAAGCCTCAATGTCAGAATCAGTGGGTGATGATCACTATGTAGTGTTTCTATAATTGAGCATTTTTCCACCAAACCCTTGTATTTAATAGATATAACAAAATGATCAATATTTGATGCTGATCTACCTCCTACATACGTATGTTTCGCTACTTCTCCCTCTAAAATATCGGGTTCTATAATCGCTAGATTATATTTTGAGATACTATTATTTATTTCATCCCCATAAGCATCATGTGGAAAATGGGGAATTCGATCTCCAAAGCAATCACTGAACCCACATTGTTCACCTACCAAAATTGCACAAATTTCACAGTTAAAATCACCCGCCCAGATAAGTGTATACTCCCCTCCCAATTCCTTTAAAAAAAGCTCTAGATCTTCCTCTAGGGCCTTAATTACCATTGGTCTAGTAACATCAAAAATATTATTATAAAAATTAACACCATTGTCTGTTTCCCTTCCGAATAAAGTTGTATTAATTGATAATATTGTGACTTAATATTAACTTCCTTTACTGTTAGAGGCGCAGTTACAGCTATTAATGTTGCCAGGCCTCCTTTTGCTCTCCCCCTTCTAGACGGGCTAGCGTTAGTACAAATTACTTTAAAACCATTAATAAAAAAGGTTCAGTAATCCAAGTTTCCTGGATCATAATTACTTCACATCCCTCTATAATTTCAAGCCAGTCGTCATTAGTTATCTTCTTTTTAACTCCTGCTACATTCCAGGACATAATGTTAGTAGCTTTGTTATTTTGTACAATTAAATAGTCTCCAGCAGCCTCCTCCATATCCCTAGAGGGGGTATCTTCCCTGGTAATGGGGGAAACATTTTGTACATTAATTAGTATTTGCGGACATAAGCCGCCTGCTGGCTTGTTTACCATCGGGGTGTATAGTGGAGCTCTAATAACATCAATTTCAGCATCCTCCCTATGTCAATCAATCTCACTACAGGATTGTAATGGTTCATACCTATTGTATGTAGAAACATTTATCATGGGTCTGTACACATTAGAATTAGGACCATTGACTTTGTTGGTCTTGTCGGTTATCCTGTAAAAATAGCCCAGCGGGACAGCAATTATATCTTCAGCTATATTAGGATTCATTGCTATATTAGAATTCATTGCTACAACTTTATATGCAAGTACCTCCAACAAATCTCTAACCAGATCCCTGCTACGGAAGTTTATTACTATGCAATCTCCTACGCATTGTTTCATGGATTTTCCCACCCAACTCACCCTTCTCAACATTATTATATTTCTTAACAAGGCATTTCTATCCATATTTGTATTCGCTGTGAACCAATATATCACTTTATTTTTTAATGACTCATAGGACTCAAGCTTCTTATCCTCCACCCTAGCCACATTTTTAAGTATAATAACATATGGTGTCGACTGTGGTGGAAGGTGTAAAGAAGCTAACTGTCGAAGTTCTTCCGTGTTAGTATTAGTGTCTATATTCACAGTTCTGCTTGGATCAACCATTCTCTCGGTTTCTTTAGGGCATATGTGGGGAAATTGCTGTACATTTGATGACCTTTGATCTTGTGCAAGTTGTATATTTTCCCCCGTAATAGGTTTGGTCGAACTTTGTTTTAGCTGAACAACAGTTGGGGCTTCTTTTTGCCTTGGTGTTGATTTATCACTCACGGATGGTAAAGTAGAATTGTTTGGAGTGATGAGTCCCATTACCAGGTTCATTAGGGAGGTTGCATCTTTTTGAACCAATTTAATCTCTGACATTACTCGGCGTTCAATATTGTCCAGTTTAGAATGCAATTTTTTAGATAATGTCTCGAGGTTATCGATCACTTGATCATTTCCTTTTAGGTTTTCCCCCTCCTTTAATCGTTTATCTAACCTACCGCCTTTGTTTACCTTCTGGTTCGGTCTAGGTTTCCCACTCTTACTGTCATCAGAACTAGGTTTTAATTTCGGCACTTGTTTAGCCTTTTTTGCTGGTGGTATAACTAGATCTATATTATCCGATAGGGCTGTAATTTCCAGCGATGTTGTTAATATACACCGATTATCTGATTTCCTGGGTGTAGCCTTTTTATTCACAAATTGTCTATCTGGCACAACCTCTAGTTCTATAGACTTCTCTTTACCAATAGACACCTGATTCGTGGCCTCACAACAATCTTCTAGAGTCTCATGTACCGATACCACCAAGGCGGCATCAAGTGCTGTTTTTGTCGCCGCCAATTGTTCCTCCACAAGAAGAATCTCACTGTCAATCCTTCCCACAGCAGATTTTAAATACTTCGTGATTGGCATATTATCTGTATGTGGTTTTCCCGTGGAGTACGGTAGCTTCCTTTTGCCCATTTTCCCGCAAGTAATGAGACATAAGCGATAGCAATGTTTTATAACAAACGATGATTCACCTTACCAGGCTTCTCCGTTGTTCTTTTTATATACAGCCAAGGGGGGTGGCCCTGCCCTGCCTCTTCCTGTCGCTGACGGGCGCAGACGGGCCCGCCCTTGGCCCGGGCTTGTCCCGCGCTGCGGGAGGGCAGCCGCGCTTTTGTCCTGGCAGGGGGCGGGAGGCGCCTGTGCTGACGCTTTATCCCAGCGCCGATGCGGGGCTGCTGGGAAGTGTAGGCCGTTCCCCTCACGGCAGGTATGATCAACTTGTGAGCGCGTCCCGCGCTGCGGGAGGGCAGCCGCGCTTTTGTCCTGGCAGGGGGCGGGAGGCGCCTGTGCTGACGCTGTATCCCAGTACTAAATCATTTAGGAAGACACAACTACTATTTGTTGCTTTCGCAAAACCTCACAACAGGATAGGATGACATTCCCGTGCGAGAAGCTTCAAAGGCGCCTTTGTAATCCAACCTAGGAACCCCCAGATAGTGGGGGAGACCAAGCATCCTTTCCTACTACACATTTGGTGAGAGGAAAGGTGGGAAAATTAGTTAGATGAGGCGGAGGGTCCCCCCCTTGGCCTGCACCACCCTTAGGGCGGGGCAGACTAAGTGAACCCCCGCCAGAAATTCCACCACCTTGAGATGGTGAGAAAACCTCCAATCAGGACTAGGGTAGTGCCTTTTCCCACTGGAAGTAGTCATTAGAGGGTGTAGAAACCCTAAAGGTAAGTAGCCCATTGGCTTCTACCTGTCTCCCCTTGTAACTTTCCTAAATTCAGTATTTAGGTGGCTCCCCGAGACCTGAACTTCAGATTCCATGGACCAAAAGAAGACACAGGAAGAAGACATGCTGCTGAACCAGGAACTGAGCCCTGCTGCAGAAGAAAATTGCGCCAAACCCTGCCAGCTCGACGGCTGTGGCCTGTCATACCTACCTGAAACCTGTGCAGCCTCCAAGAGCCCTGCCAGCTTTCACCAATTGCCTGGGACCTCCCTTTGCATAAGTGATACTAGACCCCGCCACACCGCCTGTAAAGACCGCTTGGGTGAAGACTGGCACAGACTGTGTCAACGCAATTCACCCCACCAACCAAAAGTTGCAGCAGCCAAGGCTTGTTTGCCACCAGTCCGGTAACCAACCCATACAACGTATCCACCAGCCTGAGGGATCCTCACAGTACCTGCGACCGACGCGGGAAACAGCCCCGCTCATGTGAGCCTGTACCTGCTTTCTGATGGGGTCGACTGCATGAAAGCAGCAACTTGGGCACAACCGCTACAACTGCCCTCACTGCATCTGTAGCTGAACATCGCCGGTGAAGAACCAATTCTGCATCCCTAGACCTCCGGCACCTCCAACCCAGAACAGCCTGATGTTCCTGAGCCCTGGGACTTCCAAAAATCTGACTCCCCTGGAGTAAAACCTACCCTGAACTCTGGGCGACCATTGGCCCCCAAAACATTGTGGCGGAGTGCTGCTTCCATCGACCGCAACGGTAAATGTGTTGGCGGTACTCCGCTATCTAACCCTATGCTTTCTTCCCTTGACCGCGACAGTCTCTGCCTGACTGTATTGACCACTGTTGCTTAAAACCTGTAAGCATTTGTCTTGTACTGCTTTGGTTTAACAATCGACATACAAAGCAGTTACTAACTGTTGAACGAAGTTCTTAGTTTCTAAAAATATATATAAAGATACAAGTTTATTTACCTAATTGGTCTCGGATTTATTCTTGAGTGCGTCTCATTTATTGCCTCTGTGTGTGACAACGAATACTTAGCACTACCTTCTGATAAGCCTAACTGCTCGCCCACACTACCACAAAAAAGCATTAGAATTATCTGCTTTGACCTCTACACACCTATTGGGGATCCACTGGACTCTCTGCACAGTGTACTTCATTTTAGTGCCCTATATAGAGAGCCAGCATCCTACACTGATGTATGTAAAGCAGCTACATGGTCTACACCACTTACATTTAGAAAACATTACTGTGTAGATATACTGGCCTGTCAACAAGCCAATGTGGGCCAAGCAGTTCTAGGTACACTATTTCAAACAGCTGTAACTTCCACAGGCTAGCCACCGCTTATGGAGCAGGACTGCTTTACAGTCTAGGCTAAGCATATGTATCTACAGCCACACGTCTCGAACGGAAAATGTTACTTACCCAGTAAGCAACTGTTAGTGGCATGAGGTGCTGTAGATTCACATGTGCCCACCCTCCTCCCCGGACGCCTGTGCTTGTTACAGTTACTTTCACTATTTCTTACAAACGCCTTTCGAATGGACATCTCTTTATACTACGCTTAGCTTCACGTTTCATCCTCACCCGCCGTATGGGAAAACAAGGAGTCGATGATCTTGTGCATTACGATCAAGAGGAGGAGTCACACTACCTCGTGACGTGAAAGACTTTCTTAGAAGAAAAACAACGTGCACACATCCGAGCCTAACACTAGATGGCAGGATTATGCGAAGCATGTGAATCTATAGCGCTACATGCCATGAGCCTATGTTTACAGGGTAATTAACATTTTCCCTTTCGTTCGAGTCCATGTTTCAACTGCAACTCCGTCATTTGTCCAGGAAAAGTTCACCTTCCAATTCATTTGTAATTTGGGGATCTGCTGTTCGTCTCAGAGGCAATGCCGACTGAAGTAATACATTTCTTATTTCAGCATGTCATAATCTGTACTGTCTAATAGTGATTATTCAGTATCACAGTTTGACATCTACAGCTCTGCTTTGGAGTTATCAGGGTATAAACATATTCCTTCTCTTCTACTATCCCAGTTTTCCCCATTATAGATAGCTTAGCAGTAATGCAGGTCATTAAACAAAATACATGAATAGCACTCTTATTAATTTATAGAACTTGATCTTATGAACTTGATCAAGAGCGACTTAGTCGACATTTCACCAGCTAAGTTGTGTGAGTTCCCTAGTTTACTATTGCAGAGTTAATCTATTCAGAAAAAGTGATTATTGGCTCAAATTATTGAACAGACATTGTGAGAAGACATCCTTTTAAATTTTTACCAGATTACATTTCCTCTAAGAGACCCTGATGTAAGGGACACTGGTTTGAACCCATGATGTCCTATCTGGATATGTCTTGTGTTCACCACTTTAAAGTTTTAATGAAAATGAAACTCACGGACAGTACAGCCTGTAATAGCTGTGATTGCTACCTCACTCCTAACTAGTTGCACCCATCCTTATCCTTCTCTCACCAGTAATATGCATTCAGGCAGCTCAAGAGCTTACTGGACACTTACTGGATGGATACAACTCCTCAATAACCGTGTTCCATGCCATGGGTCTGTTGGAGCATATGAGAAATCATACAAAACAGACGTTTTGACATGCCAAGAGTTTGTTTTCCAAACTGCTGTGCATGCTTTGATGGCACCATGCTGTACTATGCCTCTGTGTGTATTGAAGCGTATTCTCGCTCTGAGCACGTCCATGGTGGCTAAAACATCCCTGCTTATATAGCACGTAACACACTCAAATACCACTGGAAACCAGTCTGCCAGTATCACACCGAACTTTCCCAATACAAACACGGATGTGCAGTTGTGCCTCCTTCCGCTTTGTTTCATGAGGTTACTGCCTGCACTACATGCTGGATTCTTGTTTGGTAGCCTTGCACTGAGAGAAACACAGATTTTATTATTAGGCAGGATACCAACTTCCTTTGCTGACACTGTAGGATCCAAAGTGATAGTCAGGAGATGTAGATTGCCCACGCACATTTTATTGGAATAACACTTCCAACGTCCAGTCCAGTTTCCTGTGGACTCCCCTTTGCAATGCCTCTTTCATTTTTAGAATCCCAATATTTCACAATATAGTCAGTAACCCAACGTTACACTCACTGACTCACTCGCACTGACTCACTCGCACTGACTCTCTCACTCTCTCTCTCTCTCTCACACTCTGATTGGATTCCTCGTTCCACAGTCATTGACCAGTTAATCATTGGATTGTGGACCTAATTTCGGAAAACCCTTTCACCACTTATTTTAATATGTCCTAAGATTTTTAGGCTTAACCTCTTTGATGCTTTGTGGGAAGTAAAAGTAAGCAGAATAATGGCTGAAAGGGATAATCTTCCAAGCCCACTCTATATTTTCTCTGTTCTTTAGAGACTGACACCGAAGAAAGTATTTGAATGGACCTGCCATGTAAAATGGACTCTGGGCTTTAGATCCTTTCTTTTCAACTTCATGGAATTTTTCAATCTGAAACTGTCATGGAACCCAGCATGTCCTCTCGGGACAGCCAATTTGTGATACCGTCTGGTTTGACTGTGCTAACATCATGTCAGTAAAGCTTCCAGTTTTGCATTATTGCAGCTAAATATGAATGTAATTGTAAACCCAGAAAATAAATTTAACGAGCAGGCACTGGGACCATGGTGGCTCAGCCCGGAAAGAATGTGAACTCCAGGCTACAATGCCAGCTACTAAATAAATTATTAAAAAATATATTTGCATCTTCATTTTGTCACAAGACTAAAAATAAATGTAAATATTGATAAAATGAAGAAAAGCGGTTAATAGAGAGGAAACTGTCAAAACAAAGATTTACACATGAGCTTTGAGTAATGCCCAGTCATCCTAGCATTTAAAAAAATATATATATATCTGCGACCTCTGGTGAGTATTGCTGAAAGATTGCTGCTTAACCATGACACACTGTTTTCATCAAAGACCACACGTATGTTTTTGGGGCAGCTACTTGCTTCAAGATGTGGCCATCTTGAACGCAGGAAACAAGGGTTCAGAGTTGGAGCCACCATCACCAACAACAGCACTTCCATGAATAGGGTTACCACCTCCCTCCAGGTCATTACGGATGTTGCCTCCAGTGCTGGACTTCTGTGTGAAAGCCTAATGAATAATGGGTGTTGTATTCTTGTTTTGCTTCCATTGAACTAATTAGACAAACACACCTGAAATCCGTGATTTGTAGGTTTAAAGTTTAGGACAGGAGATGGTGTCGGAAATAACCTGGAGTATGTTGGTCGCACCAGCCATGAAAATTGTCACCTTCATGGGGTCTTGCGTCATGTTGCTGCATTGACTAGTGTGGCCCTGACTGTTGTTCAAAGAGGCTTGAAATTCATGAAAAATGGGTGATGGGTCCTTACAAGCGTGCTTTAGGTATGCTGATCTTGCAGCATGAGAATGCTTCTTTGCACGAGTGGGCAATGCGTAGCTCAGGTAATGAGGAGTGTGCATGTATTGTGAGAGGGATACCACAGTGCCCTGTTTGGATCCTTCGAGGCTAATTATATGAATAAGTTATAAAACTGGTAGCGATCCTTCTGCACCCATGTTCTTGCATGCATTTGTACCCCCCATGACATGATTATTGGTGGTGAGTTAATGTACGAAGTTTGCCAGACAAATTAGCCACACCATCATTTAAGACATGCAAATCCCAAATTTGGTTATTAGTCCTTGGATTGTTTCCTGGAGAAGAGTGACATTTGCCCCTTAGACATCTAAAGATGTATTAACCTTGGCTTCTTTCACTATCACTTGACAGTGTATTAAATAGAAAGCAGTTTGTGATTGCTGGCCTCTGGGTTCGGCTGATAGGTGATGCACTGAGAGATTACCCAATTGGGCTCATGCCAATTTTGATCAAATCTATTACTCCCTGTTAACCCAATTTGGATGTGAATGGAAAGAACCTAATCTCAAACGCCAGTCACTCAAAGCTAGGTTGAGGAGAATTGAAGCGATGGTGTGGGTGTGAAGAACATTGGGGCAATCAGCATGGAAGATAACAAGGACTCTGGAAAACGTAAGCAGTTTAGGATGTGGTGATGCATTCAGAGTTTGGTGTAGGCCCTCCAACAGAGGTTTCCCTGAATTCTTCATGGCATATAATTATCGAACAACGATTGCTATAGAGATTGCAGGAATCGAAAAAAGAAAACAACTCGTCTAAGTGAAAATCAGAGTGATGAGGTATCATATCTTGTATGAAAACTCGGTCGAAAACGAATGTGCCTTTATTGAAACCAACCAATAGTTAGAATGTATGACAGTTTCGACTGATCACATGTTGATGGGCTGATTACAGGGTTAGAAGGAATGGAAGTAAGTGGCATTGAGCAACTTTTCACAACATCCCTCCTGGAGCTGAAGTCTCAGGGCATAACAGTGAACTGATTCCACAAGTCTGCGAACAATAGAAGGGTGTTGGGCCTAGAGAAGTCATTATGTAGTTTATTCCTTATCAACACCTCATTGAATACTAAGGAGAAGAAGGGGGAGATATGATACTATACTATGCACTATGGTGATTTTCAACCACTCATCTGTGATTATGGAGATGGCCTTAAGCAAGTTAGAGCAAAGACCTAGGGTCTGGAAATGAAGTTCATTCCTTCTCAAATACACGCCTGTAAGAAGAGAGGTTTGGCTGCTTTTGTAAGGAAAGTATGAGAGGTTGTTGATATTCCAGACACTTGATCACAGCCCAAGTGTTGTGTTTGAAGAGACAGTGGCTGAAGGAACAAGAGAAGTGGGAAGGGAGTTTGTGGATTCTAGAAGCACACCACAAAGGCAAGGGAACATGCTCTGACAATTGACTCTTGTCAAAGGCCAACTTTCTGATGATGCTGAATTAATTCTGCATACAGCAAGAAAACTCTTGTATAAGAAAAGGAGTACACCAGGTTGGTGGTAAGCATTCAAATTAAAGACTAGGAGAAGACAGAACCATGCCTCAAGTTAATTTTTAAGACCGGCCTATGTACATTCAAGAAGAATAGGTTGAATGCCTTCTCGGAATTCAGTCAGGGTTTATAAACTATTGAATATTGGGATGGGCTGTGTAAAGGAGTGTATTGAGCACTTGATTCTTACCTGTTGATATGGAGCTACTGGAGAGTCCAATTTGAAAGGAAGAATACGTTCTGTTGATAAACGTGCAGTAAGTAGCAGAACTTTGTGGCTGGATGAGTTCCCACTTAATTTCTCTTAAGATCTTTCAGAAATTGCTTGTATCTCCTCTGACCAAGAGAAACTCTGTCTTCAGTTCTTATCGAGTTGGAAAAGGACACATCGCTGTTCTTGCATAGCTCTATGGTGCTCTTGACATGAACCTGGATGCCTTGTGTTATGCAAACTTCTCAATCATGCCATCTTCATTCATAATGATAGACATTGAGTAATCCAGGCCATGTGCAGGATCTTAGAGCACTTCTACAACAGATAACATTTTGTTGTCTAAGGAAGACGTATGGATAGAAATATATATTTCTTATTGATACATGCTCCCACAGATTCCTTAGATGAGCCTTTTTTCCAGGTGTCAGACCAGATAAAGATTTTTTTCTACAATATTGAGTCATCGGGTCTAAGTAGTGCTGTTAGATATCAAACTTGGAGTAACCCTGATTAATGGATGTGAAATAGCTACCCCATTAAAGGCACCAACGGCGCAATTTTTTCACCTAACCTTCTAGACGCAGTTTGTTACTGCCAAACATTTTACTCATTCTGCTTTAATTTCTTGGACTTTTTTGTACTCTTAAATGGTGCTTCTAAATAATACCGCCTGTAAAATCTTTGAGCTTTATGCCCTGTGGTTTGTGGCACACAATTTTCTGTTACATGTAGTAATTCACATTGCCTCTCATGTTTATGGCTTTGTGCCCAAAAGCTTTGCAAGAATATTCGTGATGGGAAAGCTAGGTTAATGATAGCCTCCCTGAAGAGGACATTGAGTTTCTTTTCCAAATCCTGCTCTCGCTGCTCAGTCATGCTCCTGAGAAAAGGCACTAAAAGCACATTCACACATGCTCCGTATTGTCCCATTATAAAAGAGAAGATGTACAAGAAGTACTTTGAGTCTTCATCAATTCTTATATCTACCCAGTGGGGGAGGTTAGCTGCCCAGGTAAATTTTTCCTCCTTCAGGTGCTTTCTTGAGCCGGATTGGAGCCTTTCACAAGGCTGTTGGCTGTTTGTATGACACAACTTCTCATGCACCCATGGGTGAAAACATGCAATTCTCTGGGGAAGTTTAATATAAGCTGTGCTACTGTAAAGACCCTGGGTGTTGCTTCTCCATTTTCTTCAGCTGTACCATAAATTGTAGAGGTCCTGTCTGCTAACTGCTTCCTTAGCCTCAGTTATTTGTGCATATAGAGGCAGAGGTGTAGGTAGAGGGCGACAGTCTCAATCCTCCACCTAATCTTTTTTCACCCTCGAACCCCAAAACCTCTACAAAAACATGATACACCAACTTCACAGCACACTGTTTAATGCCCAGATGGTAGCCTTTTTGTGGAACTGGCAGAAAGTAATTTCAGACCAGCGAGTCCTTCAACTAGATTTTTCAGGTTATTCTGTGCTTTTTTGAGGAGGCCACCACTCATACCCCGACAAACATCCCCCCTCTCACAAACATCTTGATGTACAAGATTGCCTCTCTCCTTGCCAGTGGATCAATCAAATCTGTTCCCGTGCCAGAAAGAAGAAACGGAAGTTATGACGCATGCTTTCTGGTCCTGAAAAAGAGAGCAGAGGCTTATGTCTTATTTTGAACTTAATATCTTAAACAAATTTAGAAAGAAATACAAATTCACAATAGTGTCACTTCCAATCGGGTACTTCAGGTTATGCAGAATCAAGATTGGCTGATTTATCTAGACCTTCATGAAGCATATTCTCACGTGCTGATTGCACGTGACCACAGAAAGTTTCTCAGATTTATGGTGGAAGGTCACGTTTGCTCTCCATCCTTCCAACCATGCATCTTTCCCCAGAGATTTTAGGAATCTTAAAGCAGCATCATGGGCTTGTTTACACTGGCAGGGTGTTCTTGTGTGCCTCTTCATGGACAACTGGGTACTTAAGGCCAAAAAAACACTGTTCATATCGATATTATGGCTTTGAGGGCAGTCTTTTAAGCATTCAAACTATTTTCTACTTTTTCTGCTGGATAAAAATGCAGGTCCCAGCAGATAGAACCCCACCCAAATTTTATGTGAACAAGTAGTTAGCTGCATTTTACTGAAGTATCCAAACAAATATGTGGCTTGTCTTCATTAGATTCTGAGGTGAAAAGGTTCAGAGCACAGCAGAAAAGCAAGAAAGAAAATGAAGAGTGTGCACAGATTTTCTCAAAGTAGCCTTTGTCTGCTTGGACAGATGCACATGTGTATATGCAAAGAGGTTACCTGTTTAGTAACTCTCCTTTAATTTAATGGATGTCTTTATTGCTACCCCATAAACCTTCTTGCTGTGTAAGCTTAGATATCAGACCTATTGATTGGACAGCTAATTTTGACTAACAGTGGTGATGATGTCTGGTGCAAGGATCGTCTCATGAAAGGCATGCGCATTTGTGGATGCCACCTTTTTGTGCTGGTTTTGTTTTTACTGCTTTCTGAAGCAGTCTTTAGTCGCTTCAGCTCATGGTGGAGCTTTCTAGTTGTTGGTAATGGAGGCCATATGCCTTAAGTTCAGTAAGGATAAAGTGTTTTTTACATTCAATTAAAGCGACTGGGTTACTCAAAAAACTCTTAATTCCCTTTGCTAGAAGCACCAAAGTCCTTGTCAGAACTGAAGAACATACAGCTGCTTCAAACCATAAGTACCTACAGTTGGGGTTGCATCTGTCCTTGGATCAAGTGCTACCAAAAATGCTACACTTTTGAGATGTTCAGGCTTTTTTTTATATTTCAAGTTATCCATTAACCTGTCAGCCATATTATGAGGCAACCACCAAAAGAGAAGTAGGGAATCTGTCCTCCCTTCCTAACTCTCCTTCTCGCCACCTCAAGTTTCGGTTTTTTAATCTAGAAGTGCCTGAATCCCTAATTTCATTTTAGTGAAACTGCTTGAGTACTCAGGTGCTGAGAATCCAAAATAAATGAGGTGTATTTTGTGGCCTTCCCTTCTCAGCAATTTGAGTCACTGGAGTTGTACCTAACTGCAGGATCCATCTAAGGATTGCGCTTGGCAGCCGGCTAGTGCTAAGTAGCTGACTTTATGTACCAATCCAAGAGTTTCCCAGGGGCATGCAGAATAACATGCTCCTTACTGACTGTTTTGGCATTTATTAACATAACTGATGTGATGCCTGCAAGGTGCATAGAGTTCAAGTTTGAATTTCTTTTGAACCGTTACCCTTCCATAGTGATGTGGTGCAGCTGGGGTAAAAGGTGTGGAGAAAAAACTCACCAATGCCCTTTGTACTGTGGGACTATTTGGTGGTCCTGGTACCTATAATTGCCTCCATCTGGAACAAAGGGTGAGCATTTTTAAAATGGGAATTTCTTTTGTGCAAATAAATCCACATTTGGTCTACAACCTAAGTGCTGTTGCTTCTGTGGTTTCAAAAAGGAAGTTCTCTTAGTGTGTCAGTAAGGAATTCTACTAAGAGACATCCTGACTTTAATTCACAGAGGTTTATGATATTTTTATTATTTTTATGATATTTGTATATGCGGGGGCTAATGTTTTTAACCCTATAAAGTCATGCAAGCAGACTTGTCAGAATCTAAACCAATGAAGCACAGATATGTTCACTGGGTGAGTAAGCATCAGAACCGGATTCCTTGAGGCAATCTGACCAATGTTTTGGAATGGCTCAGCAACTTTTTCGTCCAATGCCAGGTTCAGGGGTTTTTCTTTCGGGGGTTTTAGACTCACTTTGGGCTGGTGGTAATCAGCCTTGATGTGAAGGGACTAGGGCTATGGATCTATTAACTTATTCAGAGCTAATAAGCCCAATATAGATCTTATTTCTAAACTAGTACCGGTTTCAAGATGGTGACTCTAACCTGAATCTTGATGTTTATCTACGATATGGGCTGTTGGTTTAGTTTGATGTACACTACATTTATATTTAAATTAAGAAATCTGTGATGCCACCATTATCTAATTTATGATTAGGAATGAGGAGGCTCTGCTTCTTCTTCAAGCATGGCATACCAATCTCCAATTTGGATCTTTGTTTTAGTTCATTTCCGTCAATTCGCAGGTTATCCATCTTTGTGGCTCCAAAGAGCTCTGCTGTTGGCATAGCCTTGCATCTATGTAATTCCTCAAGCTACACTGAGACTGAGAATATTTTGGAGAAATCTCTGTTGGATTAAAATTCATGCCCAACCTGAGCTGTGGTCTGTTTCACATTCATTTCAGCTGTGTTGATGTGCCTTGAATCAGTACACAAAGAGCTTTCCCTCCTGTGCTCTCTCCTATTATATCCTTGTAACCAACAAATTGGCTGATTTCATCTGGCATTCGTTTGTGTGTTCTGAAACTGATGGTGTGTATGTTGTGGACAAGGGTTTTTTTCCCCTTATCATTCATCTCTAGCTGAAGAATGTTTTGCTGCCTCTTTAAATCCTTTCTTTTGGCTTTCCTGGACATGTTGATTCTTGAGCACATACCGCTACAACTTGCTAATTGAGTACTCGTGGATGGGGATTGATATCCCCTCCTTTTTATTGGTCATCTATGGAGATTTGGTAATGTGTTCTTTATTACTTCTCTTGTGTGACATTTCATCGAATTGGAGTGACAAATGCGATAGCAGATCAGCTGGGACAGCATTATTCCATATGTTTCCACCTTTAGTCCTGAATTTCCCAGTGATGCTTATTCAACACCTCCGTCTTGGCCAGATCAACATTTTTGCCAATAGACCCAACTCCCCTGCCAAGGTTATGTTTCTTGTATTTGTGGGGCCAACGATTCCCAACCTTAGTTCGTCAGAGGATGTTGTGTATTACTTTTCTCCTCTTTTAGCAAAACCAAAGTCAAAACAAGAACTGTTCTCTGTTTTGAATACTTGTGGCCCACCTGTTTTGGATCTGCTAGCCGGCGTCAGGGACAGAATTTTCAGAAATCTCATGCTTTACCTTGGAAAAAGATTTGGTGTTGCAGCACTCAAAATTGTAGTTCTACTCCATGAAATTTTCATGCTCTGATATTAAAGGTCCCTGGGTTAGACAAGTGAGCACAATCCGCTATGAATATATACATGAAACTCTTAGGTTAGATGTTGAAATCTATGGAGAAAAGATCATTTACTCAGTTGCCCCATTTGTTACGTTTTTTTAAAATATGTATCTTTATTGCCATTTAAGTTATCACATAGACAGTACATCCACCAGAAGTGACAGGAGAAATGTCCATTACCCCCCCACCCCCCCAACGTAGTTGGAAGAAAGCAGAGTAATATCGATACATCTGTATGTACTATATGACGGGGTTAAGAAAGGGGGAACACTCCACCTCAATTCCTTTACTTAAAAAAATCACTTCAATGGTCAGTTTTTATGCATCTCAACAATAAATGCGTTCCACCTCAAACAGCTCTTATAATACATGCAGAGGGTTTCTTCCCCTTCCCCCTCCCTTGCCTACCATTCCGTCTATGCAGTCTCATGCCAACATTCAACTTTAAACAAAATAACTCCCCCGGTCCCACCCTCCCCCTTTTTCCATGCCAGGGTTTCGTGTTCATAGATGAGTAAGTCCTACATTAGTGTCCTGGTTATCTTCGTGAGCCATCGGGAACCTACTGCATCTGAACTCTTGCAGGCTCTTCATTATCCATATCATCGTTTCTCTCTAAGTTTCCAGGCCCCCGTAAATCCACCAACATGGAGGACAATGCCCGGCCGTCATCCTCGAGTTTATCATCCCGCCGAACGTGCTTCATACGTACCGCCTCTGCAGTTGCCCACTCCCATACATCTCTCACCCGTGCCTCCATCAAAGGGGACGTGGAGCGCGTCCAGGTTATAGCAATTCGTCTTTTTGCCAAGACCAACCCCAGTAGAACAAACCTCCTGCTCAGTTTTTTTATTTTTTGGAGTAGGAAGTAAACCCAGTAGTACCTGTCGAATCCTTCTGGGGATCACCCAACCCATTGCCTCTCCCAGGCGTACCAGTACATTTGACCAATAAGAGTCTAGGGATGGGCATGCCCACGTCATATGGAGGAAATCTGCCTCCCTTGACCCACATCTGGGGCACTCCTCAGCGCGTGTCGGGTAAGATTTTACTCCATGTCCGTGGGGTAAGATACGTTTGGTGTACAAAAGGAATTTGAAACGAGCATTGGAACTTATGCTCCGAACTCCCTCGTGGACCCTCATCCATTCTTTCTCCATCAGTGGCTCCTCTACTACCGTATCCCATTTAGCATGTACTGGGAGAGACTAACCCAGGAGGTCATCCCTTAAGGCACGATAAAGTTGCGACAGCAGCCTACGGCCCTGGGACACATACAACATCACTTTCAATATATTTGTGTTGGGGGGGCTCCCTAGAGAAAGGCGGCCATATTTCTCTTGTGACCCTCGAAATGTTTTCATATTGCAAAAATTGCCCCGTTCCTAGGCTAAAGGAGTCCATGGCCTCCTCTCCAGTTATAAATTGTCCATTAATGTAGCGGTCCCCCAATAACTGACACCCACCGTCCTTCCAGCGTCTCACTGACATAGATTCAGCAGTATTTGCAAAGGGTTGTACTACCCACGTAGGCATATCCAGGGCATACGGTGCATGGTGCACCACTCTCCGAACCACCATTTCTCAGATTCTGGACACATTTTGTATCTCACAGGGTAGTGAAGGGGGAACCCCTGAACCGAGCATCAGGAGCTCTGGGAGAGCATGGTTGCCATAGCTACCTGCAAGGAGTTGTTTCTCCCAGTTATCGGCGCCATCCAACCAGTGGACCGCATGCTGCAGCTGGGAGGCCATATAGGAAAATTATAGGTTGGGAACTTCTAGTCCTCCCATATCTAACGTTTTTAGTTGCACTCTTTCGCCTATGGCCCCACAGCAGGTCCACCAACAGTCCATCCAGAGTCCGAAAAAAGTCTTGGGACCGCATACAATGAGTGCTGTAAGGTATACAGTCATCGTGGTACTGTTATCATTTTTGCAGTGGCGATCCCCCATTTGTGCTGTGTTACTAAACTGTTGTCTAGCTGAACAGCCATTCAGGTGGATAAATGTTTTAGTTTACAGACACTTAAGTTATTCTCCAAAGAAAGAATTTCTTAGTGTACTCCTCTTTGAAATTGCAACAATAATATGCTTAGAACTTTTGTTCATGGCACATTGCAGTTCCCTTCTAATTAAAATGTTGGCACTCTTTCTAATCCTGGATAACAGTTTTGAGTGTTTGGCAAAAGGTAGGCGGTGTAGAAGGAGACAGTCCTATTGGTGCTCTGCCGTATTGCCATTGAGTTCCTTCGGACAACCAGAAATAAGTGGAATCAGAACAGCATGAATCATTTATAGCACCTTTATAGAGGGGAGTCTGAGGTACTCATGCTTGAGTTTCATCTGTGGATCGGCATAATGGTTGCATATGGAGAGGACAGTAAAGGCCCAGCTCCCATTCAGGCACGGGAGTGCATTAGTGCATCAGATCCTCTGACCATTAGAGTACAAGGAGTTGAGGGTTACCCAAGGTGGAATATTTGGGGCATAATTTGTCTATGATGACGTACCTTCTCAGGCTTTGAAGCAAAATGAGGTAAGGAAGAGGGAGCAGTGGATTTGTAGGCCACTAGGGCACACTGCTCCCAGAGGCCTGTAGATGAGATTTCAATCAAAGCCACTGAGTCAGACCAACACATAACAGTGCCAGTGCATTTTTCATAGTATCCTAAGTTGTTTTAAGTTTTTGCAATTACTTTGTGAGAACAATGAGCAGCAGAGCATTAACAATGGCTGACAGTTGCTTTCCAAATAATCAGAAGTGCACCAAATAGAAGGAGATTCAAAATTATACATCTCTGCTGGAGATTAATTACTTATTGGAAACAAAGCAAGGATTCCAGTAAAGCATGGTGCCTCTTTGCCAGTTTTGGCATAAGCATGGCAGCAGGTCTTTAATACTGCAGAGAGATCATTTGGTGCCTCTAGTAGTACAAAACCCAACTTGGTTAATATCATGTAGATTGTTGAATTCCAAGGAATACTGTGGCTCTGTAGTGGCTACTTGGGCAGTTTTGTTGGTAAGAAAATAGGATGGCATTTTTGGTGCCTGCAGGGTTGAGATAAGGTTATCTTAGCAGGCACATGATGACAGAATGTATGATAGTGAGGGAGACATGACTGGAAAAGAGAAAGTGATTGACCTTATGACCCTAGAACAAGAGAAGTTTGAGAATTCTTAGAGAAGTTCAGAGACCATAGGAAGAAGGGGGAACGAGTTAGTGAGAGACAGAAGTAAATAGGGAAGTGAGAGAATAAAGGAAGAGGGGGTTCTTATTGGGGCCTATTCTCTCGTAAGATTTTTTCACAGTAGTTTCAGTGGATCCAAGTTTTACCTTTAATGAAGCATTCTTGTTAAAGGGTAAAAGTGCCTCTCAAAAAAACTTAGAGAAACCAACCTCCTTTTTAGGACTGACTTGAAGGTCACCCCTTTTCTACAAGTCTTGGATAATATTGGAAATACGGAGCAACACCAGTGGTTGATGTGACCATTTCTTCTACTCTCCCATAACCCTATTCACTGCTTGCAATTGCTTGGCCAAGTACTTTCTTTGTGTCCTTGATTCTCCAGTGGTAGTGGAAGTCTCGCAGTCCGCATGTATTCTAATAGGTGGTTAATGTTCTGGTTATAGTTACAGTAAAGAACTCCGTTATCACACAAACACAATGTTATGTATTTTTTAAGAGAAACATGTAATTTAATTTAGGAAAATAAGATTTATTATACAAACCTTTACAAATAGGAAGGCTACTATATTCCCCTAGTAAGCATTGTGGTGCTTTGTAAGAATAAGGAGCGCATAGCATATTCATCCATGGGGCAGTGCTTTTTTATGGCGTATTGTTGCTTTCATCGGAGGGTCTTAACTACCGTATGACTCACAGTCCCCTAGCCAGTGAGACTTTTACCTGTAGTACCTTAGTCTCTTGAAAATTCAATGTAAGATCACAATATTCTATTGTGTCCCAGCCAAGCGGTACATTCAGATTTTGATGTTTGTATCATATCAGTCTGGCCAACATAGGCTTCTGTAACTGAGACAGTTAGGCTAGAAGAAAAGGACCTACACTACCAAACACAAATGTTCTTGTAGTGGGTGTTTAATGCAGCAGGGTCTTATTGTGACAATAGAGAACAATTTAGAAATGCTGACAACCCATTGTCCTAGGTATATTTTTGTTTTCTGTCTCTAAAATACTGGATCTTAATAGACCTGTATATCTTTAAGTCATAACTGAAATCCTTTTAGTGCTCAGGGGTTAAGACCCTAAGTTTAATTGTTTTTTTATCTTTATTTATCATTTTGGTATATGATACAGTACAATATAAGTAGCTTATTAGCATTAACGCTGTTAGACTTTAGACTTTCTTAGTTGCGTATAACAAACTCAGACAACAGTGGTCCTAGATATCAAAGTAGTTCTTGAAATCTGGCACAATACGTCAGTGGTGTAATATTGTTATATTATGATCCCAATATCATTCCCCAGTATTATCTGAGGTGTTCTCCTGTTCTTCTGGAGATAAACTAACTTTTTGTAAAACCGATCAATGTGATCCTGCTGACATAATGCTCTGGGTCTACTCTGTGTGGACCAGTGTTCTTGTGTATGTGCAGAAAGGAGCCCATACTCTTTCAACCCTGGTCATTCTATTGCATACCATAGCAGTTAGTTTTTCCATTGTGTAAAAGGACTGGAATTTGTACCACCGCATAGTCAAATGTGTCTAGTCAGTAATTTCTGGCACTGTGTTCTGGTGAGCCTTGATTCTAACTCCTATTTGAGGGCCGTAAGTGTTAAGCAGACCCCTCGCTGAGGGCCCGTGGTTTTTTTGCTCCTTCCATTTGCACAAGTTCAGTAATGTTCTTTTTCCTTGGGTCGTGAGGGTTGATGACAAGTCTGCGTTGGTGCACTTAGTTGTCCTTGCGGCTTACCTGTTTTTGAATAAGAACTTTGACTGTTAATTCAGCTTAGCTACATACATTCCATTCTCTATGGTTTTGGAAAAAGCTGAATTTAACCACAGGGGTGTGATCCCATCAATTTACTAGTCGTGATCTGGTGAGGTATCTGAAGGTGACCCCTGTTGGATACTTCTTTCAGTGATTACAGGGGGAAAGGGTGATTACTGTAAACATTATTAACGAGACAGATCTTATTTTTATACCCTGTCGAGGCCCCCTTTATCGTGACAGGGTGTTTTCGGACCTATTCCAACATATTGGGTCAGAGTAGTCAGATCAGTGTTAGGTATGTTGTGGAGTGATCCCATCAGTTCAAGGAGGGATAGAATTGTGGATTTAGCAGGGCTTCTAAGGACGTCACTAGTTTTTCCCAAAACGCCTCGCTCGGTGCATGAATAAGAGCACGGTTGCTGTGTGGCCCCTTACCGAAACTATTTTCCTGCTGGGGCTACCGGTTTTGATATTACCCCAGTTGTGCTTGCTGTGAGTTGCGTTTTTCAGACTACATATTCGTGGAAATGTGGGAGGGGGCGTGTTGCTGTTTGGTGTTGCTGGTGCCCGCAACGTGCCCTGGGAACACGTTTTTATGTTTGTGCACCTTCGTGTTCCTGGCACGTGGTGTTCTATGGTGCCCTCCCTTGTGGCATCCGATACCTGGTTTTGGCTGATCTCAACCCCCACCTTTTTATCTGGAATCTTCTTTTTGGGCTAATTTTGGGCATTTTTTTTCTTTTGGTTTGGGCTTTTGCTCGAGTCCCATAGGTCAGTGGTTTCCTTGCCCTGAGAGGAGAGAGTCCGAGGCTGCTCTGTTGTCCCCTTCCCCCCCCATACTGTACCCATGGGTTCGGAAGTCAGGGCTGACTGTTTTCCTGGATTGTGCCTGCAAGGTTGGAGCAACATGAGTGGGCTGTGCTTGGAATGGAGGTGAGCCTTGAAGGGGTGCACCTCATGCCCTGTGTTCCATCTGGAGCAGGGGGTAGGGCCTTGGAAGCATCTGTCCCTGGCACCCACCTCTCCCTCAGACCACACCCCGCTTTCTATCAGCGTTTCTGGTGGGCGCTCTGGCCCTAACTTTTGACTGGGGTCTCTTGAGCTCCTCGGATTAGATACAGTTGTTGATTGCCTAACCAAATTGGTACTCATCTTGTCAAACTCCGGAAGGGTGAATGGTTGAGTGAAACCCCTACTGAAGTCTCGATCTTGTCATCACTCTGAGGTAGGGTGACCAGATTTTTGTAAGCCAAAAACCGGGCCATTTCACAAAAATAGAAGTAGGACTACAATTTCACATCGCAGAGGGGTGCAGGATGACTTGAAAGACAGCGCTCACCAAGGTAGCAAGCACAGACCCCGAGGCACTTAGGGGCATAAATTAAATACAGCTATTGCACAGATTATCATAGGTGCTAATTAAACTGATTTCTGAAAAGACTGGCGCCTATTCCTGCACCAAAACTCATAAAGGCTTGTTCAGTGGAGCCTCTCCAAAAACCTGGGACAAGTGCTTAATTTACTGAAATCTACTGGGGCAGATGACCAAAAACTGGGACTGTCCAGGCAAACCCATGACGACTGGTCACCATATGCTGAGGCCTCTTAGCTTATTGACTCTTGCATGTGGGGGCTGTGGAGTTTTAGGGTCTTATCATCCCAGGTGCAAGAAGAACATTGTTGCAGTCACCGAAGATGGCTTAATTTATAACTGAAAGGGGGGGGGGCCTCCATTGATTCTGAAGTTTCTAGCGCATTTGGGTGCGCTGTCGGGACTACACACCATGAAGGAAAAGTTAAGCATGGACATGATGCCCGAATATGGGGTCCTTCCGGTTTGGTCATTGGAATGCGTCCCATTAGACTTTGGCTGCAGGACCTTGTCAGACTGCCCTGCCCCTGGGGTTTGGTCAGTGAACCCCGCCCTTGGGGATCAGCAGTAGTGTGGGGCCTTAGTTTCTGGAGGCGCTTTGGGTACCCTGATTATTCTGTGCTTCCACAGAATCACCATCAATGCCGAACTTAGTGTGGACACCTAATCGACATGGCACACAGCAGCCCAGAACTCCTGGACTCAAGTAAACATTTTGGACCCTCAGTGCTGTCTGTTAGTCCTTTCTGATATGATACAGCTTTTGGGGAGAGGGGTTAGGGGGATGCTGGTTGTCTTTATCATCGGAGGTGAACTACTGGGGGTTAAGTCCCTGGGATTATTATTACCCGTCTTCATTTACTGGGTGGTCTATTTTACTGTGAATTTTGCCTCTGTGGTTGTGTGAAGGCTCTACCTCCCCACATTGTCACCCTCCTTGCCAGGGTTGTGGCCCCGGTCCCTGTTGTGCTGGGTTCCCTATCTGTGGTTGCTGCTGCCATGTGCTCGTCCAATTACTTTATCCCTACTCCGGTTGTGTGGCGAACGGCGGACCTCCCTGCGACTTAGTGTATGATCTGTTATGATTATCCTGTGCTTGCTACTGAGGAGGGAGGTTAACCATATCCTGTCGCGTGGGGTTTTGTGTCGGCTGGCCCTTATTCTCTAACATCTGCTGCTTTTGCTGCTCATGGTATGCCTTTTTCTGCCATGCCTCTACCAGCTGACTTCGCTACGGCAATAGAAGCACTCTCTAATATCTGGTTGCGACCAGCCTCCCTGTCCTCTACTACCGTAACCTGTTCGTGTTTCTGGGTTACCTGTTTGAAACCCTCGAAAGTTTTGCGGTGGAGCCCCCATTGTGACTGGTGCCATCTGCATTTCTGCTCTCTCGACTGCAGTCTTTTCCAACTTATGCTGCACTAATTCTGCTCTCTCTCTTTGGGACTCTACCTGCTTCTCTCTTTGGGTCTGTTCCTGCTTCTCTCTATCCTTTTCTTGCTTTTTCTTATGGTAGTTGAGTTCATGAGCTTGTATTTCCTGCCAGGGTTTGGTATCTAAACCAGCTACGATGTCCAGCCTGCTTTGTATCTTGGTGGGTAACCCTTTCTTCAAAATATTATAGAAAAAGTGACTTGTGGGCCCGTATTGGAATATAGCTGTCTGGTTTCCTGTCCTCCTCTTTCCCTCATTCAATTTAGGAAATTGGTTATGCTTTCCTCTGGCTTCATGATCTCTGACATTAGCCCTCCTACATCTGGGTGGTCAGGGAATATTTCTCTCAGAGCGGTCCATATCTAGTGCCTGTGCATATTAAATGTGCCCTTTCATGCTGGGTATTTGTTAGAACGTTGCTGGAATGCGACCTTGGATGAATAATGTTTTTGTCTGCCCCCCAATTAGGCTGCTTAGCAGGCTCTTAATGTCACCTATTGCTAGGTTGATACCTGTTTTTCTTGAAGCATGTAATCCATTTCCCTGCCCCATCCAGCAAAGACAGTAACTTAGTTCTCAACTCCTCTGTGTCCATCTGGGCCCATGGCACATATATAATCCCTGCCGCGCCCTTCTGCAGTAAAGGGTACATTCTCATTCTAGGTGATTCTACGGGTTTCTCCTCAACATAGCGCTCCCATCTTGCGAGGCATTGCTGAATGTAGTGGAAGTTCCAACTGGGGTTTCCTCCTTCGTTGCTGATGCAATCCTCCGCTACTGCCATGTCCTCTGGCTCAAACGATCCTCTCCTTTGCCAAGACCTGTCATTGGTCCCTCTCCTCAGTCTAATCTGCTAATAGGTAGCAAAATGGGGACGCAAAAGTATCGCCTTCCTTTTTGGCTATTATCTCCCTCGGGGTCTTAGTCGTGAACTCATGCGGAGCAGCTCGTAGCCTCGTCGCTGCTTTCCTGATGTGTACGCACAGGTGCCATTTTGTTTTTCCTTTGTCGCGGGCGGTTAAGTACCAGGCTGCCTTGTTCCTTTATTTCTTGGTCAGCCCCTCTCCTTGATCGACTGGGCGATGCGAATCTACCTCTGATTCTTCCCAGCTCAGCGCCCTGTACCTGACCCGCTTCCCTCATGTAAAGAGCGCCGTCCTGTACTCTTACTCTAACTCCTGGGTGCGTACCCTTACCCTCTTGAGCATCAGCTCACGCCTCTCTTCCTCGCGCCGTCTGGCCTGTTCCTTTAGCTCTGAGACACGTGCTGGTTTTATTGGCCTGGCTTCACCTTCAAATGCACTCTGTTTCCTCCTCGGCAATCCCTGTAGCCCTACCCTTGGCATCGGTTCCTGGGGGACTGGAGCTCCCTTCCTCTCTCTCTCTCTCTCTCTCTCGAGCTCACTGAGTCGCTATCGAAAACCGCCACAAACATTCCTGACAATCATGATCTTGGATCATTTGGGTGTATAAATTGGCATGTTCAAGCTGCCACTTTTGCTGTCATTAGGCTACTGTGCTTCTTCATTTGGAAGGGACTTCTGTCTGTAACAGTGTTCCAATACTATAGTGCGATGGAGGTGTTGTTTAATAGAGTATCTTTCATCCTCATTTTAGAGGCTAGCCATGATAGAATATGTACTTGTGTAGAGAAATTCTCTTGCTCAACTTCTATCTGACGCTTTTGTCTATGACGCATGGAAAACTTTAGTAGTGCTCTCAATTGTGTGGATTGTATGCATCATTATAGTTTAGGAAATGCTAAGCCTCCCTCATATGGTCCCTTATATAGTGTTTTTGATATTCTAGACGTTTCACCACCCCAAGTAAAAGTAATAAATTTTAACCAAATTCCTTTCAGATCGTTTATTGGGATCATATGGTTAGTGTTGGTGATGAATACAAAAAGCAATGGAGGATATTCATTTTTATGTCTGTAATGCGGTCGAACCATAAGATTTCCAGTTACACAGAGGAATGAAGGTCTTTGAATAGGACCTCCAGTAAATGTCGGATAATGGCATCACAAAGTTGTTTCATTTTTTATGGCACTGTTACTCGCGAGTAGTCTATGGGACCTTTTAATGTAAAGCTTTCGGCATCCGTTATCTCTACTAGGACTGGTGGGTTTTCGGGAATGCCAATACTTTTAGATTTGGAGTTGTTTCGTTTGAATCCTGAGACGCTTGAGAAATTGTTTACTTTTTCAACTAAAATCCGTAGTCATTGTTCAGTTATGAGGCACAGTATGTTGTCTACAAAGAGTGATAATTTAAAAGTTGTATTTCTTAATCTTATTCCTGCAATCCCTTGAATACCATAAATTTTCTGACCTAAATGTTCCATGGCTAATGCAAATGTAGATGGGTAGGGAAGGGCTATACCTGCCTTGTTGGTGTTATAGGTGGGGTTTTGGCATTGTTAACCTTGCTATTTGTACAAGGGTGCACAAACTTACGTTTTGGGTCCTGGTATTGCTTTCAATGGGGTTTTGCAGAGAAATGTCCAATTCTGTCAAAAGCTTTCTCTGCATCTGGTGAAAGGACAAGTATATTTGATTTAATCGTACTAAAGGCATCGATGACACTCGAGGCCAGGTGGATGTTATCCATAGCCTGTCTTTGTTTAATAAACCCTTACTGGGAGAGCTGTATTAACAGTGGCTGGATGTTCTCAAGGTGGGTTGTCAGTATTTCTTTGTTTTGACATCCATGTTCAATAGGGCGATAGTTCTGTATGCCCACAGACCTTTGAGTCCTTATTAGGGTTCAGTATCATTGTGGTTTCTGATTCCATCGTAGGTTGATACCTCTCCAGAAGTAAGAAGATTATGAAATGATTTTGCCAGTGGGTCTATCGGTACTTTTGCATGCTTAATAGAACAATGCTATAAAGCCATCTGGTCCTTAAGGTTTATAATTGGGTAATCCTTTTTAATAGCTTCCAGGACCTCTTCAGAGGATATGGATTCCTCTAGTCTTTCAAAAGAAATTTGTGGGACTTACGGGAGTTTCATTTCGGATAGAAAATCATTGTGTTTGTGTTCTTGTTTTTCACAAACAGGAGCATTAGAGGGTAAACATTCAGGCTGCCCTCCACTCAAGTAACCAAAAATATAACACAAGCCTGGATTTCACAGAGGGTCCACAATGTTCATAGTGGGGTAGCTAGTGAAGTGGGGAAGCCTTTCCACCCAATTATTCCTGGCCATTGGTCCAGTATAAGCTACAACCTGCCACCCTCATTCTGTTCAATTTTCTTAAAAACAAGGAACTTATGTGACTTGAATCAGCTAAAAAACCACCCTCCTCCTAGTCTAAGAGTGAGGGATACTTGAAAATAAGTGAAAGAGTGAGTAGATACCTCACGTACGCAACACCAGGGAGGCTACCAGCAGGTTCTCGCCAGCATGCCCACGTGTATCATCATCGGTTATCTACTCACTTAGAAAAAGTGGTAAATAGTGTCCAGTAGGAGAATAGACAGAGTAGAAAAGATTTTTAACGTACTCCAACATATAATACCCCATGTAATATGTGAAGAACAGAGTGTTCTTAAAATAAAATTGAGAACTCAGTTTATCCGCCCTCTTTATTCGGATTTGCGAGCTTACTCAAAGTAAAAGCACTGCATGTTGCAAGCCTTGTCAAAGTGGGCCCACTGAGTCTTATCTCAATTTTATTTTAAGAACATTCTGTTCTTCACATATTACACGGGGTATTATATGTTGGAGTACGTTAAAAATCTTTTCTACTGTCTATTCTCCTACTGGACACTATTTACACTTTTCAGTTTTTCTAAGTGAGTAGATAACCGATGATGATACACGTGGGCATGCTGGCGAGAACCTGCTGGTAGCCTCCCTGGTGTTGCGTACGTGAGGTATCTACTCACTCTTTCACTTATTTTCAAGTATCCCTCACTCTTAGACTAGGAGGAGGGTGGTTTTAGCGGATTCAAGTCACATAAGTTCCTTGTTTTTAAGAAAATTGAACAGAATGAGGGTGGCAGGTTGTAGCTTATACTGGACCAATGGCCAGGAATAATTGGGTGGAAAGCTTCCCACTTCACTAGCTACCCCATTATGAACATTGTGTACCCTCTGTGAAATCCAGGCTTGTGTTATATTTTTGATTTTTGTGTTCTTGTTTCCCTTCTGCATTATAAAGATCAGAGGAATAATTCAAAAGGCTTGTTCTATTTCTTCTGGTGTAGATAGTATTTCCACATTTTTTAACGTAATTTTTTGTTTAATTGTATTTTGGGTCAGTAATGTTTTTATTTTAAAAGCCACCAGGGGTGTGGTATTTAGTAAAGTATCCACTTGTCCATGGGTCCGGTTCCTTCTTAAATTTACGTGTCTCTTTGGTGCCGTGTAGCGCGGCATCTAATTATGGCAGCAATCTCATTATATAAGAGCTCTGATTATAGCCTCTCTGATTATGCCAGGTGCATATACTATAGTAAGGTCTGAATACTAGCAATTCCCTTATTTTTCCACCTTTCCGCAGATCTGCTTACTGGGATTGGAGGTAGATGTAAGCAATAGTTTCAGGGTTGGAATGCCCTTTTGATTCTGTGCAAACCTACTAACTTGCATGTTTTAGGGATTTTTATCAGCTCTTCTTTGATCTTCTCCCATACTGAGAAAGGTTGGAAATGTACTCCTTAACAAGGGCAGAAGTAAAACTTCTTCCAGAGTTGGAAAAAAGTGGTTGAAGGGAAAGTGAACTTGTAAATGCCCCACAGATTTTCGCATGAGCAAATCTACACATGCATATTTGCTCATCTAAAATGGAGTTCACAGATATTTTCTAGGAGTATGATTTCCTGGCCTACTTCCTTAAATTGTTGTGAATTCATGAAAGCCATACATCTGCACTAATGCAAGGGCATGGATGCAATAGAGGCACCTTTGTGACTTTCATTAAGAATTGGGCATCTAATTAGGTCTGATGCTAACCAAGATCTTTTGCTTTTATTGAAATTGTGTCTAATTCTCTATAGGCTGGCTTTAGTGTGACAGCATTCTGCTCTTTCACAAGAAGCATATCAGCACACAAGGTTTTATTTGCTGCCAGGAACTGCTGTCTCAATTTGTGCTTTTTGAAACCAAAAAATATTTGTGTATTTTGCTAATGTTTGTTATAATGGCGAGGGCCCGGCAGCTCCTACAGCAATATAGTTTTACAAAAACTGTCAAAACAAGAAGCATATCAGCACACAAGGTTTTATGTACCGCCAGGAACTGCTGTTTCAATGTGTGCTTTTTGAAACAAAAAAATATTTGTGTATTTTGCTAATGTTTGTTATAATGGCGAGCGCCCGGCAGCTCCTACAGCAATATAGTTTTACAAAAACCTCTCAAAACGCGCTGATGGAGTAGGGAGCTTTGGTCTGCGCTCCTTCCGGCGATCCCCTATCCGGTGCCATCCTGATGAAATGAAGGGGTCCTGAAGCGGACAAAGAATACTCCCAACTACTGCAGAGCAGCGGAAACACAGAGCCCGGGTTTTGAGAGCTAATAAGGCACAAGGAAGGGCCGAAAAGAAATCTCAAGCAGGGCCGCGAGGAATGACAAGATGGTGCCCGTTGTGCGGAGATGAATCCGGAGCGGAGCACCAGGAGCGCAAGGACACAGAGGACAAAGGAGGCAAGCCCTATCGGTGAGGAGCTCTGGGTGATCGGGGCTGCGGCAGCCAGGGCGCCAGAAAAGCATTGGGAGACAGCAGAGCGGCGTGAAGAGAACTCGTAGAGAAGCCGCGAGGGGAGGCAAGATGGCACAGGCGGCGGAGTGGTGAGTCCGGCACGCAACCCCTGAGGCCCTGGGCAGAGACAAAAGAGATCTATCTGCGAGGGACACCGAGGGACCCCATGCTCCTTGAAAATAAAGCGCAGGGGAGCGGGGAGAGCCCCCAGGCAGAAAACAGACAGTGGGGGCCGTAGCTGGGATACGGGCCGGCCAGCAGAACCCCGGGAGCCAGCAAACAGGCGCCGGGTTGGCGGCTGAGAGAGAAGGTGCCCCAAGCGGTTACACCGACAGAGCGGCGTGCAGAGATCCCCCCACCCCCCCCACATGGGGGAGGTAACGGAGCTGGTCCCCATCTAACGGAGGGGGTGGGGGGGGTGCAGCGGCTGAGACCTTGGGGCCAGCGAGAGTGTGAGGAGATGCTGGCCCACCCACAGAGCACAAAGTCCAGAGCGAACTTGGGGTGAGAGCAGGGCCCGGAAGCACGAGCGGAGTGCCTGGACACTGGGGAGGCCACTAAGCGGGTGAGTAACATACCCAATAACAAATAGAGGCAGAATTCAAGAAGTAGGTGACCAGTGGGAGCAATAGAGGCGGGCCATGGAACCAAAATTGAATGGTGGCGGGCGCAAGGCAGGGAAAGGAGCAGCAGGCAAAGAGAGTACGATGAGACACTGAACCCTGCACCGAATCCTTGCCCAGAGCAAATCGAAGCAATGTGGAGAAAGCTGAGGGGCCATAGTGTGGGGAAGAGAAGTCTGGGCAGCCCATACGCCCACTGGGGAATAGGAGACCTTGCGGCTGCCGAGACTGCCTGAGGGGACCCCCCTGGACAATGAAAATTGAGGTACCCAGAACATTGGCCGCACCAAGGTTCGGGCCTCTGAGTGGAAGAAGCAGGCCACGAAGAGACAGGAAGCCCTACCAGACAGGCCCAGCCACAAGGCGGTAGTCCCCATGGGGAAGATATCTAAAAGACGGGATCCGGAGCAGCAGGAACAGGCGGGGGACGACCCTGGGGGCTCAGGCCCGAAGGCATCGGGTCGCAACGCTGGGAGAGATGCCCCAGAGGACCCCTCCCTCTACGACATACTCCAGGCTATAGAGACCTCAAGAACGGATATGGAAAAAAAATTGACACCCTTAGAGAGGACTTGGGCCTGCTGAGAGCGGATCATAGGAAACTGGCAGACCAAGTCACAGCAACCAAGGGGGAAATCCGGGATATGAAACCCCAGGTGACCACAACTACTCATAGACTCACGCACATGGAGAAGTGAGTACATGCGTTGGAACTCAGGGCGGAAGACGCCGAAAACAGAGCACGGCGCAACAACCTGCGCATAGTGGGCCTGCCGGAGCAAATTGAGGGAGACAACATGGTAGCCTACTTAGAAAACTGGATCCGTGCCAACGTAGCGGAGGAAGGACTGTCCCCATACTTTGCTCTGGAGCGAGCACATAGAGTCCCTGCAAGAGCACCCCCACCTAGACGGCCACCGAGACCGGACAGAGATCATGTGCTGGAACAGGCTCGACAGAAAGGGCAACTCAAAGTGGATAATAACACTGTCAGAATATTCCCAGACTTCTCCCGGGAGGTTGAAAAACAGAGCATCATATGTTACCGTCAAAAGGAAACTGCGACAGCTGGGCATACAATATTCCATGGTGTTCCCTGCCAAATTGATGGGACAAAGTTCTTCAATATGCCACAGGAAGTGTGGGAATGGATCGACCAGCATGCTCCACAGGAACGGGGCGACGCATGGCAAGAGAGGCAAGAACAGGACACGGCCCGCCACAGAGGGAGAGGAGGAAAACCTACAAGCTTACCCACAGAAGTGGAGATGCAAAGAGAAAGAGATAGAGCAGTAGCGGCAATAGCATCCCTCAGTGCACATGGAAGACAGGACGCCACATCACTCTCCGGGGATGCCCCAAGAGACTCAGACTCGGAATACAGCTCTATCACAGTGGGAGAAGCCAGCCAAGAACTCCAAGTCATGACTCCCAGATTGGCAGATGAAATTATCTGAACACTGCGGGACACACAAGTATAGTAGGGAATATTAAACATGGGGGGGGCCTCCGAGAGCTGAGCACATGCTAAAAGGGGCTGGGAGGGTCCGGGACCAAGATTTGATATCCGAGTGCTATATGCACCGGGTGGGGGGGACATTGGGGGTGGGGGGAACCTTGGGGAAGGGGGGGGGGCATCGCTCTTCTTCAAACTGAGCGTCTGACCCATCACTACCGGAACTTTGGACAATATTAATAGACGCATGTGAGTGCACAGTTAGTTTGGATGGGGGAGAGAATCTCATTTGTCTTGGGGAGGGGGAGTTGGGGTGTTTATGAAGTTTTAAGTTGGGGACACTGCAGGAAGCCAGGGATGGATTTGATGACAGTTAGCGGTAGTCACACCTGTCTATCTCAATTTTCGGAGAACCCCGGTAACGAGACCAGTAGAGAGAAGGGGAAATAAGCAACAATGAATAAAAGAATGACAACCTATTATCCTGGAATGTCCGTGGCATGCACTCCATGCACAAGCAACATAAAATATTTTCACTCCTAAGTAGACGCGGGGTTCACATTGCTATGTTGCAGGAGACTCACACCCTGGCCTCAGAGGGCATTGCACTACACCGGAGATGGAGAGGCAAGGCATATTGCACCTCGTTCTCAGCATTCGCGAGGGGGGTGCTGATCTGGATAAGGGCGAGGGTTCCCTTCCAACACACATGTGGCACTACTTCACCCAGACGGCCGATACTTGAAATTCCCAGGTAGGCTGGATGGTCAGGACGTGACACTAATCAAGCCGCCTTCCTAGAGAAGATGGCCGGTATCCTAGCTCCCTACATGACTGACTCTGTCGTCATGGAGGAGACTTTAACTGCGTAGCGGACCCTGAATTAGACCGATTCCACCCACCGCATCTGGATTACCCGGTGCATAGAACAGCTAAGGCCTTTAGAGAATGGCAGACCCGCTGGGGATTGGTGGACACTTGGAGGCGTACACATCCTCTAGATAAAGAATATTTGCACCTCTCACATGCCCATGAACTGCACGTCCGGCAGGACACCTTCCTATGCTCACCTGACATGCACGGATTGATACAGGGAGTGGAGTACCTGACACTTACGATTTTGGACCATAATCCAATCCTGATGAGACTGCTACCATGGGGAGCGCAGCACCAACCCATCCCTACTTGGTGCCTCAAACCGGAGGCACTGGTGGACCAGGTGTTCCTCCAGGAGATTAGGGGACATATCACATCCTACTTTATGGACAACGCCCACTCCACCAATTCCAGGTTGACAGAATGGTAAGCCTTTAAGGCTGTGATCAGGGGGAGGTGTATGGCAACATCTATTGGAGTACGGCGGATACTACTTCTGGGCGTGGAAAGGGCGGACCGAGCTTTAAGAGAGATAGAGATACGACACCCTGAACACCCGGAGCTCCGACAGGAACTCCTGAATGCGAAAGAGGAAGTGGCAGCTCAGGAAGAACGGTTTAGGTGCTTTGACTATAAAACATACATAGACCAGACCCATGCGGAAAGGAATAAGGCGGGCAGGTTATTGCTGTGGCTGGCCAGCCCGACCCATAGAGGGAATAATATTATAGAGGTAGCTGACCAATCGCCCTATTCCATTCGATGTAATATATTCCTCGTGCCTCCCTAAGATATTTCCTTATATCTGTTTGATCTTGAATGGCTGTGTTGGGTAAATACAAAATATTGACATGGAATGTACAGGGAAGAGGATCAGTCCACAAGCGTCGCCGAATTTACGCCCAACTAAATAGACGTAAAGTGCAAATAGCCCTTATTCAAGAAACGCACCTAACCAATTCAGAAGTGACCAAATGCGGAAAAAATGGAAAGGCCAAATATTCAATACATCCTACTCTGCCTTTGCAAGAGGATCACTTATTTGGATCATTTGTTCTTGCAGAACAGCGTATAGACACAGCAGGACGGTATGTATTACTACAGGCAGACTAGATGGTATGCCAATAGTTATTGGCAGTGTATATGCCCCTTATTACTATCAAAACGCCTATCTCACTAACCTGAACGCAGTCTTATCTGACTGGTTTGAATATCCATGGGTCCTGGGAGGGGATTATAACTCTATTTTAGATATCCACTTGGATCGCTCTCACCCCCCGGTCCGAGGAGCTACATCCACTAAAAACGCAGAGTTTCTTCAGGCTTGGGCTACGGGATGGACACTACAGGACGCGTGGTGTCTGCAGCATCCTACTAGTCGGGAATATTCATTCTATTCCCCCCCACATCAATTGCACACCAGACTAGACAGGATATTCTGTTCCACGTCTTTGATATCCCAGATTTCCGAATATACATATCTTGGAAAAACACTCTCTGCCCACAATCCGCTTGAAATTAATCTTGAATGGGGGAGGGTGCCCACCCCGGTCCCAACATGGAGGTTATGGCCACAAACCCTAGAGGACTCGGTCTTTCGGGATAAATTAGGCACTGCCATTACTAATTATTTCATAGAGAACGATAATTCCGCATCTTCCCGCCTGATTGAATGGGATGCCTTTAATTCAGTGATCAGGGGCACGGCAATATGGGCAACTGTAGGAGCCCGGCAGGAAACGCACAAAAACCTTACTATGGTAGAGGACACCCTTAATAATTTGGAAAATGAAGCTATTACTGACCCGGATAAGCAAGCACAGCTACAAGAAGCCAGAATCAAACATGCCGAACTTCTTGAGCAACTTCGCCTGATAGATTATAGTGCATACACCCAGTATAGTCATAAGGAGGCAGATAAATCGGGTACCCTTTTAGCACGTCTTATACGTAACGCTCCCCCCCCAACCCCCCTCCCCCCCGTGTCCCGATACCGGAAATTACTCTTCCAAATGGTACTGTGGTGCTTACCCAAGCAGAGATCAACCTCGCATTCTGTGCCTACTACAAAAAACGATATAGCGCTCCGGCTATTACATCACATGAACACATAGCTGCCTTTTTGGACACCCTCACATACCCTAAACTGACACCTGACGGCCAAACAGACTTAGAAGCCCCTATAACTAAAGCTGACATAAAAGAAGCCATCAAGGGCCTGCCAAAAAATAAGACTCCGGGTCTGGATGGATTACCATCTGAGTTTTATTCGGCATACGCTGATAAACTGGTCCCACGCCTAGAGAATCTATATAAGACGGCTTATGAGAGGAGCACTCTTCCACTAACTACTATGCAAGCACTAGTTACTTCTCTCCCCAAACCAAATAGGGACCCCCGCAATATGTCAGGTTACCGGCCCCTTTCATTACTACCCACCGAATATAAAATACTCAGTAAAATATTAGCCACGCGCCTCCTTCCCTATCTCCCAAAACTAATCCACATTGACCAATGTGGATTTGTACCTGGTCGCAACACCTCCTTAAATATCAGACGTTTCCATTATATAATGGAAACTGCAGCGGACCTTTCCTGTAAAACTGGGTGTATCTTCCTCGACCTGCAACAAGCGTTTGATACTCTTTTTTTGATAAACAAATTTTTGTTTATTGTTTAATAAAATAAAGAGAAAAAAGAACAAACAAAACACCAGCCTTACAGTCCAACACCATAAATGTCCAGGACCTGGAAAGGAAAGCAGCACCACAAAGTTTACAGACAATGATAACAAATACATAGGGGTATAGAATTGGGCGTTCCCTCTAAGACTACTCCACCTCCCCCAACCATTTCCCCCAAACCCTACGGTACTTCCTAGGGCACCCACGTGCCTCGTACATAACTTTCTCCTGCGTGGCACACCCGTCCACTCCAGTCCTCCAGCGTCCAGCGCACGGAGGTTCGGAGAGCTTCCAGGAGGCCGCAATGTCTCTCTTAGCAACCACCATTGCCGTAGTGTAAAACAGTTTTTCGTTCCGTGACCCATCCAGCCCATCAGTGATACCCAGGAGTGCGTGCCTTTGGTCATGGGGGACCTCCCATCCCAAAACCTCAGTGAGTTCCTCCTCAATCCCCTCCCAGAACCGCTCCAAGCGGGGACATACCCATACCATATGGAAAAAATCTGCAGGGTCGTGACCGCACCTGGCACAAGCAGAAGTTGGGCTAAGTCCGGCCCGGTGAAGGCGCATTGGGGTAAGATATGCAGCATGTAAGTAGTATAATTGCACTAAGCGCAATCTGGCTGAGGCCGTGACCGTCCTAGGAGCCATAAGGGCGTCGCGCCAGTCCTCCTCGTCTAAGGTGCCTACCCAACCCTCCCATTGAGCCCGATGTCGGTCTAAGGAAGTGGGGGCATTGTTGATCAGTGTACGGTAGATGCAGGAGATGCCGCCTCTCCCCAGGTCACCAAACATTATCTGGGCCTCGGGCGGACTGTGGTCATGAAGGCGCGTGCCAGTCGTTAGGTGGGTGTGAAGGGCGTGGCGTAACTGCAAATACCTATAGAATTGTGACTGGTGTAAGGAATACCTGCTTTGAAGGTCGTCGAAGGACCGCATGTGGTCCCCCACCCACACATCGCCTAGCTGCGAAATGCCTATCAAATCCCAGGCTCTAAACCCCTGTAGTGCGTTGACTTCTTTGAGCCAGGTCCCTTGCCACAAGGGTGTGCATTGGGTTAACGTACGTGTCCATTTGGTATGTCACAATGCAGCTCGCCAGGCCAACAGCACAGAGCGTGTCACCTCTGGCAAGCGGGAGGGAATAGGGGCCCCATATAGCATAGCCTGGATCTTGGCGAAACCCAATTCTCCGACCTCGAGCCTGTACGCCGGGTCTGACCAACCCCCATTGAACCAATCGTGTATGGAGAGGAGCCGCATGGCCAAGTAATATAAATAGAGGTGGGTCATCCCCAATCCCCCGTCGAATGAGGGGATCCTACACACTGTGAGTGCCAACCGGGCCCTACCTTTTCCCCATAAAAACTTACTAGCAATGCTATCAAGTTCACGAAACCAGGCTCTGGGAAAGCCGATGGGGGTGTTTTGCAGTACATAGAGGAACCGGGGAGCACCATCATTTTAAATAGGGCGACCCTCCCCATGGGATTCAGGGGCGATGACTGCCACTTCTGGAGGTCTGCCTTAACCCGCTTCACCAGTGGGGCCACGTTGAGGGCCCAGCTGAGCTCAGGGAGCAAGGTCATCCATATCCCCAAGTATTTGAAGGATTGACGGCGAAGAGGAATGTTGGATTGCCAGTCAAAACATTCGCGGGACAGGTGTAGGGGAACCAAGGCCGACTTATCCGGGTTAAGCCGGAGGCCCGAAGCCCGCTCGAAGAGGTGTAGGATGCGGAGACAAAGGGGGCCAGATCTGGCGGGGTCTGCCAAATAGATGAGGACGTCATCTGCATAGAGTGCGATTTTGTCTGGTTCGGTGTTGGGCCACTCCCATCCCCGCATACTCTCGCACGACCGCATCATGGACGCCAGGGGCTCCATCACCAAGGCGAACAGCAGCGGGGATAGGGGACAACCCTGTCTTGTTCCTCTACGAACTGGGAAGGGCTCCGACAGAACCCCGTTCACCAAGGCGCGGGGGGAAGCATAAAGAACTTTTACCATGGCACAAAAACGGGGACCGAGTCCCATCCTAGCAAGGACGTCCGCTAAGAACCCCCAGTCCACCGAATCGAAGGCCTTTTCAAAGTCCACCAGAAGGATCGCGAGTTAGGGAGTAAGAAGATGACGGTGTGCCAGGGCGACGTGCAGTCTACGAAGACAATGCCTAGTGCCACGTGAGGTCATAAATCCGCATTGGTCGGGGTGGACCAGCGTGGACAAGTGGGGTTTGAGTCGTTGGGCAAGGATCGTGGCGAACAGTTTAATCTCAGTATTGATGAGGGAGTGGGACGGTAGTCCGCACACCGTGGCGAGGGTGGTTGAGACTTGGGAAGAACCACAATGGTGGCCAGATCCACCTCCTGGGGAAAGGAGCCTTTTTCAACAGCTTCCCGAAACAGCCCTGCCAAATGCGGAGTGAGACTGTCCCGATAATGCATATAGTACTCTTGAGGGAAGCCGTCTGGGCCCGGCGTCTTACCGGAGGAAACGAGGGCAATCGCTCCCTCTATCTCCTCACGTGTGATGGGGCGCTCAAGGTCTTTCTGGCTAATGGGATCTAGGCTGGGGAGTGGGCCACCCTCGACCTCCAACATACCAGCGAGTGAAAGGGGTGGGGATCTGGCCATGTATAATTGCTGATAGTAGGACGCAAAGGCACGGGCCATCCCGTCTGGGGACCGACATAACGAGCCATCCTGCGCTATGACCTCTGGAATTATGCGATTTGCCCTAGGGTATGTGGCAAGGCGATGGAGGAGCGAACCGTTCTTGTCGCCCCAGCCATACACCCTGGCCACGGATGAACGCCAAAGGAGTTTGGCCGCCTCCAGCGACAACTGCTTGATTTCCGACCGGAGCCGGGCAAGGAGTCTGGCTTCAGGGGTGTCTGGAGACTGAGCAGAGGTCTGCTCGAGGCGTAAGGCTTGCGCCTCACGACTGGTAATTTGTTCTGCCTGGGCCTGTCGCTGACGCTTGAGCTGGCCCTTAGCGAACCCCCTAATCGTGGCCTTGCCCGCCTCCCACAGAACACCCGGGGAGGAGACGGATCCGTCGTTGGAGAGGAAATAATGCTTAAGTTCCTGACCCACCGCCTTCCGGAACTCCCTATCTTGGAGAAACCAGGCATTAAATCTCCATGTCTGCCGCCTGCAGGTGGGAGGAGGGCCCGTGCGAATCACCACCGGGGAGTGGTCCGAGATACCACGTGGGAGGATGGCGACGTCCTGGACCGTGAGACAATCTGTTGCTGGCACGAAAATGGCGTCAATACGCACTTGCGTATGGTGCGCTGCCGAAGTGTGTGTGAACTGCTTAGAATGCGGGTGCCATGTACGCCAGGCATCACACAAGCCCAGGGACTCAGACCAGGTCTTCAATTGCTTTGCCTGAGCAATTCTACTGGAGGAAGGGGGGCCAGACGTGTCAAGGTCGGGTGAGGAGACCGCGTTGAAATCCCCCCCGAGATAAGTGGGGCCCAATAGTAAGGACGCCAGGAGATCTGTAGCTTTAGCTAATGTCGCCGCCAGCATTGAAGGAGGAGAATAGAGCGATACAAGGTTAATGGGACTCCCATGTAACTTACCGCTGATGGCCACAAATGTACCCTGGGCATCGAGGGCTGTCTGCACAATGACAAGGGGAAGAGAGCGCTTCACCAGGATCGCCACCCCTCGGGATCCCCGAGTGAACCTCGAGTGCCACGCCCTATCATATCCATAGCGCGCTAGGAAGGGGCAATGGTTACCCAGTAAATGCGTCTCTTGCAATAGTAATATGTCCACCCCTAGGCGGTGCGCGTAGCGCAGGGCAGCCATCCGCTTGAAACGGTCCAGGAGGCCATTAACGTTCCAAGATAAGATGCGTAGAGAAGTGCTCAATGGAGGTATATCTGGCATGGTGGGATGGCATGGCAATTGGGTCCCAGAAGGGGGGCCCACATCAAAACGGAGCGCGTGAGGGTGTAGTGTAGTGTCCAAAGGGAAGTCTATGTACGCCACCGGATGCAAGTCCGGGCATGATATGAGTACGGGTGAAATGCAGAGAAGTGCCCCGCAGGGGTGTGTCAGGCGTAGTGGTGTATAAAACATTGTGTTTGTGGGTTCTGCGGGGTATAAGGCTTCCCAGCTGGATATCAGCAGGTCCATCAAGATATCTGAAAGGAGGTCTGCATGTCTCTTGAGGTACAAATTAGGGTGTCGTGTGGAGACTGGTGCAGCGGAACTAAAAAATAAAACAGCCAAAAGTAAAATCAAAACATGGGACAACGGTCCCACCCCCACAACCCCTCTCCCACCCCCCAACCCCTCTCCCACCCCCCACCCCTCTCCCACCCCCCACCCTACACTTCGGGAAAGGAAGCATCTGTCGCTCTAACAATAAACCAGTGAGTAAACAACCAAACTAAAACGCTTGGGAATGGGGAAGCGTGGAGGACCCCTCCTCATGTCCGGATGTGTGTTTACGAGTCCATCGGGAAGGAAAGAAATGTTCAGAGCTAAAGCCCGTCTCCGGCCGCGGAGCCAGGCCCGGCGGGCAGAAACCAGTTCAAGCAGGGTCTTTCAGAAGTATTGGGCTACGGGAGAGGTCTGATTCTGGGAGGTCAATCGCCGCGGGCCCGGGCGTAGCACCACCGCCATCCAAACGGTCGGAGGAGCCAGAGCGCCTCCCGGTCAAGGGTCCCTTGGAGAGCGATATTGGTTGTCGTGAGTGGCCCGGTGGGGAATCCGAGCGGGCCCTCCTCCGCCCACGGCGCCTGCGGGAGCGGCTACGCTGAGGTTGAGGAGCGAAGGGGGCGGGGCGGCCAGGTCCGCTCTCCGCTCCCTCCAAGCCCAGGGCCCGGCCGTCGGCCCGCAGAGGGCGCTCCTCCGTTGCCCAGGCCTCCGTCGGGTTGTCGAAGAACAGCGTCTTGTTTGCGAACACCACTCGCAGGCGAGCCGGGAAGAGGAGCCGATACTGAATGTTAAGTGCCCTCAGCTTTTGCTTGACCTCCCCAAAGGAGCGGCGCTGGCCCTGGACCTCGCGGGTGTAATCTGGGAAGATCATGATTGCCCCGTTTTCGTAGCGTAGTCGCTGTTGTTTGCGAGCTTCAGACAGGATGACGTCGCGGTCTTTGAAGTTGAGGACCCGCATTATGAATGGCCGAGGAGGCGCACCCGGCGCCGGCCTGGGGGCCAAGGACCGGTGGGCCCGCTCAATCGCGAACCAGGGAGAGAGAGAGCCCTCCGCGATCCACGACCTTAGCCACCTCTCCAGGAAGTCCACCGCTCGGCCCTGCTCCGCTCCCTCCGGAAAGCCCACCAGGCGGAGGTTATTGCGTCGGGATCTATTTTCGGCATCCTCCACCCGACGGTGCAATTCCTGAGTGTGCGACTGGAGACGGGCCCACCTGCCCCTTAAGTTGCTAGACGTCATCCTCCACAGTGGAGATACGGGTCTCAGTCTCTGTAATCCGAGCAGTGGCGTTTCGGAGGTCCTGTCGAATGAGTCATATCTACTCGCACTTCTGCAATCTTGCCCTCCACCGAGGTTTGTGAGGCATGGATAGCCTGGAGGATGGTGGTCAAATCTGCAGCTGGAGGAGCCTCCTGTTCAGTCACACCCCCGGTAGCCCCCACCTCCAAGGTGGTGAAGCGGTCCATTTTCGTCTGGGTGGCAGGGGTCTTCGCTGACCGGTCCGTTCTGCCCATGGCGACCCGAGGAAATCACGGGCTCAAAGTCCCCACAAATAGACCCCACAGTGGGAAGTTGACAGGCTAACACTGGTGGCCGAGGGTCAGCGGGGGCAAGCAGCAAACGTTAAGACTCAGTGCGAATCATCCTGCCGCCGCCCGAAATGTGCGGCCGAAGTAGAGGGAGAAGGAGCCACTCACAGGTTCCCCCACCCCAGGGCCACCAGGCACTCCGCCGGGGCGGCAACACAGAGTATCTATAGAGGTCCGGGGCGCTGCAGGTCCAGGGCTAAAGGGCCGGTGCAGGCAGGTGATCCCAGGAATGCGATAGTGACCAGTGACCCAGGACAAGCCCAGGAAGAGGATTAGGAGGCCTCACAAGCGCCACCACACGAGGCTATGACCGGGGCCCCCAGGGAGCCATCAGACCACCATGCCCAGTTCAGGGACGCCCTATAGGGGGTCACCGCCGCCCGAAGTGGCGGCCGAGCAATTCCGTCCACACCCCAGGCCCAGAGAGGGGAGGCCCAGCAGGCCGCGCTGCCGAAACCACCTCACAGGATGGGTTCACCTCCGCCGCAAGTCACCTGGGGGGCACATCAGGAGTGGGGGGGGGAGGAGGGAGGGGGAGGAGGAGCCGTGGTGTCCAGGGGCCCCCCTCCTGCACCTCGCCTGCTGCCCGGTCGACAGCCGAATCCTCACCCAAACCCAGATGCCACCGCACCCCCACTCCTTACCTCCAGGTCAGTTCGCCGGAGCGCTCCGTCCGCCGCAGACCGCCCACCGCAGCAGCGGCTCAGGCCTCGGGCTCAGCCGGAGTGTTCAGGTCGTGTGCAGGCCTCTCCAACGCAGATACCACAGGTTCTCCACTCCCAGTGGACCTCAGTGCCGACGAAGGCCCGTGGATGCAGTGGCAGCCCACGACACCGGCGATGTCCGTCCAGGCCCCAGGGGTGACGCAAGATCACAGCTCCGGCTACTCACGCAGCTAGCGGAGGCCCATGGCGCCGATTGTGTCCGTCCAGGCCTTCCGGGGGCAATGACGAGGCGCCGCTCCCAACAGCACAGCAGGCCCACAGCACCTGCACCGCCAAACCAGGCCCCGGGCCGATCAGGGAGCCCCGCAGCAGCAGGCCGCACCAGCGATGGGGCCCGCGGCGCCAACGCCGTCAGTCCGGGCCTCGGGGGGCAGCAGGGGGGGGGCCTCGCCCACAGACGCGCACACCGCCAATGGGGGCCCACAGCGCCGGCCACGCCGACCCGAGCCTCAGGGAGCAACCCTGGATCTCCGTCCCCAGTGGACTGTACCGGGGACACAGGACCATCGCGCCGACTAAGTCATGCCTCGGTGGTTGCAGAGAAGGCTCCGACGTCCCACCGGTCCGACCGGATCACTGCAAGCGGCCGGCGGGCACAGGGGCACCCCGCCGAGCCGCGTCGCTGAGCAGGGCCCCGGAAAGGGCAGGCAAGCCCCGGACAAAGGCGCCAAGCACCACCACTCCTCCACCACTCACTCCGCGGCCGACGCCGTCGCTCAGGAGGGGAGACCGGCCGGGCCAGCGATACGGGGGGGGCACCAGCCACAACAGGAGCCCCCTCGCTCAGTCGAGTGTCGCCGATGATGGGCAGCGGGCCGACGGCGGGACCGTGATCACCGCGACAGCAGCCGCCATTTTGAGGGGTGCCGGGCTGCGGGTCCAGGAGACCAGGACAGCCAACACGGTCCCAAGTCGGCACCCAGTGCCCCAAACGGAGCTCCGGAGGTCCCCAGGCGGCCAGGTACGTGGCGCCAGGTGTCGGGCGATCCCGATGGCAATGGGTGGCAGAGCGGATGACGGAGGGGTCCGGAGCACACCTAAGGTGCGACCGCCATCTTGACGCTCGTAGCCACGCCTCCGCGTTTGATACTCTTAACTGGACATGTATGTTGACAGCCATGGAAAAATTTGGCATTCCGCGAGGATATTTACAGTGGGTCGAATTATTATATACCGCCCCCACAGCACGGGCCAGGACTGGCTCTCATATATCCCATCCTTATTCAGTAGCAAGAGGAACTAGGCAAGGTTGTCCCCTGTCGCCACTGCTATTTGTTTTAGCACTGGAACCCCTACTCATTAAGCTCCGTAAAGAGGCCGCAGATATGGGGATTCTACTAAGAAACTCCGTGCATATAGTGTCCGCCTATGCCGATGATCTTACTCTTTTTAAAAGACCTTACTACAGATTTGGAACCTATCCCATCTAAATTCAAACAATTCGAGCTGGTGTCAGGATTAGCAATCAACGTGAATAAATCACACGCTTTTTATATGCGGAATAAGGAAAACCCAGACCCTATTAAATTTGGTGATTTTACTTTATCGACTGCTTCACAAACTTGTAAGTATTTGGGTATACAAATCTATAGATCTTCCCAAGACATAATAGATGGCAATCTGTTGAAAACGATAAGATCCTTCCGGATGCAGGTCTCTTTTTGGACCTCGTTACCCTTGTCGGTGAGTGGCCATCTCCAAAATGGTAATGCTCCCTCGACTTTTATATTTTTTCACTAATCTTCCGATAATAATTCCAGCCAAAATCTTTCGTATACTTGATACACTCCTGTCAGAACTTAGCTGGGGTAGGGGACGTAGGAGGGTGAGTCTGGCTAAACTACAACTGCGACCTGAAGAGGAAGGCCTGGGTGCCCCGGACTTCCGGGCGTACTGTATGGCCAGCCAACTCCAATAGTTATCGTACTGGCTAGCAGGGCGTCATATCCACGAAATAGGTTATACACAACAGCTCCTTAATCAGGGTACTCTTCATGAGTTATTATTGCCGAACGCTAGGATCCCGCCTGCTGTTTCCCCCCCTTGCTTAAAACTGCTCTATTGTACTGGAGGCGGACACTTCAATACACTGAAAGAGTCTCCCCATACTCTCCCAATAGCCCCTTGATTGGGATACCTCCCGGGGCAGGGCTAATTTCTAAACGTGTTGTGTCACAGTGGACACAAGAAGGTGTGACGTCGATCGGAACACTGTTTATAGAAGGAACGCTGGCAGACCACGATAATTTCACTCGCTCTCAAGGGGTCCCTCCGGCACTGTTTCTCCTCCATGCCACTATTTCCCATTATATTAGACGCTGCTGTTCCCCTGACTGGACTGAACCCCCTACCCATCAGCTAGTCCATGCGGTGCATCTCATGGGAGAGGGACGTCACCGTACCCGTTCGTTATACAAGGGCATCAGGGCACACTCAGGAATACCACTAACTCTACTCCGAGCGAAGTGGACCGTGGAATTGGGCAAGGACCTAACGGATAAAGAGTGGGCTTCCATATTGGAATTCCCTAAGAAAGTGTCTAGGAACGCTAAATTTAAATATATACAATACATGATTTTACACAGGGCATATCTCACACCGCACCGCCTTAATAGTATATACCCGAATGCACAACTCCCTTGTCCTTGATGTCAGGAGGCTGATGCTGACCTACTCCACATTTTATGGGATTGTCCGCGGTTAAGAGGATTTTGGCACACGATAAGATACAGGGTGCAAGAAATCACTGATAATGATGTCTGGTCGACAGCAGAGAGTTGCCTATTGGGTCTGCACAGGTGTCCCAAAGGGCAGAAAGTCCGTTACAGATTTGCGGACATGGCTATTTTAATAGCGAAACGTGCCATCACCATGAGATGGAAATCTGCCCCCCCTCCCTACACCACTTTCATGGCATGCAGAAATGACTCGTTGGGGTACCGCAGAGAGTGCGATTATTAGACGAGAAGAATTTTGTGGTCCACATAAAATACCCATCTCTATGGAATGGGATCAGATGCTAGAAGCTTTGAAAACTATAGATCCATTGGCTACTCCAACATCTCAGGCCGCAAGTACACCTCCCACATTAATATTAGCTAACTCGACCGAACCCGTATAATGCCATATATCGCACACTGTCTTATTAACTAGGAGCATGAAAATGTATATTAGTAAAACTGTTTGGGCAAGAGAATATAACCTTCCGTTACAACCACAATTATATAGGAAGCCACAGAACTGGGGGGAGGGGGGTAATCTTAGTTTAAGTTATAGTAGTTTATAGTTGACTGCGTAGATACGAGTTTTAAAACATGAAGCTGTCTATTTACAATTGTAATTCTCATTCCATATACTTCCTACGCTGATGTAATGTAAAATGGTAATGTGTATATTTGCTCATGTATACGATTACAGTTTGGTTGTATTGCTGTCTCACAAGACCACCTGTTCAAATTATATTCTTTTTGCTGACCAGCTGTGAATCTCATATGCTATAAGAATTGAAAAAACTCAATAAAATTGTGTTTAAAAAAAAGAGATAGCCGACCAAGCGGGACACCCCCTGTATAGGCAGGCTGAAATAAACAATAGATTCCTTGACTATTACAAATACTGTATAAGAGCTCGGGGTCCCAAGGGGAAGGAGGGACACGGGATTATCTGGCTGAGCTTCCCCTCCAAACACTGTCAGAGGAGGATGCGGACCAACTGGGAGCTGATATCTCGGAACATGAGGTTAGAGTAGCTATCAAAGAATTAGCTAGAGGCAAGACTCTGGGAACGGATGGACTCCCTATGGAGTTCTATGCTACCTATGTGGAGGAGCTGGCTCCCAAGCTGGTAGAATTATATGCAGCGGCCGGGGAGGAGGGAATCCTGTCGAAGACTACTCGAGAAGCAGTGGTGATTCCACTGCTCAGTCCCCTCTCGACTGCACGGCCTACAGGCCTTTGTCGATGCTTAACCTCAACTTCAAAATATTAAGCAAACTACTGGCGACGAGACTCCTTCCACATATGACCTCCCTGGTCTATCCGGACCAGGCGGGTTCATACCGGGTAGAAATACGACTCTTAATATAAGACGACTTCTCTCCATTTTAGAGCTGGGCAGAAGCGAGGAACAGGAGGGAGCGATCTTCACCGTAGATATAGAGAAGGCCTTTGACAGCCTGGATTGGGATTGTGTATGCCGTCTAAGTGAAGATGGGAGTAGGCCAGGGATTAATACGCTGGGTGAAACTGTGGTACTCTAACCCATTGGCCTGGGTGCGCATGGGCAGCACAATCTCCGAACAGTATCCGGTGGAGAGGGGCACTCGTCAGGGGTGCCCCCTCTCCCCCTTGTTATTTGCCCTAGCTGTAGAACCACTGGCCTGCATGGCACGGACAGGCGGCAGATACATGGGTTTGCGGCTGGGAGGGCAAGTACATCACATAGCGTTGTACGCCGATGACCTCCTATTATTTCTCAACGACCCTGTGGAGGAGCTGCGAGGGGCTAGAAGCATGATGGAGGAGTTCGGGTCCCTCTCAGGGCTAAGAGTTAATTGACAGAAGTCTCGACTCTTTCCGATAGTAGTAGACCGGCAGCCGCCTGAGGGATTGGGAGATTTGCAGTGGGAACCCCGATGTTTTAGATACCTAGGGGTAAAGATCTTCCACTTGCCCCTGGATATACAGGACGCAAACATAGGAGGAGCATTGAGGTCATTAAAGGACAACATGGCCTTCTGGGGGAAACTCCCTATTTCTGTAGCGGGAAGGATCTCCTTGCTTAAAATGGTGACCCTCCCTAGATTATTGTACTTTTTACCACATTGCCTGTGTGGATACCCAGAGCATGGTTCCGAGAGCTAGACTCATGCCTTTCAGCCTTCATATGGGGGACTGTAAGACGGAGGGTTGCCCTGACAACGCTAAAACGACTATTGGCGGAGGGGGGACTAGCAGTCCCGGAGTTTGAGGCATACTACTTGGCAGGGCAACTACAGAGACTCACGCAATGGATAGCAGGGAGAATGACACCGGATGGGAGGGTATCCCATTTCACCCCGAGAGATAGATTAATCTGCACCCTATTGAGAACCGCAAAGCCACAGCACATACATACAAATGAACATAAGGTGATACAGCGGTGCTGGAATAGATGCCTCCAGAGGACTCAGACTAGACACCCATACTCACCGGAATTGCCATTGATAATGCTTAGGGCACTACCACATGGGGGACATTGGAGGGGCCTTGAAGAATGGGAGCAGGCAGGGGCCACGAAAGTGGGGGACCTTTATAGGGATGGGGAATTAATTCCTTTTGAAGAATTCAGCACGGACTGGGACATCCCACAGGGCCAGATTCTGCTCAACAGGGCGATTACGGGAGCCATGCGACAACATAGGGGAACAGGCACTCTTGAGCCAGCACGACATACCACGTGTGAGTACATAGGAATAGCTCGGGGCACCATAAAGGCAGTCGCCTGCCTATATAGGGCGATAGGTAGGGACTCTGCTAGGCCACTGGACACGCTGAGGAACAATTGGACAGAAGACCTAGGAAGGCCCCTTGAAGATAAGGACTGGGAGAATATACTGCAGAGGACACCTAGGGTTTCCAGAAACGCACAATTTGGCCTTATTAGTGTCTATATACTGCACCAGGCATACATCACTCCGAATCGAATTAACCGCTTCTTCCATAGAGACGATGCGGAGTGCCCGAGATGTAGGGAGGTGGGAGTGAGCTTCATTCATATGATGTGGAATTGCCAGGCCCTGACTCACTACTGGCAGGAGGTGACGACCGAAACGGCGTGCTGCCTGCTCAGCTTTTTCCCTCATACGGCCAAGACAAAGGTCACTGACAAATTTCAGGACTTGGACTTCATTCTAGTCAAGCGCGAAATCACTAGCAGGTGGAAGGCACCGAACGGCCCTAGTATAATTAGATGAAGGCAGGAACTAGAGAAATGGGCGAGCTGCAAGGGCAGAATCTTGCTCAACAACGCAAGACGGGGCCTGGGTAAAATCAAGAGAGCTCAGGCGTGGGAGGCACTGGTGGAAGAGATGAGACGTAATGACCAGGGATCTAGATCCACCACCCCAACACTGCCCCTCATGACAGGGGCGCCCCATGAGACGTGACCAAGAAGGAGCATTAGAACAAGAACCCGGGGGAAGCAATTCCTTAGGATACCAGGAAACATAGATTGGTACAAGACCAGGGAGTAATCTCTGAAAGGTGCATAACTACACAATAAACAACAGGAGGTGTGACAGCTTAGCTAAGCCAAGATAATTAGATGACCTGCAGTGAGGGAGAGGGAGGAGGAGGGGGGAGTTGGGGGAATTTGGGGGGGGAGGGGGGAATAAGTCTGAATATACGAGCCATCTGAAAAGGGCCAGAATGAAACATGTAACTAGATTTATGTAACATGTAAGAAATACTCGGAATAACATGTTTTAATGGAATGTGTAATACTAGAAATGTTAAAAATGCTAATGACTCAAATTAAAGGAAATAAAATGTTTAAAAAATTTAAAAAAACAAGACACACATTGACAAAACCAAAAGGCTGACCACCAATGTCAGACCTATTGACTTTGCCAATGTTTGTTTATTTTCATGTTTCCCATAATCTTGTTGAATATGGTTTCACTGATGTTCCATTATGAATATTTTTGGGGAAATTCTAGCATGTATTAACACATTTTACTAACTGATGCTTAAAAAGAAATGGTACCTAAAATTTCACAGTAATTTAGCAAAACCTTTTTTTCCGAGTTGCATTTGTTTGTGAATATTTGCTTTTGAAAGCAAATAATCATCAATCTTGCTTTCTAGCCTCTGCAAATATTTGCATCTTATCAGAGAGCATTCTCGGCTCCACCTCCTCCGCCTGGGACGACTCCTGGTGGCCGGCCACGCTGGGAGTTGCACCGACACCCACCGACCACGCACGCAACCTGGGGTTCATCCTGGACTCATCACTATCAATGACCCAGCAAGTCAACACCGTCTCCTCCTCCTGCTTCAACACCCTCCGCATGCTTCGCAAGATCTACAGATGGATCCCCACCGGAACCAGAAGGACGGTCACCCAGGCCCTCGTCAGGAGCAGGCTGGACTACGGCAACGCCCTCTACGCGGGAACCACGGCCAAACTCCAGAATAGACTTCAACACACAGAACGCCTCCGCACGCTTCATCCTCGACATCCCCCGCGACAGCCACATCACTGCCCACCTGAGAGACCTGCACTGGCTCCCCGTCAACTAGAGGATCACCTTCAAGCTCCTCTCCCACGCTCACAAAGCACTCCACAACGCCGGACCAACATACCTCAACAAACGACTCACCTTCTACACCCCGAACCTCCAGCTTCGCTCCGCTGACCTCGCCACTGTTCCACGCATCCACCGAACGACCACCGGCGGCAGATCATTCTTCCACCTCGCCGCCAAGACATGGAACACCCTACCCATCCACCTGCGACAGACCCAGGACCTGCTGACCTTCAGGAGACTTCTCAAGACCTGGCTGTTCGAGCAGTAGCAGCACCCCCCCCCCCCCCCATAGCGCCTTGAGACCCTCACAGGTGAGTAGTGCGCTCTACAAATGCTCTGATTTATTGATTGATTGATTGATTGATTGATTGATAATAAGTAGCTTCATATTGTTAAACTTTGCAAACCTGTACACATTTTTATACTGGAACCACTTTCAGTAATGCAGTCCGAAATTACAACATTTCCTCTGAGTGCCCCCCCAACCATCACAGCTTTGTATTAATTAACCTTAAATACAAGTTCGAACAGCATTAACATATAGGGTGACCAACCGTCCGTAATTTTCACGGACAGTCCGTAAATTAGCCCTAAAGTCCGTTGTCCGTGATAGAAGTCTTAACGGACGCCATTTGTTCGTAATTTTAGCCTCTCCACTAAAAGACCAAAGTTTATTCCCACTATTGTGATTTCCCATCTGACGGTGCGGGAGTCTACTGTGCTGCATTCTGGAGAGAGGGGCAGACGGCTGAAAAGAAAGGAGCCTTCTAGCCAGAGTGTCTGCTTCTCCAAAGAAATGCAAATGTGTGCAATTAGCAAATGTTAAGGCTGATTTGGAGCCGGTATTGTTTTAAACTGATGTCAAGTCACTTCACACTTCCTGATAACAGGCTATGGGCGAGGCCATAACTTTAAGATGGCTTTGAATTTCAGTGAGCCCTGTATTCACAAGGGTCTAACATTGATGGAATATTCACAGTTAAAACAGATTTTCCCAAAGACCGCGCTGCTTGTCTTCTGCCAGTCCTCAGAAGTGCCAGCCCGTTCACTCTCCGATAGACAATAAGAGAGGGTGTTTTGAAAAGTTGTGTATTATCACTGCCAGGTTCTCTACATTTTGTGTGAAATGCCCAGTGACACATAAAAACGGAAACGCATTATTTTTTAAAATCATGCTCACGTTCCAGCAGTTATTTGCGTTAGGTTTAATTATTTTTATCTCTGAAGTAAAAATGTGGCATAAGTGCATGATACAGAAACATTAATCGTCACCTTTGCTTAACCCCCTCACACAGTTTTTGCTTAGCTGAGCTTTTTTTTATTAGCTACTAATAGCGAGGTTTATAGGGTTGCAACACCTGAGAGGAATACCTGCAAGACAGCTCTTCTAATTATTTACTGATATGGTTCGAATGTCTATTTGAGTGCACCGAGAAACAAATGGAGTCTATTACAGGTGTTGGTGAAGAAAAGTGCAGCTGCGTTCTTTTAATGGAGTAATGTCAATTTTCGCCCATTGATTTCTGATGCAGGCCTCTCTCACTATGTACTCATCACCTCAGGACTCCACCATCCTCTTGTCTTAAAGGGACCATGTAGTGTAGAAAACAAACTGTTCTCTTTGACCAGTTCTGCATCTCTAACAACGGCCAGCAACATAGGCTTTCGAGAATATTTGATGATGTTGGCTGGGGTTTTGAGATCTATTGTGACATCCTTCACGGATGGCCCGTTTAAGACTTACAAAGTGTTATGCATCAAGGGATCCCTGTATCAGTACAGATGGCGCAGTATGTTGCATACATAGCCTTTCCTCTCTGTGTGTGAAGATCTCTGCATATGTCCATTCTTTATGACTGTAGCCCCTCTTACATACGTCTCTAAGGATCGGAATGCCAACATTTATAACCCAAAAGTTAGTTGTGAGAGCTTTTCACAGCTCTTAGTTTATCTTTCTAATTCTTTGTGTTATGTTATTGAAAATTTATAATGCGCACGGATACTCAAGAGTGTCCCGGCGCGGAAGTCAACTAAGCGAACAACGGAGCGGACAGAAGCTACGAGTTAATTAAAAAGCAGAGTCTTTAGCTGCTTCTTAAATAGCCTGGAATCTTGAATATTCCGTAGCTCGAATGGGAGAGAGTTCCAGGCTTTGGCTGCCCTAAAAGATAGAGAGCAACCCCCTATTCGAGTAAGACGGAAGCGGGGAATCACTGCCAGTCGCTGTGCATCTGAACGCAGTTGTCTACGTGGGACATAGAAATCAAAGCGCCTCGTGAGATAGGGCGGGCCAGATTTGTGAAGGGCTCCATGGGCAAGCGTAAGAGCTTTAAACTGGACACGCTGCGCAACAGGGAGCCAATGAAGGTCCCGTAAATGATGTTTGGTGCTCGATCTGCCAGAAACGCAGAGCAGAACTCTTGCAGCCGCGTTTTGAATAGTCTGCAGCTTTTTCAGCTGGTATCCAGGCAGGCCAATGTACAATGCGTTAGCATAGTCTATGCGTGACAAAATAAGGGCACGTGTCACCATTTCCTTAGCAGGCCTAGGCAGAAGGGGAAAGAACTTCCTGAGCGATTTCAGGATGCCGAAACACGCTCCGGTCAACTTTTTTATCTGCTTGAGAAACCGGAGGTCCTCACAAAACCAGACCCCCAGATTCTTAACCGGGTTGCCCAGAGAGTGAGGCAGAGGATACTCAGAGGGCCAAAGATCCTCCCTAAAATGTGGGGGGAACGACCCATACAACAGTACCTCTGACTTATCCTCGTTGCACTTGAGCTGGGCCTGCGCAAGCCATGTAAAAACAGCTGAAAGGCAGATCTTAGCTTGGTCCGGAGACAGGTCCTTTTCCTCCCAAGTAAAGAGGAGCTGCGTATCATCTGCGTAAGCTATGATCTTGGCTCCTAGCTTCTCCGCTAAATAGATCAAGGGAGTAACATATATATAAAAGAGAAGCGGACTCAGAGTGGAGCTCTGCGGAACTCCCGTGGTCACCTTTCTTGGGGCCGAGGAAAAAGGAGGCAGCCATACCTGCTGTGATCTATCCTCTAAGAAGGATTTGAGCCAATCCCATGCCAAGCCTGATATGCCAATGCTTGCAAGACGGGCAAGAAGTTGACAGTGGGGCACCGTATCGAAGGCGGCGGAGAGATCCAATAAAATCAGAGCTGCTCTGCTGCCTGCATCCAAACATTCTCTTATGGCCTCTGATATCTCAACAAGGGCCGTCTCAGTGCTATATGTGGCTCTAAATCCCGGCTGGGCAGGGTGGAGAGCTCCAGATGTTTCAACAAAGCTAGCAAGCTGTTTATATACTGCTTTCTCACACACTTTAGCCACAGCCGGGAGAAGAGAAATAGGTCGATAGCTGGCAGGCATAGAAGGATCTAAGGATGGCTTCTTTAATAGAGGTAGTAGTTTGGCCTGTTTCCACATAAGTGGAACTGTGGCCGTCTGAAGAGACAAATTAATGATGATATTGACCTCTGGATTGACTACCTCAGCCGCCACCGCTAACAGCCTGACCAAACAGGGGTCAGCAGGGGAGCCTGATTTTAATGATTTGAGGATGGACAGTGAGTCCAGCGGGGTGATAGGCGCAAAACTCATCAGGGGCGGGATGATTGAATCAGGAACAGGAGTATTCTGAACAGAGTACCCCACCTGCCCCAGAGGACCCGTCCCCAAACTATCCTGGATCGTCTGGATTTTATCTATAAAGAAGCAAGACAACTTCTCACACCAGCTATCAGAGGCAGGGAAGGCAATGCGCTCTGCACAGGGAGTTAAAAAACTTGGGACGATTGAAAAAATTTCCTTAGAGTTGTTTTTAGACATAGCAATGAGTTTCGCATAGAAGCTGCTTTTTGCCTCCTTGATAGCAGCAAGAATATATATGGTTTTTGCAATCTAAACACACACTCAAGGGCTTTAGAAAATTAATGCTTCCAGTTTTGTTTTTGATGCTATATTTTATTGTTATAATATGGCTAAGAGAAAAAAATCACATTTTCTAATAGATGGCAGCTTGTCAGGAAATAAGTAGATATTGGCTAGTCCCGTTTCTGGAAAAATGGGTTAGTGACATACTGATTTGGGAAAAATCATTATAATTGACAACATTTGTAAATGGCACTATATGAGCCTGCATTGATAGCCTGCAGATCTTTGGTGCAATCTTGCTCGCTCGTACCCACCAAATACCTTGCCTAAAGGAAAACTGAGAGAATAAGAGGGAGAATGATGGGAAATATCAAAACAATAGTAATGGAAGAGACATGGGATGATATGATAAAGGTATGAATTGTATATCCATTTTATTAATGTTGCACTAATTATAGAATTTATACCTTTAGTGATGTACTTCCTGTGACATCACCAGGATCAAAAGTCACATGGCATCACTGCCGGGAAGACATTAAAGGCAATATGATGTTACTTCCTGTGATGTCACTGGGGTCAAAGGACATGTGATGTCACTTCCGCTACCCCTGGTATTTTGGTGAATCGACATCCATGGCACTAGGTAAAATCTGTATGTTACTGAAATCTATAATTTAGAAGCACTTTTTATCTTTAACCTAAATTTATATGGGCATTTAGTGGCAGCATATATTATACTGTGTGCACTGCTCATTTAAAATAATGACAAACATTCACAGTGCTTTCAGAGATCTCCTAGCACTAAAAAATACACAAGTCACTTTTCCCTACTACACCAAACAGGATTAAATTCTGTGGACCTCTGGTTGCACACTTATACATCTGTAGTGAATGCATTAACCAATATAGGTTTCATGACATACAATATAAGATTTTCTACTGATTAGTTTAACTTTTATTTCTTTTAACAGTTAAGATGTGCATTATTTTATGTGTAGTTAGTTACCTGATGGTGAGAGTTTAACAAAATAGCAGTGGCCGGCATAGCTAAACGCGGTAGGGCGGGGGCAGGGCAGGGTGGGAGCGGGGACAACATAATGTTCCACCTCCATGTAGCATACCTACAGGCAATCACATAAAGACCATAGTGAATATAAAGTAAAATGTAGAAAATAGAAAATAAATGCATTGATAAAATAGTGGGGTAGGGCCTCTCCATCAATTTGTCTGTAAAACTGAACTTTTGTCCTGAGTTTTTGTCCTGAATTTTGACCCTTTGTCCTGAATTTTTTACAGTCCTGTCCAGAATTTGCCTCCATGTCAGTTGGTCACCCTATTAACATATGGACACAAATATTACCTTAACTGCAGTCAATACCCTTCCCTGATCCATATGTTGCTCTGTAAACTGGCAGCCAAAGGGTTTGTACTGCAGGGGGTTGGGCCTACTTGTCCCCAGGACAAAATAAACATAAAAACCTGATGTCCTTGACCCCAAACAGTATGTCCTGGCCGTCGGGCTATAGGAATTCCACACCCCTGAGCCAATAGTCTGTCTGCTTTGTCCCGTTTCTTCGAATACATTTACTTAGTTTGGAGCATTTTTGAAGCTGTTTCTCCGAGGAATATCGGTTCTAATTCTGCAAGCTTATATATATTCTGCGGGATCCTTTGCATTCCGGTTCTGCTTTAAGTTGTGTATATTTTGGTACAGATCCTGTTTCTTATCCTTGTTTAATTAAAAAAAGAAAAATATGCGGTGGTATGAAGTATCAATTCTCTCCTAATGACTGCTTTTGCGGCATCCCACATCGTTGCCCAGTAATCCTATTCATCTACATTTTCATTGAATTCATTTTCTAGATCCTCTCTTCTTGCCATATTTGAGCAGCATCTCTAAATGCTATATTACTCATGTGTCATTGCTGTACTTGAAATATTTTATCCCTGGGCATCACTAGGACATGGTCCGAAAAATATTTATTCCTATTCTACTGGATACCATTAAGTGAGATATTGCTCTTTGCACTAGGAAAAAAAGCTAATCTTGAAGATGTTCTACGAGTATGAGTATAAAAGATGAACTCTGTCAGTTGGGAGGCGTGCGTGCCATATTTTCATTAGATCTAGGACCTCTATCCATGTAATTGGGGGCCCTCCTGATCGGCTAGGTAATCCAGAGTACTCTTTAGTAGGATACAGAGCCCCCTTATTTTCATTTGGTGCATATGTATTGAATAGGGTCATTAATCTGTATTCCATTGTTGCCTTTAAATCGCCACCGGGCCTTCTTAACCCCTTCGCTGCTAGGCCTTTTCCCCCCCTGTGCTAAGCCTTTTTTTGGCTATTTGGGGTAGTTCGCGCTTAGGCCCCTGTAACTTTTTGACCACATAAGGTATCCACGCCAAATTTGCGTCCTTTTCTTCCAACATCATGGGGATTCTAAAGGTACCCAGGGTTTGTGGATTCCCCTGGAGGGGACCCAGAAATTAGCCAAAATACAGCTAAAGTATTTTTTGGGGGGGCAAAATGGGAAAAAAGTGCTGCAAATGAAAGCGTCTGGGCTTTTCCCTGCAAATGGTATCAAAAAAGGGTTTGTGGGGCTGAAATCACCATTTTCCCAGCTTTTAGGGAATGACAGACTTTTTCAGAAAACCAAAATGTTTTACACAGTTTTGGCATTTTTCTGGGACATACCCTATTTTTGCTATTTTTTGTGCTTTCAACCTTCTTCCAGTTAATGGTAGAAATGAGTATGAAAGCAATAATGGATCCTGGAAAGCTATACATTTTAGTAAAGTAGACAAAATTCTGAATTCAGCAAGGGGTCATTTGTGTATATCCTTCAAGGTTTCTTTATAGAAACTAACAGTTAAATATAGGAAAAAATGAAAATTAGTTGAAAAAACCAGCCTTTTGTGTTAACGTTTTCACCTGTAACTTCTTCTAATTATGACAGCTCTTTGAAAGCAATATACCGTTACATACGGGGGACCTTACTGGTTGTGGGGATATATAGGACTTGTAGGTTCACCAAGAACCCGACTAACCCAGAGCCAAAAACTGAGCAGCGACTTGCAATGGTTTTTTATTATGTACCGGTTATATGGCAATTATTCTGGGAAAATGTATACATGGAAAAATCGGTATGAAAGACAACTATGTATTTCTGAAATGGGAACAAAATATAGAGTTTAGAAAAGGTAGATATTTGCACATTTCCGAAATTGGGAATACTCATACTAGCATGAGAATTATCGGTCATTTTTCAAAATGACTTCTTTTTTACATATTGTCTTTCATTTGGAAGGCATAAATGCATTGAAAGTCAATAGGTAATAACAGTTGCTTTACAAATCTGAATTACCCTAAGTCGCCCGATAAAAATGGTACCTCACTTGTGTGGGTAGGCATAGTGCCCACAACAGGAAACGGCTCAAAACGCAACGTGAACACACCACATTTTCACAATGAAAAATTACCCTTTTTTGCAAAGTGCCTAGCTGTAGTTTTTAACCCTAGCTCTGTCGGCACCTAGGAAACCTAGCAAACCTATACATTTTTGAAAACTAGACACCCAGGGGAATCCAGGATGGGGTGACTTGACTGGCTCCCACCAGGTTCTGTTACCCAGAATCCCTTGCAAACCTAAAAAATTGTCAAAACAAACACATTTTCCTCACATTTCTGTGGTGGAAAGTTCTGGAATCTGCGTGGATCCACAAATTTCCACCCACCCCACGTCCCCCAAAGTCTTCCGAGAAAAATGGTACCTCACTTGTGTGGGTAGGCCTAGTGCCCGCGACAGGAAACGGCGCAAAACGCAACGTGGACACACCTCAATTTCACAGTGAAAAATGACCCTTTTTTGGCAAAGTGCCTAGCTGTAGTTTCTGAACCCTAGCTCTGCCGGCACCTAGGGAAACCTAGCAAACTTATACATTTTTGAAAACAAGACACCCAGGCGAATCCAGGATGAGGTGACTTGACTGCCTCTCACCAGGTTCTGTTACCCAGAATCCCTTGCAAACCTAAAAAATTGTCAAAAAAAACACATTTTCCTCACATTTCTGTGGTGGAAAGTTCTGCAATCTGCGTGGATCCACAAATTTCCACCCACCCCGCGTTCCCCAAAGTCTTCCGAGAAAAATGGTACCTCACTTGTGTGGGTAGGCCTAGTGCCCGCGACAGGAAACGGCAAAAAACGCAATGTGGACACACCACAATTTCACAGTGAAAAATGACCCTTTTTTGGCAAAGTTCCTAGCTGTAGTTTTTGAACCCTAGCTCTGCCGGCAACTAGGGAAACCTAGCAAACCTATACATTTATGAAAACCAGACACCCGGGGGATTCCAGGGAGGTATGGCTTGCGTGGATCCCCCAACGTTTCCTTACCCAGAATCCCCTGCAAACCTCAAATTGTGCTGAAAAAGTCACTTTTTTCACACATTTTTGTGTGGGAAAGTTGTGGCATCACCGGGCTGACACAAATTTCCTACCACCCAGCGTTCCCCCGGGTCTCCCGATAAAAATGGTGCCTCACTCGTGTGGGAGGCCCAAGTACCCGCAACAGGCAAGGGCCCAAAACGTATTGAGGCAACATCAAAATTGCCTATCTCAAAACGACCTGGTTTTGCAAGGGGGGTCACCTGGGTTTTTGACCGCGTGCTCGGCAGCCATCTAGGGAAACCTACCAAACCCACACATTTCTGAAAACTAGACACCCGGGGGGATTCCAGGGAGGTATGGCTTGCGTGGATCCCCCAACGTTTCCTTACCCAGAATCCCCTGCAAACCTCAAATTTTGCTGAAAAGTCACTTTTTTCACACATTTTTGTGTGGGAAAGTTGTGACATCACTGGGCTGACACAAATTTCCTACCACCCAGCGTTTCCCCGGGTCTCCCGAAAAAAATGGTGCCTCACTCGTGTGGGAGGCCCAAGTACCCGTGACCGGCAAGGGCCCAAAACATTTTGTGATAGGCAATTTTGATGTCGCCTCACTACGTTTTGGGCCCTTGCCTGTCGCGGGTACTTGGGCCTCCCACGCGAGTGAGGTACCATTTCTATTGGGATACTTGGAGAAAGGCGGGGGGTAGGAAATTTGTTGTTTCTTTCTGCAGCGTGAAAATTTTGGCACAATAATGCAAGGAAAATGTGACAGACATTTTGAGGTTTGCAGGACATTGTGGGTAAGATAACGTGTTGGTATCCACAAGAGAGACATCACCATGTAGTCCCATGGGTGTTTAGTTTACGACAATATCTACAGTTGGTAGGTTATTCTTAGATGAAATGTACACCTTGGCAGAGAGACTAAAAAGACAAAGATTACTGCACAGCCATCTATTCCTCAAGCACACACACATACTGGTTGGATTTGGCACGAGGGCGAGTGATGGTTCAGTATATAAAATTTTATTAACAAGAGATTTCACAAAAATGAAATGCACTGTCAATAATTAAAAGGACAAAAAACTGAACCAGTGACTCGCAGCTCGTGAGCTGTAAAGCCACGGCAAGGCACCAACCGCTTTACAGGCCATTCATACACCTTTCATACGTGTGACACATACAAAACCATTCACACCGCCAGCCGCGGTCCCAGCACATTACAACAGTCACACCAGCAGACAGCGCCATTCAAGGGCCCATCACTTTCACACGCCCACATTCCTGACACAGCAACCACACCAGCTCAAGGATTGCGTGGAGTGGCGTTTAGCTAGCAGTGTGTGTAGTGACCAGCAGCAAGTCACTACTCACACACCGCCAGCCAAGCGCCAATCCACGCACACCGCCAGCCAAGCGCCAATCCACGCACACCGCCAGCCAAGCGCCAGTCCACACACACCGCCAGCCAAGCGCCAATCCACGCACACCGCCAGCCAAGCGCCAATCCACGCACACCGCCAGCCAAGCGCCAGTCCACGCACACCGCGCACACCGCCAGCCAAGCGCCAATCCACGCACAACCCCAGCCAAGCGCCAGTCCACGCACACCGCCAGCCAATCACCAGTCCACGCACACCGCCAGCCAAGCGCCAGTCCACGCACACCGCCAGCCAAGCGCCAGTCCACGCACACCGCCAGCCAAGCGCCAGTCCACGCACACCGCCAGCCAAGCGCCAATCCACGCACACCGCCAGCCAAGTGCCAATCCACGCACACCGCCAGCCAAGCGCCAGTCCACTCACCGCCAGCCAAGCTCCAGTTCACTCACCGCCAGCCAAGCGCCAGTCCACGCACACCGCCAGCCAAGCGCCAGTCCACGCACACCGTCATAAATTTTTTTTAAACAAGAAAGAAAACACAAACCAATTGCAACTAAATACAAAACTATAACTACAAAAACAACAGCAGTAACTAAAGACCTCATTCTATTGCCAAACGTTAAACTGAACAACTATATAAAACCATACAGACCAGGCAGTACACTATTAGACTCATGGTTGCTCCCAAAAACTCTTTCGAGTGTGATACAATCTGAAACATGTGGGCACACATAGCCCAAGATTAGAAGGACAATCGGCACAGTGCATACGACTCTCCTTCCGCACACCTCTTCGCAAGCAGACTCTACATCTCTTACAGGGATTGTTTTTTTGGGCGTGGGAGGAATTAAATCAGGAAAGTGGCGATCTTTCAATCTAGCCACATCCTCCACCACTCCAACTCTAGGAACACTTGCCTGTTCCACAACAACAAGGCTGCCTATCACACACTCCTGAAACTGAACAAAAGTCAACTTTGACGCAGGAGAACACTCCTTGAACACAACAAAAGCATTGAAAGTTGCTAAATTGAAGAGATGGATGGCCAACTTCTTATACCAAATGTAAGCCTTACGAATAGCAGTGTAAGGTTCCAACCTCTGATCTACTCTATCAACACCACCCATGTGCTTATTGTAGTCTAAAATGCACACAGGTTTGCGCACTTCACCAATCTGACCCCAAACAGCCACAGGTGAAGTACTCTCATCATGGATGGTACTCCGCATGTACACATCACTCCTGTCCACAAATTTCACAGCTAGTAGTTCATCACTACGCAAGGAACTGCACTGTCCCCTCTGAAGTTTTTTTTGCAAACAAGCTCTTTTGGATAACCTTTACGGTTAGAGCGTATTGTGCCACAAGCAAAAGTGTCCACTTTGAACAATTCCTTAAACAATTGCACAGCAGTGTAAAAGTTATCAAGGTACAAATGGTGGCCTCTGTTAAACAGTCCTCTAGCAAGATCCCACACAATTTTCTCTGAAACTCCAAAAGTGGATGGACAACCAGGGGGCTCAATAGTGGAATCCCTACCAGTGTACACACGGAAATTAAAAACATATCCTGTCCTACTCTCAGACAACATATACAGCTTAATTCCATAACGTGCCCTTTTGCTAGGAATGTACTGCCTAAAAACCAAACGGCCCTTGAACAGGACCAAAGACTCATCAATAGATATTTCTTTCCCTGGAGTATAGATCTCTGAAAATCGATCTACAAAGTGATCAAGAACAGGCCGAATCTTAAAAAGACGGTCACAGTCAGGGTGATCTCGTGGCAACGCCAAACCATTATCAACAAAATGCAGCATCCGAAGCAAAAGTAAATACCGCTCACGAGTCACAATTGCAGGAAATATGGCCGTTGCCATCAAGGGACTGGTGGACCAATATGAAGCCATGGACGGCTTCCTTATCAAGCCCATCAATAAAGTCAAACCCAAAAACTTCTTCATCTCTTCCAGATTTGTGGGTGTCCACCGGGTAGCTCTAGAGTAGGGCCTAAGTCTGGCACTGTTGTCCCTCAAAAACTGTTCAGCATACAAATTAGTCTGCTCAACAATCTCACCCAAAGATACATCATCCATAAACAACTTAAAAACTGTATAGGCAAAAAAATTTCACAATCCACTCTACACCCTGCATCACCACTAAAGGCAGGCAACACCGGCTGCACCATGTTTGGATCAACCCAGAGTCCAGCACTTCCAATGGGAAGCCTTAAAGCCCCAGGCTGCAATCCAGATGCCTCTTGCACCATCGGCACAGCAGTGTCCTCCTCTAACACAGGCACTTCATCCGCACCGAGAGTAGCTTCATCCACACCGAGAGTAGCTTCATCCACACCGAGAGTAGCTTCATCCACACCGAGAGTAGCTTCATCCACACCGAGAGTAGCTTCATCCACACCGAGAGTAGCTTCATCCACACTGAGAGTAGCTTCATCATCCGATGATTCCATGTGGAGAGAAAACTCACTGCCTGAATCTTCCCCTCCCTCCTCTTCCCTCAGACGCACTGTCAGTCTCATAATCCTGCTCAGAGGAAGATTCAAGAAGCATACCAACCACCTGCTGAGCAGTCATTCTACGGCTAGCCATAATGCTTACTAATAAAGGTAACTTGTCAAACAAGTCAACAACAACAAACCCTTTGTAAAAAACTGAAATAAACAAAAAGTAGCTTTATCACAAAGACCTATATACTCCAACACTATACCACTGACTTGCCAGAAGCAGCTAGACTCACCACCACCTACTCTGGACAGACACAGTAAGGCAAAACACACAAGATGATGGACGGAATGTTGCACATTGGCAAACATTCACCTCCAGTCACAGATCTGGGTTTAATCCATCGTTATTTTGCTTCACCACGCCACCCCAGTTCAGACATAGCCATATGCAAATCAGTCTTGACCCTGTGCATCATGGGAACAGTCCAGACCGAACTGGCAAGCCATGTCTTCCCTGGACCGGAATCAAGCATCCTAGGACCGGTTTCGGGCTTTCAGCCCTCATCAGCCAGGATAGCTTGACTCCAGTGGCGTAGTGAGCACGGGACCCACGTCTGGGCATACCCTTCCCACTTAGGGCGAAATGCAAAACACACAAGACATGGCTTGGCAGTTCGGTCTGGACTGTTCCCATGAGGCACAGGGTCAAGACTGATTTGCATATGATCTGTGACTGGGGGTGAATGTTTGCCAATGTGTGCAGCATTCCGTCCATCATCTTGTGTGTTTTGCATTTCGCCCTAAGTGGGAAGGGTATGCCCAGACGTGGGTCCCGTGCTCACTACGCCACTGGAGTCAAGCTATCCTGGCTGATGAAGGCTGATAGCCTGAAACCGGTCCTAGGATGCTTGATTCCGGTCCAGAGAAGACATGGCTTGGCAGTTCGGTCTGGACTGTTCCCATGAGGCACAGGGTCAAGACTGATTTGCATATGGCTATGTCTGAACTGGGGTGGCGTGGTGAAGCAAAATAACGATGGATTAAACCCAGATCTGTGACTGGGGGTGAATGTTTGCCAGCATTCCGTCCATCATCTTGTGTTTTGCAGACACAGTAAGGACCAACAGTATCCCACTAAAAAAGAAAAAAAAAATTACACTTAAGACAACGCAAAACACATCTCAAACAATTTCATGCACAAAACACTAACAAAATATGCTGCTATTATGACACCACTTACAAAAACTTCATTCATGCATGACATTAATACTCAATTGGAGTAAACACAACAAAAAAGTTTTTCTTACCAAAAAAATGCAACTACGCAAAACTGCAGATCAACCGCTGCCGAAACCACAAACAAGAATCCAAAGCTTTGCACTAGAATAAAAAGGAGAAAAAACACATTACAATCACATATGGAAATAATGCACTAGTCCACACACTATCCACCAGCCAAGCAAAGTTGGTAGGTGGCCCTAAAAGCATAATGCCGATCTGCCCCCGCGGGGAGCAGAAACAGCCAAAACATTCACCATCATAAAGGGGGAGAGACCCTTGCCCAAGGGGGCACTCCCCAACACCAACATTTAAAAAGCCCTGGTGTCTAGTGGCTTCTGCCCCCGAGGGGACAGATGGGCCTGAAAACATATGGCCAAGCTGCCCCCAAAGGGGGCAGAAACGGCCACAATATTCACCCCATAAAGGGGAGCGACCCTTGTCCAAGGGGCCGCTCCCAATAACACTAAAACAAACCATGGTGGCCTAGTGGGCATACAATAAAATTAATTGTTTATTTGGGTCGATCTGCCCATCCAGGGGATCAGAAACGGCCCAAATAAATGCTTCCCAAAGGGGAGCGACCCTTGCTGAAGGGGCCGCTCCCCAAAACATATTGCTCCCCCAAAGGGAGCGACCCTTGCCCAAGGGGCCGCTCTCCGACACACAAAGGGCATTAAAAAAAAACCCTGGTGGCCCAGAGGGCCCTTACTAATTATTACTTTTTAAAATCAAGGCATCTGCCCCCCCCTCCCCCCAAGAACCAACTAAACACATTTCACCCCCAAGCAGAGCGACCCTTGCCCAAGGGGCCGCTCCCCGAAACAAAATGGCCATTGGAAAGAAAAAAAAAAAATCGATGGTGGTCTAGTGGGCACAAAAACATATATAAATATTTTTTTAATAACTCCAATCTGCCCCCCCCCACCCCAAGCGGGGCAGATCGAAAAACATTCATTTGACCCCCAAGGGGAGCGACCCTTGCCCAAGGGGCAGCTCCCCGCAACAAAATAGGCATTCAAAATAAAAAAAACGGGCATTCCTGCTGCACGATCGCGCCCCAGGCACGATCGTGCAGCAGGAATGCTTTTTTAAAAGACATCGGAGGAAAGGAAAACCCTTCCTTTCCTCCGATGCCTTTTAAAATGTAGCCCCCCCCCCCACGAGGACAAACTCACCTCCCCGTTCACCGATGCACTGGAAGCAAATGGCTTCCAGTGCATCCGGAATCCACAAATGACGTGGGGGCGGGAGGAGGCAGGGGAAGGGTTTCCCCTGCCTTCCCCGGCGGGGGCATGTAAAAGGGCGTTTCACGCAGGGAGCGCCAGCGCTTCCCCCCGTGGGTGGGTGCCAGGACGGCCGGGAGCCGTCCTGAGCACACGCCCACCGTGGCTCAGGACGGCTCCCGGCCGTCCTGAGCACGGAAGGGGTTAAGTCGATGGGTGACCTACGCCTTGAATTGTATCCTTAAACATTTGTAGAGTGATATTGAATTGGGTATAGTGGAGAGATCAGTCTTCCTTTATCAATCACTATTAAGTGGTATCACAACCTCCTTTGAGTCGAGCCATTTTAAGAGTATCTTTCTTTTCATTAGGTAGAGTTGGGTCCCTGTGTCAGAATTGTAAGTAGTGTCATGGGTTCTCTCTAATGAGATCTGGATCAGGACTCTCTCACTTGTTCTGTTTGGCCTAAAATGGGTGCTGTATTTCTAGGTAATAAAAGATATAGTCAGATTGTTCAGTTTATTCGTTAGGCCTAGTGGAACTCTGTACTTAGATTTGCATAGTTGGGTCATGTGGAGTGGCAAGGTATAAATACATATAGAAAACTGAGTAACCATAGTAAACTAAGTTGTTATACAGTATTACACAAGTAGTGTATATTTTAGGGGCATCCACTGTAGTGAAAATTGGACCTAAACTGTAGTAACCTGGCAGACTATTTGTGGGTGCCCATATTTTTATACAAAGGCGAAATTGTCCAGTTAGTGTTTACCTCTCCAGCTAAATATGCTCTGATGTTGTGAGGTTAGGAATATTTGTACTCTGTTGAATTGTTAATGCCTTTCTTATATAGCAAAGGAAGGGGAAATTATACTCCGGGGATTCAATTCAGTGCATTTCTCTCCAGATGAGGCGTCCTGTTTTTTCTGTCTTTGAGTCTGTTCAGAGCATATAATGAGATGTCTTGGCTTATCATTATTGTTCCTCCTTCGATCTGTGTAGGTTCTTGTTTTCTGGCCACATTGAAGATCAGTTCTTTAAAAGAAGTGAACCCCAGTTAAGACGTTCGGGTCAAGTTCTTTTTCTTTTGAAAGTCTGAGCACACCCTGTGTGTGCGGTCTAAAAATAGGTCCATGTTGTTGGGTGCTTCATGACTTTGGAAATGATCTTTGGAAGTGGGATACCAACTCCATGTGAGGAATTTCTGTTTTGAAGTGTTTGATGAGTAAATTATTAAATTGTGAGCAATTCTCACAGATATCGATCTTGTCTTGGAATGTCTAGTGGTGTTGCTCCAAGATGGACAGTTGTTCCATGGCCATTTTGTTCATTGGCTTGTTGACCCACCACAGTTTCTAAGTTGTTAACTCTTGTCTTGATCTTCTGGATGTGGTGGTCAAATTCCGATAGGAATTTTGTAAAGTTTTGAAGTAATGACATATCCTTCTTGAATTATTAGATGAGGAGTTGAATATTCCCATTTGTGGCCAGTGCCTGCATGTCCCGTGAAATTGTTTTCAATGTTATTTCATCCAATGGATCTTGAGCTGGCAGTATTTATCCCTTATTTGACTTGTGTAGAGAAGGCGTCTGGTGGATATTGTCGTTGGTGCCTTGTTTTGATCTGAAACCATATTGGATTCAGGGTGGGTCTCAGCTGTCGATGTTTTATGCTTCCCAATGGAAGATCACTTTCTGTATTTCTTGTTGCTATGTAGTGGCTTATAATTTCTGTCAACACTGAGGTAATATTGAGGCCACATTATAATTAACTCTCTCCTGCAAAACCGGTCACAGGATGCTTGTTTCTGTTTCAGGGAAGACCTGGCTTGGCAGTTCGGGCTGGACTGTTCCCATGAGGCACAGGGTCAAGACTGATTTGCATATAGCTGGGTCTGAACTAAGGTGGCGAAGTGAGCTAAAGAATGATGATGGATTCAACCCAGATCTGTGACTGGGGGTGAGTGTCTGAAAAGTTTCGGTTCTCCGTCCATCTCCTTGTGTTTGCTATGATCAAGCACAGACATAATTTTATTTAAGAGAAATACTTCATTTTGGTCACAAGTAATCTAGTGAGATGAAGAGTGGAGAACTGTAATAGGTTGGTCATTGATTTTAATGACCAGACAAGCTTTTCTGTAGAGTTTTTCCTGAAGTAGATTTTTATTAAACCAACAAAGTTGTTTTGTGATAGAAATGGCCTGGTGATTAACTTTAGAATTGTATTTGCAGCTAAGAAAGATATCAGAAGAATAATTCTTCACTGCTTTTTCAACCTGGCAACATTCTTGTTTTAGTGTTTAAACAAAGAGCAAAGACTTTGGTGAAAGTGTTCCTTGCTTGGTAAATAGGCGTGTGTCCCTCTGCCCTGAGTGCCTGTCTGCATATATTATATCATGACTTTTATTTTGGCCCCGACGTCATGCTGACCAGGTGTGTGCTTAGAGGCCTAAGCCTGTCGCTAACCATACATGGTCCAGAACCTGTTATGTTATGTGCGGTGGGTGCTTGAAGTGCTCCCTCATACTAGGCAGAGGACTACTCTCACTGCCCTGAGTACATCATGTAAAGCGGTGGTGGCAGCGCACTATTTTGCAAGTTAATACGGAGACCAGACTTTTTATCCTGCTTCATCAGGTCACCTGGCCTCTTTCGTGTAAAGTTCAGCTTTTCTGTGAAACCCTGAACCTTCCGCTGATACCCTCAATGTTTGTTAAGGGTATGTGTGTAGCTTATGTATGGTAGTCGGCCTCTGTCTGTTGGGTGAGTCGGAGTACTGAGACCAGTTGCATCCATTTTGGATTCCTCTCGTTTGGCAAGATACAAGAAGAATGAGGATATCTTCTCTCAGACAGTGTATGTGTAAGGCCTGCATTCCTATGGTTGCAGAGGGGAGACTCAGGCACTGCTCGGCAGAGCATGGAGACAGCACTCCCTTTAGAAATTCCATGAAGTCCTTGTTAGCAAAACACTGGTGATACCTGCCTCTGAGCACTGACATTTTGTAGAAGGTTGGGGTAAGGGGTGGAACTCCTGTTTCTGTTGTTGAAGGTGAGGACGTTTCTAGGCAGCACCTGCCCTTTTGTCTGTCTCTGATTACTGCTTCAGGATGGTGATGGCAGCCAGATGCAGAGAGCTCCCACTTCATACTGCCCATGTGTTGGGTACTCCTGCTTAGAGCCAGCCCCCTTGCTACCTGTTGTGAGACCCATTACTTTGAACAAAGGCTGTCTGGGGGGCAGCCTGAAAATGACATTTGAAAGAGAACCAACCCAAAATTGTTCTAAAACCTTAAACAGTGGATCCACATAACTTGCTTGAAAATGGGGATCTAAACCGCTCATTTAGTTCCAGTCCCAAGTTCTTCTTGACCCAAGTATGGGGTGTGCTCTGCAGAGTAATTGAAGAGCTACTTTGTGACCAGGGCTGGTTTCGTCCTGACAGCCACTCAAGAGCAGGGGGAGGACATCAGCTGAAGTCTTCATTCTCTGCTGCAAAGGCTGAGAATCTGTCTATAGAGCCTAGAAGTCTGCATGCTGATAGAGGCAAGGACCGTGCTTTTACAGTCGGAGTGATTGTGCATGAGGAGAGACACAGTGTGTTCCCTTCTTGTGGTACACCCAGAGGAAGCTGACAAACAATAGAGTGAGCCAGGAGTGACCTGTGCTGCAAAGGGGTCTCCTCAGTCTTTCTGAACAGTTTCTGAGTCAAATGTATCATGACTGCACCAGAGAGCAGAATCCTGCCTCACCTAGTAGTGTAGAAAAAAAAACCTTTTTAGGGGTTCACTGATTCACCTGGTCCTTAAACCAACAAAGAAGACTACATCCAGGCTACATCTGGCTACATTTTGAGTGAAGAAAAGAAAAATAGAAATAAAGGATTATCTTAAAATAAGTGACATATGTCTCCTGAGAAATTTTTGGGGGAACCTATCCGACTGTATTAATGACCTTATAATTTGATTCATGTTTGAAAAGAAGTGTGTGCTGATCATCTCTATACCAACAGAAGAGATTGGCACGGAAGCTGGAATATCAAAATAACAACTTTATTAACCTCACATGAGGGAGACTGCGTCAATACAGTACCCTCAGGCCACTGTAGGAGGCAGTCCATGGAGTACAGAGACTCTGGGTCTTTTATGCCCAGTTTATAGCTGAGTTAGCATGTAGACTCAAAAAGAGGCGGTACAAGTGTGCACATGAATAGCTAGTTACATATAAGGATACATAAGAATCGCTTACTCAACAGAGTGGGAGGGTTTACAATATTGCTGACATTAGTTAAAATAGCCTGACAGTTACTTCAAGAGCAGGTGCATTCTAGCAGCTAGGCCTTTCTGAGCATGTGCAGTGCTCTGGCTCAGTACTGAAGGAGGTAATTATAGTTCCTGACTCAAGTGAAATACAAGAGCAGGCAACAGTGAAGAGGGAGAAAGCACATGGCGAGCACATGGCTAACTAAAATGGCTGCCAAAAACAAAATGGCTTCAGCTGATGCTAACAGCCATTTCAGCTGATTTCTACAGATGGCCGTTTTAGCATTAGCTGAAGACATCCGCTATGAATTAATAGAAGCATGGAAGTTATCCTGCACATTTATCCTCATAAATCCATTAATATCCTAATCCATTGCTAAGTGGGCATTTACATTTTTAACATTGTTTAACTGGTGAGATACAAGTAGAAATACATGGAACAGAGTATTGGGTCATAATGAACACACTGATAGCAGGAGAAAATAATGGCTATTATTACAAACAGAACTATCAATTTTTCCAACCCCAAGCAGAAAGTAAATCCCAAAACCATCCAGTCCAATTCTATGTTTCAGGGCTCCTATGTATGTCAGTGACCATCTATTTCAGCTTCAGAATAGCCAACAGCACATATCTAATATAATATCTTAAATAAAAAACATTTTTTTTAATAGACCTTTCTAGTGTTCTTTTTATGAGGGCTAGAGTACCAATTGATATGCTCAGGAGGAGGGCAGAGTAGTATTTATCAACTGTTCAAAAAAACGTTTCTCTTGCAGAATAAACATTCCTAATGCAAATATTAAAGAAAATACAAGGATCATTACAAAAACAATTTTCGCTTCAGGGGACCAGGAAGACCAAACGGGGCCATGGGAATTAGGACGAGGAGCCGCAAAGGGCTGCTCCTCCTCACAAATAGGACGACCAAAGGGATACATTGCTAACAAGTACGTAAAAGAATAGAAGCCGCTGTACAACCAGCCAGAGGGGAGTCTTCTCCCTGTGTCCGTCTGAGCCTCACAGGCAGGCTCCTATCAAAGTTCTTTTCCAACGGTGGAGCTGCACAACTTGCAACTCAAGAAAACAATCACGGCCCAGTTTTAAGGGAAAAGGTTTCTTCTTTCAGGATAGGGCAAATGCCCTCAACGATCCTGTCCAGTGTCTCAGGCAGTGCACCAGTATTCTTCGCTTTAATCTAACAGGCACCAAAGCCACAGCACCTGTACCCTGAACTCAAGTCCTTCCCTAACTCCTGTGTTGCTCCGCTGGCGCACTGCTCTTTTGTTGGGGCCAAAGATTGTACCCAGTATGCCCAGGCATCCCTTGATCAACAAACAAAGGTGCAGACTTGCATTCACTTGGGGACCAGGACTCAAAGGCCTGATGCTGGGATATCTGAAGCAACCCTTGTTTCAAAGGGGGTCACCTCAAGCAAAAGCCTCCTTGCCGTCCTTGTCGGTCTGTGACTCTCTCAGCTGGGCATCAAAAACTGGATCCACGCAAAGAATTCTCCATCCTGATTTGTGACCCCGTCTTTCGTCCAAGACAGTAGCAGGGGTACACACTTCACGTCCCAGTCCTTTCGGCCTTCTACCTTCACTGAGGTCCTAGTTGCCAGCAATGCCTGTGCTGGTTCCCTTTACCTTGACTCCAAGCTGGATCAGTGCTAACTCCCCAGGCTGAATCTGATGTCCGGGCCCCTCTGGCAATGGTTGTAGGGCAGCAGATATCTATTGATGGACAGAACAAAAAATCTTTAGACAAGGCATACAAATAATCTATCAACAGAGAGGATACTTTATTTCAAAATACTTCTCTAGTGTTGGGGCGCCCCATACATTAGCAAGGCACCCAAGAACCACTTCATCTATCTGAGAGTAAAAAAAAAACCCTGGACCCATTAGCGAGTATAAAAGGAACTTTTTGGTGAACTGACAAGAGTAAAACGTTACACTATTTGAAGCAGCCAAGGAAGTCTGTTTATTTACTAAATTCTGAGGGAAAAAGAAAAACAATACGGACATACTCTAAATCCTTACATTTGTGTATTCCTATTTTATTCATCTGAAGAACCTCAAGAAAGGGAATTTTTAGAACAAGCATTCTTTTGTGCTTCTTGTCTTAACAAGCTTGTGTTTCATAAGTTATAACCTTTCACTACTTGTACAGGACTGCAGACACTTCTAAAATTATTTTTCTTACGTAAAAACACCTACATTTTACGCTTAGGACCATGCTCTCATGTTATAGGCGTGGCGGGAAAATCTAAAACTGCTAATTTAACAGGGATCCTGTCAGCTCAATTACACAGACTAATAAGAGACTAATAATGCCTTTGCAAAATGTATGTAGCATAAAAAATAACAAACAATAATGGTGTTATCACCTGAGAATTTTAGAACAAAAACTACCCACATATAGTTCCCCTTTAAAGGTCAAATAAGGGAACATCAATCTAGACTACTCATCCGTTCATAATTTCATCAGACAGGATGGGCAGTAACATGGCGTATTTTTTATTCATTTTATTAATGCTAACAATAATTTTAAAAGCAATATTACTGAATAGCCAATTAAACGTCTCATGGCCGTTCCTAGTCAACTTAGACAGGCTCAAGAGAGCGTGAGAAAAAGGGAGAGCGAGAGAGCACATAAATCAAGAAAAATGACAATGTATTACTTAATTGTAGATACCCTTAATTTGCCCAGGAGCTAATCTCCCTAATCTCCTCCCTCATTCGACAGTAGGTAACCTGAAACAGGTGACCTTCTGTCGACAATAGTTACTCCCATTTTTGGCAGCTGGGCACAAACAAACTTGTAGGAGGTAAATAGCACATTGAGCTAGCTAGAAAACATCAATAACCAACTACCAATTCCTTTAGCAATTGTACTAGTGTAACATGAGGGCGCATGAATGCAAACTGAATTTCATTGCCTCCTTATTGGAGCCCTTGCACAGTAATCTTTAAATTAAAAGCATTATTTCTATATACATGGCAGAGCTATGCTCTACACAGGGCCCACATACGTTACTGCCTTTCCTTTGCTTATGACTGCGCAAAACCTGCCTGGTTTTTTGCCAAAAATAATAAGCAAAGCTTCTCTTTCTCTTTGCGCTGTCATCCCTTCCTTCAGAATCTTTTCCGAGGTCGAAGTGCCAAAGCAAACCTATTAGAAAAAACCCTTCTACGTGGGCATTTTGCTGGTCTGCTAAATACAGAACTCGACATCTGCCCCTTAAACCTGCTTTCCCATTTCTGTGCAAGGCTATTTCCATACGGTTTTCCAATTCAATGTAACTCTGAAAAAGCACAGTTGAAAAGTAATCCTGTTCCGTACCTGTATGCTTATAAGTTTGAAGGTAGGATCTAACGTCTGCCGTTGTTTTGTATACTTATTTTTATTCGTGTGCAGTGCGTGATGTGCTTTCTAGCAGTTTACAGACCAGCTGCTTGTTCTGCAGTTGCATGTGTGCACTGCTGAAACCTGAGATCAGTTTGAAAACAGCCCTGGGTGCCAGGACTGCTTTTAAAAAGTAAATTGTGCCCAAACTCGACTTTGGTGGTAGGGGCACTTAAAAATGAATAACCTACAATGTTTTGGCATATTAGGAACCCCCAGGGTCTCCCCTAGATATCCCAGGGGTGGGGGGTCAGAAATGTACAAGGTACACCCTTATAAAATAAGTTTTTATATGCCTGGGTAAAGTGAAATTTCACATTTCACTCCCCACATTGTGGTAAAGTGCTGCTCAAATTCAACTTTGATGGTAGGAGCTTATATATTTGTCACAGTAGGATTATTAGACATTAAAAATGCAAAAACAATTTTAGTGCTATTATTTTTAATACATTTTTTTTTAATGTAGTCCTTTTTTTAATTTTTTTTTTAGTAATGATCACTAACACTTTTAATGTTTCCACATATGAAAAGCAAGCCTCATTCCTTTCCTTTTGCCTTTAAATCCATGTATTTATAACACTAAGCACAGAAGCTGTACTGAAACATAAAATAGTTTGTGTCACTTTTTAAAGGGCAGTAATTATTTACCATCAGAACCATAGATATGCTTATTTAGAAAAGCAACAAGAAAGAAAATCCCTGTTTTTAATCCTTTCTATTTTATCCAAAATAACGAAGCTGTATTTGTAACTTTTAAAATCATTAGTCTTTAACGCACGTGCTGGATCTGTAGCTTGTGGCCGGGCATAGCCATGTGTTGTTTACTCAGCTGTGTTTTTACGACCAGCAAGCCTCAATTTCCACGCCTTTTTCAGGAGAAAAACCCTTTGCTGTATTGCAATGTCCTGAAAAAGTTTGATCTCCGTCTGTTTTGACAGACCGCTTCCTCTCAGTCAGACAGTGGTAAACAACTGTTTAAAAGCTCTTTTTCTGGTGCTGGAAATTTGAGCACGGTGCAGTCTATTTAAAACACAGGCATTCCAAGCCAGCACAAATCTATCGTTGTAATGTGAAAAAAAGGCGCGTTTATTTCAGCAACAACCAATTTACTCAGATGATATGAATGCCTTTTAATATTAATATCTAAGGATAATGCTGTAACATTTTATATTAAGTCCTAGTTATGTAAGCACACAAATTCGTTTTTTTTTCTTCTTTCTATAAGGCCTATTTTGTCCCTATTAAGTGTTAATTCTAATTTCTCTTGTGGCAATATTCACACATCTATACTTTGTTACTGTTTTACTTCTAATGGTAGCGTGCAGCTATTTAGTATATGTTACATAATTCATTCCTTGAATTTTAAAATGTAATTCTTTCAATGACATTTGCATAACAGAATGACAAAAAACCAAATTGAGCCATTCCAGACATTTTCAAGAAGGGGGGGCCACACACTCAGAGCACACAACACTGCTTGCTAAAGCAAGCCATTCTCACACAAAAAACATATTCACTACTTACTGAAACAAGTACTTTCAAGCATCACCACCGGTGTCAATCCACAACCACATAGACACTCAAAAAAAACAATTAACCTCACAAATCAACACTTAGGACAAAAGCAAGAGACAGCTCACAGACTGTACTTAAACCAAACCATTTGTAAATACCAATTGTAAGTCATATTTACAAACGAAAGGACTCTAAAAAAAAAAGGTACAGGGATTACACCAAGACAAATAGACAGCCAAAAGACTGCCATGTTCAAAAAGACAGGCTCGCGCCTCAGACCTTTTCCAATAATACACCAAATTACCAATTGGGCTGGCAGAACACTCAAAAGCGCGCTCCGTATCACCACTTATGAATTTTACTAAGTGCGCAGATCAGGATCCTTTTTTATATATATATTTTTGTTCCATAGTGTACTAGTCATCATGGAAGAAATACCATTTTTAATATACCTAAACCCATTTAGGTATCCCCTCTTAGGGGAGTCAGCTGAGTACTTCCTAAATCCATATTGGTACCTCCAAGATAGCAACACTTTCTACGAAGTGTGCTAGGAGCAGGCATGGCAAAAATATTATAGCATATATAATATTATTCTCCAAGTGACACTTAACACAATTTGTGCCGTTCAAGACTTCAAAATTTAGAGAAAAATCTCCTCATTACCTGCTTTCATTTGCTGCAGCAAACAAACAAACCAAAATTCTTGGCCAAGCTAATCCAAACAAAAGTGTTGCTACAGCAACCTTACCAAACCAAAGTCTCCAACCTCCATCTGCCAAGTTCTGAGTGACCTAACGGTCGTTTTAAAATACTCACACCAAAGAAGATCTCAGTCTGGAGCGGCCAACACCTGGAGGGTCAGATCGGGAAAACCGGAAAACACGTTGGTCTGCAAAGACATAGGGTCTCCTCATGCAGGGTACCTCCTCAGTAGATTCCTGCCTTCCGTCAAGACCACTCCCTTGGATAGCCGCTTCTCCGATGAGGTCCACGTTCGGGCGCCAATTTGTAGAAGAAAAAACCTTTCTAGGGGTTCACTGATGCACCTGGTCCTTAAACCAACAAAGAAGAGATTGGCACGGAAGCTGGAATATAAAAATAACAACTTTATTAACCTCACATGAGGGAGACTGCGTCAATACAGTACCCTCAGGCCACTGTAGGAGGCAGTCCATGGAGTACAGAGAGTCTGGGTCTTTTATGCCCAGTTTATAACTCAGTTAGCATGTAGACTCAAAAAGAGGCGGTACAAGTGTGCACATGAATAGCTAGTTACATATAAGGATACATAAGAATCGCTTACTCAACAGAGTGGGAGGGTTTATAATATTGCTCACATTAGTTAAAATAGCCTGACAGTTACTTCAAGAGCAGGTGCATTCTAGCAGCTAGGCCTTTCTGAGCATGTGCAGTGCTCTGGCTCAGTACTGAAGGAGGTAATTGTAGTTCCTGACTCAAGTGAAATACAAGAGCAGGCAACAGTGAAGAGGGAGAAAGCACATGGCGAGCACATGGCTAACTAAAATGGCTGCCAAAAACAAAATGGCTTCAGCTGATGCGAACAGCCATTTCAGCTGATTTCTACAGTAGCTTCACACAGGCTTGCGATATTGGTTTTGCCACAGTTGTCAGATAAAACTAAAGCTCAGTCGCTGCTGCAGCGTGAAGCCATGATGGACCTAGAAGCTGTAACTGCCACAGACACATCAGTGTGAAGAAACTTTTCTGGGATGTTGCAACTGCTACATCTGATCGTCGGTCTGCAGCCAGGTCCACTGCTGTGGAAGATTGGTGTTACTGTGCAGACATGCCCAGCGTGTTTGCTCTGCGAACTCTGTGAAGAAAGGACCACTGCCTTAAGGGTGGGAGCACATCCTGCACGTGCCATACAGCCTGAACTGCAGCGCAATCAAGAGCAGTTGAAAACGGGGCTTAGCCTGCATACAGAGAAAGAGACTGGCATGTGCTGGAGAGACCGTCATGCTACTTCAGGCTTGTTTACCAAGGGTTGACAAAAACATTGAACCTAGTTGCATTGCTAATGAGTGAGACTGCTCTGAATTAGGTGCACCTGTGCTACATTCTTTCCTACTTCATATAGTGTTGGGAACTATAGAGACAGTAACTCATTCGTGTCGATGAGGAGAGAGGCACTAGGGAGATGGGGAATTTTGTGCCTCACTATTAGATACAACTGATTAAAACTCTGTATTATGCTTTTATCTTGTTGTACAGTATTTAGGTTTGCTGAGTGATAAAAGTACTTTCTTTTTTCCCTAACAGATGAACACTGGACTTTACCCTGTTGATTGGCTGTTTAGATCTGAGATTTGTCCCACCCCACTTCCCAAAAATCCTGTGACTGCTTGCCCTAGTTACCCTGAGAGCCAAGTGCATAATGGGTTGTACTTGGCTCAGTTTCAGAGCCATAGTAGGATGGACCCCAGGACTTTAATGGCAAACTACCTCAACCACTGCGATTAGGGATCAGTGTCCCGTTTGCCATGTAGCTCCCCCCCCCCAACAATTAGGATCCAACAGAGGAAGCAAGGCAATAGGGTGATTAAACATTTTTGTCAAATTATCTAGCACTGCCTTGTACCATCAATCCACTGAGGGGTTGTTTTACACCAGGCTCAATGCAGAAAGTGCATTTAGACCTTTTTGGAATTGTAGACTGTGTTTAAGAGGTATGTCTGTAGTGATCTGTGAAACCTCTGGCAGCCTACTTCCATTCATTCTTGATATGGTAATACGTTCCAGAGGGTTGAGCCTCAAACATAAAGTCTTCCATCTCCAGATACTTTATATTTTTTCTGCAAATGAATAAGAAGGTTCAGAGACATCAGGCAATCGCCTTTGTAGTAGGACTGGAATTCAAGAAATCGTATCTAATTGTGATTTTTCTTTTATGTGCAGCACCAGCATGAAGGGTTGTTCTCAGTATTGACATAGGATTTCAGGTCGATTATGAGCTTGGCTGCATAGTTCTGTGCTGTATGGAGTTTGTTGTGCATCTATCTTTAAATCCGCATGTAGAATGCTGTATGATAGTCCAAAAGGGGTATTAGTGTCATGATTAAGCTTATTTTGCAGGGTAGTATCAATAGAAAGACATTTTCTGCCACCCCCAAAAAGAGGCATTAGTGAGGAATTGCATTTTTAATGCCGCTGCCTAATGCTGCATGGCTACAACTCAAAAGCCAGGAGTCTTTCTTCTACCTATGTACAGGGGCATAGCTTAGTCTGTGAGTTTTAGGCGGTGTGAATCTCAAATTTCCCCACTAAAAAGCGGTGGGCTGGAGGATGGAGGGGTGAAATGACCAAGGTTCGGAGTGGAATGTTACAAAAAGGAACAGGGTCATTACTGGTTTGCATTAAGTGGGCCTCTGTCTAGAGTGACACAATGGGTGAAAAATGATGGGTTAGAATGCTACCCTGAGTGATAGTCCCTGGTTAGACTATTTGCAGGCATTCATCCCATCACCTTTTAGGTGTTTAATTGGCAGTAGTATGCCTGGAAGCCTGAGACTGGCGCATCATTCCAACCCTACTACTACCAATGTTTGAGAATTCCAAACTGTTGTAAATTTACACAGATTCAAGGAGCACTTCTATGGGTGCAGATTTACTATTTTTTTGGGAAAAACAATATATTTATTTCTGCACTAAAAATTGAACAAGACAAAAGATGTTTGTGAAATAAGAATGACAAGAAAAACCAACAGCGGCATAGCGTACCTGACTCAGGGACCTTAGACCCAACTACACAACCCAAGAATGCATTAAGGGGCACTTTGGTAGAGTTTTCAAATCGATGTATGTAGACAGCACTCAATGTTTCCAGTCCTTGCCTTTTACAAATCATTTAATCATGTGACTGACTGCACCAGGTGCTAAGCCCAAATCCAAACAGAGGTGGGCTTGCCAGCAAAGTAATAGGGCGAGCCAGAGCCGAACCAAAGGGTTTGGCTTGGCTCTAGGAGCCAAGCCATGAAAATGTTTGGCATATATATCGTGCAACAAACATATTGTAAAAATATGATAGTGTCTCTTCGAAATTCAAAACAGTGTATTTCTTTAACATGCAGAAGCATTTCACCTTAGTACATCATATTATATCACTGCGTAGACAGGCATTTATTAAAAGTGGTAGTTTTGAAGCATGAACTTAAAAACATTAATGGCTCACACCCAACTACAATGCCATTAGTAAACTAAGAGGCATGTCCGTAGCCATGTAAGCCCTAAAAGTGGCGTAGATTCTTATTACAGATTGACCAACATTAGTCTATTAAATTAAACAAGCGGCGGACACAGGAGATAGTAAACTGTTTTGGGACACTGTTAATTCTCCTTTTTTAAAGGATAACTCCTTCCCCGAATTGTTGTCACATGTCACCTGTGACGCATGGGTTGTTCATTTCACTAGTATTTTTAGCCCACTAACAGTAGAAATGGTGGCTATTGAAAATAAGGCAGAGTTCTTACGTTCCCCATTAGCCTTGGATATTAAAACAGAAGAAGTGTCGTGGGCTTTGAAGGAAAGCAAAGGGGGTAAAGCCCCGGGACCAGATGGGGTCCCTGTAGATGTTTTTAAGAGTAATGCTGATTTATGGGTGCCATTTTTAACCAGAGTTTTTAGCACGGCTGCGGATTATGACTCCGCCTACATGGGGTACGTCTATTATAGTCCCTATTTTTAAGAATGGTAATATATCAGACCCCAAAATTTACAGGCCTATTTCATTGTTAGATTCATCGGTGAAAGTGATGAGCAAAGTCCTGCTAAAAAGATTAGAAGAATGGACTTGGGATTGCTCAATACTTTCTCCGGTCCAGTTTGGTTTTACAAAAGGCCTTGGGACTATAGAGCATTGCGTGAATCTTGATCTTATTATAGGCAAGTATACTCGTGCCAAAGGCGGGAGATTATATCTGTTTTGCTGACCTGAGCAGCGCCTTCGACCTAGTAGATCACACTATCCTCGTGGACTACTTTACTCGCTATGTTGGCACCAAGGCTGATTATTTGTTTTTTGGCAAGATTATACGAGGACCTGGAGAGTAAAGTACGCTATGGCCCCCGAGGGGAGTGCACTAATAATTTTGCAGTCAAACTTGGCATTCGGCAAGGCTGTGTACTGGCCCCTTTGCTATTTTCCTTGTTTATTAACGGGATGGACCAGACCTTACAAGCAGTGCATGCCGATGCCTCTCAAGTGGCTGGGCGCCCCACACCTGTACTTTTGTATGCAGACGATACTGTCCTGCTGGCCAGGACTCCTGTGGGGCTGCAACGTTTAATGGATGCGTTTGGGGGTTTTATCGCTGCCAGGAAATTGACTATTAATAAAAGTAAAACCTATACAATGGCCTGTGGGTCAAGGGTCAAACAAAGGAGAACTTTTTTTATGGATAATTCGCCGGTCACCTCTGTCGATTCTTTTTGTTGCCTGGGCATTACTTTCTCAGGCAACGGTTCATGGAGACACGAAATTACCAATGTAAGGAGTAAAATGGACAGAAGCACCCATGGTATTTTTAGATTCTCAGCAAAGTTGGGCTGTAGGCCAGTTAAGGAGATGACAGCAATTTATAGGACAAGGGTTTCATCTATTGCAACATATGGGCTGTTGTGTGGGGTCACCACAATAGTAAAGCCCTGCAGACGAAGGAAAATGGTTTCCTCAAACGTCTTCTCAGCCTGCCCACTTCGGCTTCTTCTGAGATTATACATAGAGAAGTAGTGGTTCAGTACCTCACAGATATAGTTGCATCCCGCCCTCTAGTGCCCTGGCATTCCATAAGGTCCAAAGAAGAGACTAGTTTTACAAATTCAATTAGTTTAGGCTGTTTTACTCTGGACAATGTTATGAAGATCCCATGGTTGTTATATTAGTTCTTTGTACAGTAAATTATTTAAGATGTCAGTCCGGATTAATCCCCAACAAGTAGCATCACTTAGTAACGTGTTGATTAGAGAAACCTTTATGAATCATAGGAGGGAAGCTCGGCTAGACTGTGAGAGCAGGAAACCAACTGTAAAGTTTTATTTAACACTTACATCACAAGTGGGCTGTCAAGATTATTTAATTTATATTCCCAATCTTATGCATCGTTTTGTATTAGATTCAGATTGGGAATTGTCCATCACTTAGTTGCTTTCCCAAACATGAAAACCTGTCCTTTGGACACGATTCCTTGCCCATGTGATGGAGAGAGTAATCAGAGCACTGTGCACTTTATGCTGTTCTGTGGCTTTTATTCTGGTCTTAGAAATTACTATTTTAAACCACTTTTGCTCACGAACGGCAGTGGTTCGCACCCTGCCGCAGTAAAATATCTGTCCGAGTTAAACGATATCAGGGTTTGTCTTAATGTGGCACTTTATATTATCAATGCATTTAATACACGTAAAAGCGTTGCTGCACCAATATAGTGACGACCCAATAATGGTTTTAAGAAACTGTATTGCCCTTTTTTAAATACCTACTTTACGTGTTTTCAGATTTGATTAACTTTGGCCCCATGGTGTATGTTAAGCATTATCAGCTTTGCTTTTTTTTATCTGATTTGATACTATTTGTGAATAATGTAACCAGTTTTTATGAATGTACACTTTTATGGTTGTTTTATACATACCGAATAAAGCTTTTGAATCGAATCGAAATCAAACATAAAAAGTGCTTGTACAGCTCCCACCCTGAAAGTATTTCACAGTGCGCTCATATGTGAAATAAAGAAAAAGGAGGCTCTGTGAAATAAAATGTTTGCCTAGGATCACACAATTTAAGCAAGCAGGGAAGCCGGTATTGATTCCAGGTTATCTGGTTTCACATTCTGAAATTCAGCCACCAGATGTATATCTGTCTTTCTCTTTCCCCTGTTTTACATCAAAAGTCACTGTCACACCCCAAACACCCTCTGAAGCTACGCCCCTGCAGTATGTTCCTGGCCACTCTTTAAGTAACATATAGGGGTGGGCAAAAAATGATTCGCCTCCTGCAGAGTTCGTGGAGTTTTGCCTGCTCCCCTTGGAGTGCGGAGTTCCAGCAAAACTCCACCAACCACTGCATGGCTGAATTTTTCCTTGCGTGCGGCTCGCCAACGTTAAGTTGGCGAACGAGAATTTGAGTCCCCTAGCACGATTTTCGATCGCTAGAACACCTCCCGGAAAGATTTCTCAACCGTGGGCGGTCGTGGCAGGTCGCTACAGTTCACGTTGAGAAAGCTCTCACTCGAGTATAAAATCTACTCGAGCAGCAGAAAGAGGCAGCACGGAACAAGCTCCCAGCGCTAAATATCAGAAATAGCAGCGCAACGTGCCAAAATGATGCCTCTCAAGGAACTCTGCGGTATCTCGTGGAGTTTTTAGGTAACTCCACAAAGTTCCGCCTACCCCTAATATTCATTGACATGCATTGTCTCCCTCAGCGTTTTGACTAGTTACTTTTAAGTTTTTTTATTAGTGGTTACAAGATTCTTGCCATAGTTTTAGTTTTTTCTTTAGCACCTACAGATCCAGGCACTCGAGGTTTGCATCCAATATCATTTTGAATCCAAGTCCCTCTGTTTATGCTTCCTTCAAAACTTAACGAGCATTCAACTTGGAACCTGTATCCTCATCGGCTGGGTGCAGACAGAGGGAATGTTTCCCAAGATGCCATTCATTCCACGTATTTTATTAAGTGTTGAATCAACTCGCCTAGAATTCTGGAACAAGTGCAAGAACTGCAGGCAGACAGCGCTCTGCCTTCTAATGCAAATTCAAGCCACATCTTGAAATGCTGCTTAAAATTTATTTCACCTTTAGTTTTCCTGGATTGCACCATAAATGAAACATGAAATCACAAGGCTTTTCGTGGCTTAAGTATTTTCATAAGAACTCTGAGTTACAAACCACAGACTAAACCTCTGTAAAGCATACATTTGCGTTCTTGTGGCTATATATCCACTGATTTTATGGACTGAGGTTTGAGTCTTTTAATATTTGTTCTCCTGACAAAACATTTTTTTAAGTAATGCTTTTCAAACTACTGGGTTTCTTAATTGCGGTTTTACTTTGAAAATAATGTACCTTTCAATATGCTGGCATTTGCAGTACTCGCCTATGTCAAAGAATATACTTGTGATCAAATACCTATTTCTTAACATATTGGAAATTGACTGATTCCCTACCCTCTCCTATTCTGCATAGTTATCTGAAAATGTAGTAGGCTGTTTACTTATAAATTTGCTCAGGTAAAGTATTTTCGTTACTTGCATCTAATGCTCTGTGCCACTACCAATTTTTAAGACTATTCTGGTGTTATCCCAATGTAATTCATCTGTTTGGAGCCCTTGGGGTGTTGTGAAGTGTTAAGCGAACACCGTTGACTCTGAATCAGTGGCGTAATAAGGGCACCACAGTGGGTTCTAATGCACCTATTGATAATCTACCCCTCCATCCGCCCTCAGACTCAACTTGAATAGCAAAACGTTAACGTGGTCTCTTACAATATTCAAGAAGTGTGTAGTGTGTTAATGTCTGGATTTATTCTTCTGTGAATACTGCCTTACAAACTTTGCATCTTGCTTCATTTCATTAAGCCTATTTTACAAAATGTAAACAGAATCACGTCCTAACCATTTCGGCAAAAGAAAACTGAAGTTCAAATACTTCTAATTGCAGGACCAAACGACAGTACGAACTGTGGCATCTGCTGCAACCGCCAATGAAATTCGAAGACAGTCTAGTAGTTACGACGACCCATGGAAGATAACAGACGAGCAAAGGCAGTATTATGTAAATCAATTTAAAACTATTCAACCAGATCTTAATGGATTTATTCCAGGTGAGATACGTCAGTTTTGTGTTCCAGGGTATCTAAATATATTTAGCTTCACAATTACTCAATATAGGAAGTGTCAAATAATTGTTTGTTACTAAGGTTTCCCTTATACGGTTTCAATAATTTGTGGTCTCAGAATCATTCAAATGAATTAAATGCCTCCCAATGTTAAGCAAAAGGGTTGGTGATGGTTCAAGGGGACATGCATACCCAGTTGAGTCACCTCTTCTTTGTCAGTTTACCTGAAATTCTTTTTTTGTGTAGCAACGCTCCATCTCTGCTAAAATGTTCACTGAAGTATTGCAGGCAGGTTTGCATTTCTTGTTCTGGTCTCTGTTCACTGGCTGATGTGATATTAAACATGATCCATTAGGCAGTAAAGGAGAAAAGCAGTCTGAGGCAAATGATCTTCAGGCTTGGTCCCAGCACAGAACTCCAGGAATCGAGGAAGCCCCCGAAGGTACAGTCAGGTGCAGCCCTTCAATATTTTTGTTTTAGTCTGGCTCTGGTTTTAATATCAACTTAAGGACAATTGGGGACGAGGTCATAGCCAATTAAAATGTTTGGGTTGGTTCAAGTTTTGACTGCCAGTTTGTAATGCATCGTTGTGTCCCTGGGTACCAAGAATTTGCTTGGGCTGGATCCTAATGTGTATTCCTGGTGCAAATAAGTCAGCAGGAAAAAAACACTCATTCTGAGTGCCATTCTGCAGGGTAGGGTAGCTTTTGCAGGTATTTTTCTGCACTTTTTCAAAGGCTCTGCTTGGGCGAGATATTTTGTTGCTTGTCTCAGGATAGTAAACAACAAAGGGGCAAAAATAAATATTGTGCTCAGACGTTTGCCTTTTATTTTTGTTTGAAGAAGTCTCTTGAGTCATGAGATGTGGCCTGAATCCTCCTCTTGCTGAATATTGTGTGTGGGCACCAACTCCATGTTAGATTTTTTTTTTTTTGCTTTCAGGTTAGAGCGTGCACAAAGTGGGCTCATAGTCCTGTCCGGAACAGGTTTTCCATTGGGCCCATTTGGTTACCTTCCCTTCACATCTTATTCGATCGAGCTCCAGTATTTTAATCTCTGATGCACTGGCACCCTTGGAAGCACTGTAGACCATCGCCAACACCCCAGGGCTTTGAGGGGCTTATAACCCTCTGAGGCCTGGAACCACCTTCAGTCACCAGTGAAAACTGCGTGGGTGATGGAACAAACTTCCCTTTCTGCCACTCAAAATATCTGTGGGCCGACCACCAATGAGTGTACAATCTCTGCCTGTCCCTCAACCACAATAACGCCTCCTGTCCATAGTGCCTCGCTTTTTGATCAAAGACATTCCAGTATTGAAGGAAAAGACATTAAGCACCTAAGAGAATGCAGGAGCTGGACCTCTCAGACACCCCGGACACCTTCAGTGAAGAGGATCCCCTAGGTGCTGAAAAACGGGAAGAGGCCGGTTCATCCAGGAAATCACATGTGTAACTGTCACTCAGTCCGGAGATGGGGTCATTGAGGGAGTCTGAAGACCAACAGAGAGTATGTGTAACCGGCGCTGAGGACCTGCTTGCACATAAAGACCACTGCCAGGGCCGTAACTATACCTTCAGCCACAGAGACCCACATCACAAACCCAGGGACTCACAAAAAGTTCCATGCTGGGGCAGATCACCACTCTCAAGGAAGTCCGATGTCACGCTTAAGCACAGACGCAGAGATGAGGCAAGAAAAGGGCTCCCACTGCCTTCGCACTCTAGTCAGCACTGGCAAAATCCTTTGAAGTGGGGCAAGCCTCCAGCCAAGGGTGCTAACCCCTATCATCTGCCCAAGCCACTCTAAGGACACTGAGTACTATCCGCCCCTCCTAAAGCCTGCATCAAAAACTCCATCAGCGCTGGTGCCCGCGATCCAGTCAGTGCTGAAACCTCCAAGCCAACCTAGAGACATCCATTGATGCTCGAGGATGTGGAGGCTCCTGTCTTGGAGAGGCTCCTTCAGGAATTTGATGCCAGACAAAAACACCTGTTTATCCACCTAGTCACAGGCAATATCACAGTGAAACTGCCTCCACCGCTGCCTCTGGCACCACTTCCTCGAAAAAGGAGATGGACATTTGAGTGGGAACCCTTTTCCAGGCCTCCCTCCAGTGAGCCGGCACCTATGAAGCGCACAGACCGAGCAACCAGTCCTCCTCCTTTGTCACACAGCACATCTCCACCACCCGCTCCTCCCTCACCACCACTATGTCTGTCTCCCTCACTGTCCCCAACAGAGGGGTCCCCTCAGTCTGACTCATAGATAGGTAGCCCTTTTTGACTGTTTGCTCACAATGACTGCTGTCAGCTGAGGAGCCCACTGACAATCCCTGGGGTGATAAGGATGAACCCCTGGGTGACCCTGATATAGAACATTACCAAGTCAGGGCCCCATCCCCTGATGACATCACAGCCTATCATGAGGAGGACTTTCTCTTGGAGACTCTATAAATCTGAGGACACTGTCCAGTTCCCTCCCAATACTGAACAGCATGCTAAAGTTGGCTCCTGAGAATTTCAAGAAGCCTGTGAAGGTTAGGGTGGTCAACCTGGGTGTCCCGAAGAAATTTAAACCCTTTCACAGCAACCCAACATATATCGAGGGCCAGTTTTCACTCAACTCCCTGGTTGTGCACACTGCAGGTGAGCATTCCTTTGCCCAGGCCACCGGCGATGCTCCTACTTCAGACAAGGATAGCAAGAAAATAGATGCAGCAGTGGCAACACATTGGTGTTTGGATAGCCAATTCGGTGACACTCCTGTCACCACGACAGGGCACAGAGGGAAGAAATGCAAAGGCTCCTTAAGAACTTCTCAGAGAAGTATGGGAAGCAGGGGGGGAAGGTGATCATGTCTGAGGGCAAACTCCTCTATAATGAAAGCATCCTTTGTGCTTTTGATGCCTCATGCAGCCTCTAAAGGCATCATTGCCAGAAACATTGTCAGACGCAACGTGTGGGCCTGTGTCTTTCAGTTAAAACCTGAGGTTCAACGGCATCACATCAACCCCAAATACCCCCTGCCTCCTAGTCCCTCCCTCCCCTCCCTTTCGCCAGGGAAAACCTTTTCAGACTCCACGTTGATGAGATGCTAGAAAAGATCAAGAAAGTTTTTTTCTTCTCACTACTGCATTCTCAGATGCTAAAGTGTTGTACATCATTGATGTCAAGCTCTTCTTTTCTATCTTGCGAGAGCCAGGAATCTGCATTCCTCTCAACAAAATTTTCATTGCAAGCAATGGCTTGGACACATTATAAGCTGATTCAACACACTATTGACAGCATGGTTATCCCGTATATAATATTTTTAATGCGTATAGCTGTTATTCTGAAAGTCCATGCACATTCCTTTAAAGCCACAGCTACATTAGGATTTTTCATGAATATTGCTGTCAGATATGTCAGACTGCTACATTGTTAACCCATCCCCAATATACATTGTACCAGCACAATATTATTGATGACTTCTTGCAAGGCACTGCCCAGTTTCACCAAGAATCTTAAACTTATTTGCCTCAGAAATATTTTGTCCAATGCGTCTTTCATCCTTCTCCTCCTCTCTTTCGTTTCCAGTTTCCTATTTTTTAACCTCCCACACCCATCTTCGTCTCCATTCCTCTTGCCTTCCCCAGTGAACACCTCCTATGTTCAACATAGTTTATGAAATTAAACTTTGCAGTATTGAGTGCCAGAACACAAACTGTTAATAGAACAGAGCAGTAGCCTGTTGAATATACATTTAACTCTTTAGCATCCTAGAGTAAATTACCATTTGAAATCGTCAAGCAAGTAAAATCTTACCCATCTCCATTAAAGAGCAGAAGACTTAATTCATAATTTGACCTTTTTTGCAAAACACTTCTCTTATGTGGCTGTTTTGGTCATTATTTCGTCCAGTTCCCTCTATTGACTTCAGTGTTCTTTCCTACTGTGTGAGACCTCTGACAGTTTCTAGGTTTTATCTATACAGGTCATCTTTTTTAAGGTTGTCTGCCTCAGCTATGTAGTACAAGAATGTAGTCTCTGCCTCAACATTCTGTGTAATCACTCGAGATACATCTTCTAAGGTCCTCCCTTAGTTCTTTTCAATCTCTGAACAGTATTGCAATAAATATGCGACCTTTCGCCTTGATATATTTTCTACAGCGCTTCTCTGTGATTATAGGATAGTGTGCCAAATCACAGCATCCTTGATCACCACTCATGTTGGGTGTCGTGACCTCAAAGACCCTAGGGATGGTAAAGTACAGTTTCTGATAGAATCTTCTAGCCACAGATTACTCACCTTTAAAATATTCCTCAGGTGCGCAGTAGGCGGTGCCGTGTGGATCCGCACTGACACTGTTCTGCTTAGGAAATGAGGTGCAGAGCCTATATAGGTGCCACTCCTGCGTGCTGGCGTCAGTTCCTTTCTTTCTGCACCACCAGACATGGATCCGGAGCTCCCTTTTGTCTTTTTGAGACCTGGTTTCAATTAAAATTATTTTTTCAATATGCAAGGGACCTGTCACCTCCCAAAACAGCAGGTTTTAAGCCCTGCAAGGACTGTCGCAAACAAATGTCTTTGACAGATCCTCATCAGATTCGCCTGTGAGGCCTGGGGTCGAGTCAGAACTATAAGTCCTGCAGTGATTGTTTTGATGAACCCGAATGCCATATGGGACCGCCAGACAAAAGTCTACATCACCAAACACCGGAAGACTCCATGAAGTCAAAAGTTTGATCTCAGTTCTGTTTGAGATCCAGAAGTTGCAGGAGTCATTCCAAAGGTCGGTCTTCATCTCAATCAAAGTCTTTGGGCAAGTCGAAGAAAAAAATCCAAGAAATCTTCCTGCCAGTCCCACTCCTCTGAGAAGGCGCAGGGGCAGCACCATACTTCTCGATCTCGCTTCCGAAGTAATTTAACTTTGTAGTCGATCCCGCAGTTTCTTTAAGCACAATCTGGGTTTCCGGGTCGTCCGCCACTCCTAAACAGATCGAAGAGTTCCGCAAAACCATGCTCTGACTCTTTGGATCCTTGCCAAATCCCTCTGGCACGGCTGTGGACCCCACGGACAAAGAGGTTCTCCGCCTGAATTACCACCTGCGGGTTCGCACTCAGCGCCAGCTAGACCCTCTGAGCCCTCAAAAGAGCCACCTCTGGTTCCGGTCCTGACTCTGCCTCCGAGACCATGGTCCAATGGTGGTTCCAGGTACTTTGATGCTGATGCAGACTCCATTGTCGCCGGAAAATGAGGCTCCAATTGTCCTTTCTGTTGCAGAGTCTGCACCAGTCCGACCTCAACTGGGGCTGTGCTCCACCATCATTGAGGCGCCACTTCCTCCACTTAATCTGCCTCCATTAAGAGAAAGGCACACCTTGCATTCCTTGTTTGACACTGATTCGGACTATGACTATGATGCGGGGGATGAGATTGGCCAACCATATCACGAGGAGAATTGGTATGATGACCTGCAGGAGGCTAGTGGCCTTGATACTTCCCCCCTAAAACAAGGATCCTCTCACTCTCTGGACCTGCTACTGAAGAAAGTGCTTCATGCGCCATAGTAATGCTCAGAGTGGCCAAAGCTTTTGACCTTCCGCTCCCTACCTTGGAGGTCTATACTGATGTTCTTCGCAAACGTCCACTTAGCCCCTCTTAAAAGGCCCTTACAGATACTGTGTTGGGGGGGAATGGGCCAAACCTTGCTCGGGCCCCTTGGTCCGCCGCCAGATTGCATGACGCTACCGCCGGGCTCAGGGCTAGGTAACTTGCCCAACGCGGACCTCAAACTGCAATAGCCAATCTGTCTGGGACCCGCACCCACTCCTAAAGCCAAGATTAAAAGCCTGGGTGTGTGGCTAGATAAATCATTAAAATTTGACCAACAAGCAGTGGAAGTGGCAGGGATTTGCTACGGTATCCTCAGAATGCTGAGGAAAGTTCTCCCTCTCCTCTCCATGGGGGCAAGGAGAACTGTGGTCCAGGCCCTGGTCCTCTCGCGCCTGGACTACGGTAACTCCTTGTACTTGGGCGCGCCCAAATCTACCACAAGGAAACTCCAAGTTGTCCAGAATTGTGCCGCTAGGCTGTTGCTTGGGACTCCCAGAACTCAATCGGCCAAGCCGTGCCTGAAGACCCTACATTGGCTACCCATCCTGGAGAGGATTAAATTCAAATCCCTCTGCATAGCCCATAAGACTCTCATGGGCAAAGGCCCTTCTATTCACAAGTCCCTCATCACCTGCTATCACCATAGGAAATTCCTTCGCTCTGCGAGCCTGAGCTTGACCGTCCTCCCTAAAATCCAAAGGATGCGAAGTAGGGGTAGCTCCTTCTCATACAGCATAGCCAAGCTCTGGAATACCCTTCCCCTACATCTGCGTTCAGAGACTCACCACCTCCCCTTCCGAAAGCATCTCAAAACATGGTTCTTCCAGAACACCAACCTGTAAGCGTCCTCCCCTCCCCTCCCCTGCTCAGCCGCTAGCACTGGGATGCCTTAGGGTAGCCAGGCGCTCAAGAAGTGTTAATAATAATAATAAGGGCGACCCATCATTTTATCTTTGCGCCCCTCTCTTGAAAGCTTGGTGGTGCAGGTGGAAGGCTAATCCCAACGCATTCCTGTCTACTCACCTTGATGGGGAGTCCACACGGATGGAGATGTTTGAGAAGAAAGTCTTTTCATCTACTAGCCTGGTGCTTTCGATCAGTAAATGCCAGATGCCTGCTGGTGTGCTATTCCCACACCCTTTGGAACGCGGTGGCTAAAATCTTCCCAGGTGTTCCTTAAGATCTCCGACCTGTCCTCATCCAGGCCAAACAGGATGGTTGTGATGTGGCCAGTTCACAATTTGTTGTGGATTGGAAACCACTGATTCCATTGGGTGGGCCATTGGCATCAGTGTCACCATTCGCCGCCACACTTGGCTGCGATCCACGGGTTTTTTGGGTGATGTCCATTCATCCCTCATGGACATGCCGTTTGATGGGACTCACCTGTTTGGGGACAAAGGACAAGGCAGGGTCTGCTCTTGAGCCGTTCAAGGAGAGCAGGGCCATGGCATGCTCCCTTGGCTTATCTGCCCCACCTTGCCAGCCGCATCAGCCCATCTCTCCTTTTATGGTTTTGACAGAGGTACCTCATACAGTCAGCCAATCCAACCCTCACAAGGCGCCTACCAGTTTTGGGGTTGAGGTCATGGGTCCCACCACCCCGCAGTCAAGTCACTAGATCAGCCCAGTTCACTTGTGCCCCTTCCGCTGCAGTCCCACCTGCTAAACCCCTGTAAAGTACCCTTCGTGGAGCACAACCACCTAGTGGAAAGCATGATCCGACGATTCTTGTCATGCTGGTAGGCGATAACATCAGACAGGTGGGTCCTGCAAATTGTTTGGCGAAGATATCCCATACTTTTTCATTCTCTCGCTGCTGCACCTTTCCCCCAGTGACTGATGGAGGACCATCTCTTCATTTTTCCGCAGGAAGTGCAAGCCCTTTTGGCTAAAGGGGCTGTCGAGAGGGTGCCTACGCCAGAAGTAGCACATGGTTGTTGTTCCCACTACTTTCTGGTGCTCAAGAACGACAGAGCCCTTGGTCCTATTTTAGACCTTTGCCATCTCTACGCCGTCCTCTGGAAGGAGGAATTCAAAATTACTCGGCTCTTGTCTGCCTTCGACCCTGAAGCGTGGATGGTGGCGTTGGACCTGCATGATGCCTATTTCCATCGGCGCTACTTGCTGTTTGTGGTGAGACTGGAGCATTTTCAGTTTGCTGTGATCCCATTTGTCTCACCAGCGCCCATCAGGTCTTTACAAAAATGATGGCGCTGGTAGCAACACACTTTCGGAGGCCAGGGGTGGCAGTCTTTCCCCCTACCTAAATGACTGGCTGTTGAAGGCAGGCTTGCCCCAGGCAGTTGTCAACCAGCTCCAGACTACGGAAAACCCCCTGTCCTCATTGGGCTTCAGTATCAACATGCCGAAGTCACTCCCAACTCCTTCTCAGATGCTCCCCTTCATCAGAGGTGTTCTGGTTCGATATCATGCCTTTTACCTGGGAAAGAGAGTCCAGCTTATGATCCTGACCTTTCAGCCTCGGTCCTGGATTCCAGTGAGGTTGACTGTGAGACTGCTGGGACTTGTGGCCTCCTGCATTCTGCTGGTCGAGCGGGCTCTGCAGGGGGCATATGCGGGCTCTGCAGGGGGATTCGAAATCTCAGTGGGCCCAAAATCAAGAGTCCTGTCCAACCCTGTTCAGATTTCAGAGAAGACGCCAAAAGGCTTGCAGTGGTGGTTATGGGACCGCGATTGGATCTGCGGCAGACCCCTCTCCATTCCCCACCCAAAGCTGACAGTGGTGACCGATGCATTGCTTCTGGGTTGGGGTGGCCATCTGAGTGAGGTAAAGATTAGAGGTCTCTGCTCTCTGGCGGAGTCCCAGCTCAATATCAACCTTTTGGAGCTGAGGGCCACCCGCTTGATGTTGAAAGCCTTCTTTCGATCTATCAACGGGGCTGGTTTAGGTGCTCAAGGATACCACCTCCATGTGGTACTGCAGCAAACAGGGCGGGATTGTGTCATGGACCCTGTGCTTGGAGGCTCTGCTCCTCTGGAAATGACCAAGGAATTTTCCTGGTGATGAACCACCTGGCAGTTTTTTGAATGCCCAGGCAGGTAAACTCAGCTATTGACACCTAGCGGATCCCAGTTAGAAAATACAACTGAAGGTGTCGCAAGCTCTCTTCTATGAATGGGGAGGACCTTGGCACGATCTCTTAGCCACTGCCGAGAATGTGCAATGTCACCAACTCTGTTCATAGGTGTTTTCAAGGCATCTCTCACTTGAAGATGCGTTCTGCCTAGACTAGAACTCGCTACTCCTGTATGCCTTTTTGTCTATATTACTCCTTCCCCGAGTCCTCAAGAAGGCCGGGACCACCCGGGCACAAGTCATCCTAGTGGCTTTGGACTGGGCATGGAGAGTATGGTTTCGCAAACTCCTAGGCTTGAACATCTGTCCTCCGATCAGGCTGCCCCTTCCAGGAGGATCTTCTATCGCAGCAGCAGGGTATGGTTCTGCCCCTGGGCCCACACAATCTGTACCTTCATGCTTAGAGATTGAGCAGTGAAAGCTGGCACATTCAACCTTCCGCTGTAGGTGGTTGATGTCATCTTGGCAGCCAGGCATCACTCGACAAAAACTGTATACACCTGTTGTTGGGACACATTTGTGGCTTGTTGCAGCACTCTGCAGATAGACTCCCACCAGGTGAAGTTATCTGACATTTTGTTATTTGTTTTGGCCTTAAGCCGGCAAGGCTTTGCTCTGGGAACAGTTAAAGGGTACCTTTCGGCTTTTTGGCTGTTGCCGGATTAGCCTTCATTGTTTGTCTCTAGGTATGCGTTTTTTAAAAGGGTTACAACATTTGCTTCCCCACATTGTTTGTCATGACACAGTGGAACCATAACTTGGTCCTTACATTTCTGATGTGCACTCCCTTTGAGTCGTTTCAAAGCTGCCCCTTGCAGCTTCTCACCCTCAAGACAGCGATCCATGTCGTCATTAGATCGGCACAGCATGTGAGTGAGCTTCAAGCTTTCTGTCAACCTGCCATACGCCACCTTCTTCCCAGGGAGGCTGGTATTGTGGACGTGGGCTTTTTCTTGTCTAAAGTTGTTTCACGGTTCCTCTTCAGTCAGAACATCACCTTGCTGGCGATCTATGCTTCGCCCCATCGCTTGGACCCCAAGAGAGCTCAGAGCTTATACATAGATCGTACCTAACAACACTGGGTGGACGATTAGCTCTTTGTGGGGCTCTCTGGAGCAAAAAAAGCAAGGCTGTGTGGAAGAGCACCATCTCTTGCTGAATTGTACTCTGCATTAAGTTCTGCTATGCATTGGCCAGAGAGCAGCCCCCAGAACAGTGGCGGTTCCTCGTAACAGGAAGAAGAGCGTCGCCGCGCATGCAGCGAGCGCCGCAGGTAAACACGCAGAATAACAAAATGGTCTTTACCATTTTAATATTCTGTGTGCTGCTGTGCTGTTCCGCATGGACGTGAGTGAGGGTGGGTGAGGGTGGGGGCGGGACTGCGATAGCAGCATGGTGACTGCTGCCAGTGCGCATGTCGGATAAGCCGGCTGTCTACAGCCAACCTATCCGACATGCGCACTGCAGACCCAGCAATCCCAGGGCTGTGAAAGTCGGGGGATTGCTGGCTCAGGCCTGGGTTAGCCTGATCCAACCAGTCCTGGAGATGCTCTCATGCTGAAAACAGCATAAGACCAGCTCCAGGGTTGGTTGTTGGCACGACAGGGAATCGTGAACCACCCTCCTGTTCGTCACTCGTGACTCGGAGGAGGAGAGACACGAGCATGGGTGAATCTTTTCTGCATCGCGCCGCGACCCGCCCCCCTGTTTTTAAATAATAGTAGTAGCCACTGTTCCAGAAGGATTGAGTGCTCATTCTACATGGGGCAAATGTGCAACGACTGCTTTGGTACGTGGAGTCCCTGTCCTGAACATTTGCCACTCTTCTACATGGGTGTCCCTCCATATGTCCACGAAGCACTATTGTCTGGACAGTCTGGTTCACCAAGAGGGGCATTTTACCCACTTGGTTCTGCAGGACCGTCTAGTTTGAGTTCCTTTACAGACCTACCTCCAAATCAGTACTGATTTGGTATCTATTCAAAAAATGAGGAGTCTGCAACTAGAAGTCTCTATAAGAAGAACAAGTTAGTTACCTTGGGTAACGTTTTTGAGACTGCATCTAGCCACAGATTACTCCCATCCTCTCCATTTTGTGAGTGGACTCTACCCATTAATAAGATCCGAAGCGTAGGAATTTGCACACTGTTTACACCAATTTACTTTTGGGGCTGTGCATGTGGGGAATCGGACTATCTTGAAAGCAGCTGGCGTTAATGCTCGGTAGTGGCATGTATATAGGCTCCACACGTCATTTCTGGAGAGTGAACGGTGATGTCAGTACAGAGTCGAATGTCACCACCTACCAGCGCACAGAGGTACTGCTGAGAGTTTTCCATATCCGCTCTGACCCCTGGGGAATATTCAGAAGGTGAGGAATCTGCTGCTATATAGTCTCTACTAGAAAGGTAAGTAATTTGTTCTATTTGCTCACTTATTCCTGCTCTACCAACCACCTGACTCTCTTAGAACATACACACTGCTACCGTTATCTATCACAGAATGACAGTCTCATCAGGAGCCACTCATGGAAGTAAAAGCAGCTGGGGCACAAGCCCCCAGAAAGTGATGCATTTCATCAATTTAATCACAATTGTGAAAAACTGATAAAGTGTCCATATGTAATCTAGTCAAACTGAATTCAATGGTTAAATGACAGTCTATTTTTAATCGTTTCAGGGTCATCTGCAAAGGAATTCTTTACGAAATCTAAGTTACCTATTCTAGAGCTTTCCCACATATGGTAAGTGTACTTGTACAGAATTAAAGGATCTTACTATAATTTCTTATTCAGTCCCTACATAGTGAAAAGTTAAAAGCTTAGTTTCACCTAGGGAAATGAATACATTTGAGTTGCAATAGTGGATCTGTCTACACTGCATTATGTTGTAGGGCATATTGGTGTTGGAGTGGCACAATTCATTTATTTGGTGGAAATATATTGCTTTCCAAAAATTACACTAAAGAAGCATATGTTTAAGCAATATTTCTAAATGAATTAAATCTCTTCTCAGTGCCTCAGCTGCACTGTGGGATATGCTTTTAGTTCAGTCTCCTGCTGTGAATGAACGCAAAGTGAAGTAATCAAATGTTGTCTTCTGTAATTCATTTTAGGGTATTTAGAACAAACTTCTTGTGTAATCCAAAGCAAGGTAAAGTGATCAATTGTCATATTTACACCAGCATAGTGAAGGGCATTTAGCAGTCCCTTACTGCAATATAATGAAAGATATAGTCAACAATATTTTTAAATTTTATGCTGTATAAAGTAGTCGTAGCAATATCTTTATGCACTTCAATGCCTAATAAGGGAGTCTAAGCAGTCTGTAATATTGAAAAGGTTAGAGATAGATGCTTGATCACCTGCCCAAATATTATATTTCCCAAATGCAGGGTGATGTTAGCGGAGCCATTTAATGAAGTATAATGAGAGCAGTGTCCTTCTGTGATCTTGTACTCTGAAGCATAGTAGCCTCTTTCTATAATTCAATAAATGGGAAATTTGAGTAATGTTTGGCGTAAATCAAATTAAGTTAAATATGACCAGACTAATAATGTTTAGTAGTTCACTGCAGATTAAAGCTCTTGGAACAATTTCCTTCTGCAAACTAATGCAGGGCTAAGTAAATTGAGTAATCTGATTCTGTGCTCAAATGTACAGTAACTTAATTAGAATACAGTTTTTCTTCCCGAAGGAGAGTGAACTGATTGTTGTAATCTTCTGAATTTGATATAGATTAAAGTAATAAGTAAGACCTGATAATCTAATAAATTGTACTTTATTGATAGCGCTTGTTTTAGTAATAGAGGCTGAACGTATCTGCGATTTTCATCTGGACTTTAATGCAGAGTAACTCAAAGTATTCTCTATGGAAACACTTAATGAGTAAAGTAATTGGAGTAATCCTTCTGTAATTGAATGCAGCGATAATAATTGGCGTATTCTATGTTATGTAGTAAATTGCACAGCCATTGCAGTAATATCCTTCTGCAAGTAGGCGTTACTGTAATAAGAGTACTCCCATTATGTTATCAAATACAGGGCATGATAATCAGAGTATTGTGCATCTACATTTTAATGAAGTGTAAAGTGATCATAGTTATCACATGCTTTTCAATAGAATGCAGGCCCATTTAATTAGACATTCTGTGACACACATATTTATATAAATATATTTATTTATTTACTTACCTATAATCCAGTGCAGGATAAAGTAATGATACTCTACTTCTCTTTGTAGTCTTTTAATGAAATGAATGAATGAGTTTCCAAACATTAAGATGTTTATTACAAGTGTAACATTGCACAAGAACCCTAATAATATGATGTCCGAGGAGATTTTATATGGCAGCCGTAGTTGTTTCATCTGTTATGTGTCTAAGATAGTTTTGAGGGAAGCTTGCACTGATGTTGCCTGTGTTGCATCAGTTCCGCCTGTGCCTACGTCTGCACCTGCACATGTATGTTTGTATGTATGTTTGTCTGTATGTTTGTATGTATGTTTGTCTGTATGTTTGTCTGTATTTTTGTATGTATGTTTGTATGTATGTTTGTATGTTTGTATGTATGTGTGTGTAAGTAATGTTGCTACCCTTTGTGTGAGACGGACGTTTGTCTTGCGCTGATTCCATTACATGCCTTTTTTAATGTTTGTGAGAGACTCTTGCACTGCTTCTTATAATGTGCCTGTTCTGAGTATGTTCGATAATTACATCGATAATTACATTGCTCCTGCCAATGCATGTTTTTTTAAACTCTATAGGAGGGCTTCATGCTAAAGTATAATATCATGTACATGACCTGTTTTCTGCGCACTCATGTACCTAAAGATCTTTGTCCAAGATTGCAGTTGTGGTACTTACCTGTGTAAAAAAAAAAAAAGGGACGGGGACACTGCTCCTAGGGAGGTGTGTAAAGTGTCACTCACTCCCTTAAAAGAAGAGAAAGGGAAGGAAATAAGGGGACCCTAGGCCTGGGACTCGCTAGTGAAAGGGAAGAACAAGTCTTGTTCCTTGTTGCCCTCACACACCCTGAAGGATGTCATGCTTCATCATCGGGCAGTTGCTCCTCGTCGGGCCGGCGCTGCAATGCCCTACGGGTCCCCCGAAGGGTCACTTTGTCGGAGATCTTCTGCGAACTGCCGTTTGGTGCATGCGGGTGTGTAGGGGGAGTCCTAAGTAAGAAGTGTAAGAAGTGCGTGCAGTGGTTTAAAATTGACTAAGGGTTACCAGACGAATATATTTTAATTTGGCAATACCCTTGCCAAGGTAAAACCCGTAGGCGCTTCTTCAGGACCAGATGAACGTGATGTGTGGTCTAGTGCACGTGATATGAAATAATACACAAAATAGAAAGATAATAAAATGGTACCGAGGGTCAGTCACCCTCTGTGAGGATCAGGGCAGGCCCAGACCTGTGACTACTGCTGGTGGGCTACAACTCAATAGTTGAGACTGCTTTCTGATCTACGGCCTAATACGTGGCGGAGTAGTGCTCCATGGGCTAGAAACGTGGGGTGCCCGCACCTTACCGGAAGATAAGCTTGGGTGCCGGCTCGTCAGCACCTACCCATTCCACACGTCTGCCCGTAAGTACTTACCTGTGTGCCATACAGTGAAAACTTGAAATCCAGATTTGGATGCACGTAAATCTATCAAAGTTAGGAAAATTACTCCGCGAATACGCAGTGAAAAGACACATTTGATATCTGTTGTAAATAACATGTAACATTTTTGTTTACTGCAACTTGAAGGTGCCCATGTTACAGAAGAGGAAATTTCAGAAAACCTTTTTGAGTTTTTGTTTCTGCACAGATGAGATTGGTTGTTTGTACGTTCAAAAAAATATACAATAAAAAGGTTCAGCTGCAATATAGAAGTTAATCCTCCTACCTTTTTTATAAATTAAATAAATATCCAGTGACAAGGTAACCTTGCCCTTTACAGTGTTTAGGACAAGCTGAGTTTGTCCTAAGACCCTACATTTTGGGTGTTAATGAAGTTGCATGTAGTCCATAACCTAACTGTTGAAAAATATGGTTGCCCCAAGAGTGTTAGCTGCTTCTGGAGTGAAGTCTTCTGCTCTTAGGTACCATGATTGTAACGTAACTGTTATGCAGAATCCAAATTTTCTAACTCTGTTATGGCTCCCCATTGGAGTAACGTTTTCATTCGAAAAAGTATTATAGAACATGGCAGTCTTCTTTCCACTGTTACTTTTTTAGCACAATCCCACCACACAACTTCTCAAAACCATACATTTGCATCTTAAGCTGGTAATGCCCCTTCAGGACAGGGCAGCAAAATCCTCACTCCCCCACTGATGAGTGTGCAGTGCTAACAGGAGGCCAGGTTGTGCCAGTGGAGAGGAGTTTGGCAAGGCAACCAAGGGATTATTTTGAACTGTCAAGCATGTCGTTCCCCCCCATAGAAATATAAATATCTCTGCTTGTTTATACAAATTATTCTAGGGACACCAGCATTAGCCAACCACTAACGACAGGTATTCATTATTGTAGGGAGAAGCATTGCCTTCCCACATGGCACGTGAGTATTTTCAATTCCTCTGACCCCCGGTTAAGCACTAGGGTTACTTCAACCCTGTCTCTACAGCAAGACTTTGTTGTAGCACATGATTTGTGATTCACTAAATCAGAATCATTCTTTTATGTACATCATGAACATGGGCACTGACTATTATTTTTCCTTTTCATTATTTTATTTAGAAATGGGGTGTACCTGAAAGCTAACAAGAATTATGTACATTTGGAACTTTTAAGGAAAGTGTCAACGTGTCACGATATATTAGTAGGGGATTTTTCGATCTGAAACATTGATATTGTATATTTTCTGCCTGGCATAATATTCTAATGGCTTTTCATCTTATATAGTTATATAACAGCCATATAATTTTGGCATTAGCATTGTGATATGCTTATGGCTGTGTACATCTTTTGGTACAGTATTCCTGGTTAATTGATACTTTGGTGATTTTAAGTTCTATTTTGAGATAATTGTTCGCCCTGCATTATAAAGTAAACCACTTCACTTGTTCCTATTTGCGTACTCCAGGGCTCGTTCTCATGAAAATGTTAAACAGTAGGCATATGTCTACAGGCAGACAAAGCTCAGTACTAAAGAAATCTGTAAATGTGTGCAGATAATTCACTTTCAGATTTACTAGCATCACATTTTTCTTTTTTGTTTACCGAGTTTTATATAGCGCAAACTTGACCCGGTATCGGGTATCAGAGCGCTTTGCATAGCACCAGTTGCTTTACATGAGGACACATTCATTTTTGTTAGGCATGGGGAGATTAAGTGATTTGCCCAGAATCACAGGATGTTCAGCGTCATTGCTGAGACTCGAACCCGGTTCTCCAGATTCGAGGTCGACCGCCCTAGCCGTTAGGCCAACTCCTCTCCCCAAACATTGTTTTTGAAACATGCTGCCTTCTGGATGAAGGATAGCTTTCTCTCCATAAACATACAAAACTAATCCTTGCCACAGGAGGAACTGGGCCCACTCATTACCCTTCAAAGGGCCCCCAGTCATTGCATACCTCCTCCCTCCCCTCAAAAATATAATCTTCAATAAGAAGTCTAAGGACAGATTTTGACTCCGATCTTGCCTGCTTACCTCAGGTCAATGTAGTAGTTAAGGGCACCAGTCTCCAGCTCTGTACAATCTCACCACTACTCCAAACTGAACTCTGGGTGTAGCTAAATGGAATTCTGGTCAAGGCACTTTTGAAACATTATTTGTACTGGTCTCCCCAGGAAACTCATTACCAAGCTTCAAAGACTGCTGAACCAGGCTGTTAGAATGTCCCTAAACGTCTGCAAGTGTGACAACATCAAACCCGTCATGATGCACCTATGCCTGCCAGTTGATGCCAGGTTCTCTGCACTATGGATAAAGCATACTGAGGCAGAGGTGCATGTTAGTAGAACAAGGAGGTACATACTTTCGATTGCGGCGGCCCGGAATGTAGAATTTTCTAAAACACAACCTGAGATGTGAGCCCAATCAATCCAGTCTCATGCTGTACAGGAATCCTTTGAAGCTGGAAACTGCACAGATGGCGGAAAAACAAGTGATAGCAATATTTCCCATCCAGTCTGGCTCAGTTTCTTCCTTACTTGCCTAGTTACCCTGTATAACAGACGTGAGAGTGATGAAGTAACTTAAATGCTACTCAAAACCTTCTTGTAACTCCCTAACAAAGGAATTCTTGGACAGTATATTGATTTGCATGTAATTCAGTGCAGATGATGCAGATCTTGAGATGACTCTAGTTGGATGGCACAAATCGCTAAATATTATGCCAGGCAACTCTGTCCCTAACTCAACTGGAATTGTTCTAGCATCTTCTGGGTTGGTGACCCAGAACGGGTAAAGCCTGCTCCAGGTTTTATTTTTTTCTTACAGGTGAGCGAGCCCCTGAAAGCCCAAGCCAGATGCCCGGCTCTGCTCAGGGTCCTCCTGAACCCTCGACCCCAAAACGAGCCGAGCTTCAATGTGGCTTCTGTCAGTGCCTGGAATTAAAACCTTAGCATGAAATTTCGATGTGAAAAAGGAGAGAAAGAAATACCCTTCTAGTGGCTAAATTGCATAATGTGAAACCATAAATCCTGGGATCAATCCAATCTTCCACGCCTGACGTAACTGTGGGAGCCTAGGCAGATATTTTATTTCACTAAGTCTACTTTTTTCTGTTATTACACATGATGGCACCTTCAAATATGTGAGCTCAAAGTGTGCACTGTACAAAATACACGTGTGTTTGATTTGATAATGTTCTCCATCTATAATGAGAATCTAGACCACATATTTGGGTACAGACTACAATTGACTTTCCTCTTATTTTGTAATGGCATTGTCGTTAGAGCAGGAGGTAGGAAGGTTTCCAAGTTCATGTTTAAAAATTATTACATAAAAATGACCTCTCAATGCATTGATATCATCTCATGTAAAACTCTTCCTCATGTTAAAGAAATATTTATTTGAATTTTGAAGAGATTTTATTGTATTTTTACATGATGTTTGTTGCATGATTTATATGCCAACTATGTTCAGGGCTCGGCTTGTGCAGCAACTGTTAGAGCCAAGCAAGACCCTTAACTGCGGCGCTGGCTCAGCTCTCCATGTTAATTTGTTGGCCCGCCCACAGAAAAATTTCTTTTAAATCATTTCACTTTCTGCCTCTCGCTAGCTAAAATGTAACATTTCCTAGCTATTGTAAAGAAAAGTGTAAATTCTATTAAGGGCACGGAGGAGAGAATTGTGCTGTTCTTTCTCCACTTTTATTAACAGCAGCCATTAGAAAAACACAATAACAGACTTAATTTCCCACAACCCTTGGGGAAAAAGTCACGGTTCAAACTTCAACATTGTCCAATCACTTGGATAGTGACATCTTTAATCCTATTTCGACCCATCTGATCAAAGGGGAAAAGGAACGGAGATGTACAAAACCATATCCGGGATATGCTTACAACCAAAGGTTATAGCCATCTGTGTATGCTTAGAATGAAAGAGTACAGTCATCTGGAGTCTAGCACATCCCAGACAAGACATTCTTTATACAAAACTTATCTCAGATTATTAAAGCATACCTATTTATACGTAGTTCCCCTGTATCAAGGCAGTAATATAGTAAACTAGATGGGTTAATCCTCGCCTCCGAGTCGTTAATAGAATTGACACTTTCTGTTACGATCGATAGGAAATTTTACATTCTATGTCAGGGGTGGAGGGGAGAATTACGCTGGTTTGAAGCTTATCCCCAACTCGCAAAGCCAGAGTTGGGACTGGTTTGAAGTAGAACCTTTTAAAGGTAGTCTGAAGACCAGTCCGCTGCTTTGAGGATATGCTCTTAACGAGCTCCGAGGGAGAGGGTCTTTGACGCCCCGGGAGCAAGCCCCGAGAAGTTCATCTATGCCAGCCTCTTGCATGGCCCATTGAACCCATCTGGTGATGGTGGGTAAAGAGACTGCCCAGAATGGTTTCCTCAGGCCTATCAGGAGCAGTCTCTCCTTGTGTGGGCAGGTGTCAGCCGGCATCATCTCATACAGGGCCGGACTGTCCGTAGTGGGCACCGGGTGTTTCCCCGGTGGGCCGCCAGGGTGGAGGGCGGTTTTCAGCCCCTGGGGGGCCGTTTTTGTTACCGGGAGCTGGGAATATTGGCCCCCTGTAACAAAATCGGCCGGAACCAGCCCTAGCAAACAGTTCGGCTGCACAAAGGGGCCGGCCGAGCAGTTTGCCAGGGCCGGATCCGGTTCCCAGTCCGGCCCTGGTCTCATAGCTCTCTATGCGCTTTACAACACACCGTTTTGGAGAATCTGGAAAGGGAGGGTAAGTAACCACACGAGAATTACATTTCGTATGTCTTGAGATATGGAAAGTAACCTGTCTGGGGTAAAAACTCTACCTGTTAGGTCCAGGGCCCTAACGTATGAGACTTGTCGGCATGAAACCAAGCAAGGAAGGGAGGCTAATTTAGTTGAGGGCTCCTTCTGCGAGAGGTATTTGTTAGATCTCCAGGATAAAACCATATTAAGGACTTTGTTCACATCCCATAGGACAGAGTATCTGGTTTCCGAAGGAAGGGATTGGCGGATGCCTAGCAACAGTTTTCGCACAAGGGGATGTTCACCAACTGGATGGTCACTGACCGGCGAGTGGCCTGCCGAAATTGCTGACCTAAAAGTGTTGATGGATCTATAAGCAAGTCCCTCTGATGCTAGGGTGGCAAGGAAATTCAGAATGTGGACAATGCCTGTCCCCACGGGATCCAGATGTCTATAGTGACGCCATCCTAGTCATCTAGACCACGTGGATTTGTAGCGGTTGATAGTGCTGTCGGGCCCTGCTCTCGAGATTAGGGATGCAGCCTGTCGCGAAAGGCCCGGGACTTTCTAACGTTCACTGTAATCCTCCAAGCCATTAGCGACAAAGATCCTTGAATGACCAGATAATGGGGAATTCCCCTCTGGATCTTTGATGAGATCCGGAAACAGGAGTAGAAGGATTGGAGAATCCCAAGAAAGTTCCAGTAGAACCGGATACCAGACTTTCAATCTCCAAGTCAGAGTCACTAGGACGATGTCCGCCATTTGTCTCCTGACGTGATCCAAGAGGCGCATGATCATCACGAATGGAGGAAAAGCATACCCCTTTTCGGGTTTTTCAGTCCTAAAGGAAGGGATCCGTGGCCACCGCCTCCAGGTCTGGACGCCAACTGTAGTACCTTGGGAGTTGGTGATACAACCGAGAGGCAAAGAGATCCACCGAGAACGGGCCTCATCTGCCGTGAAGGGCTTGAAACACTGATGGGTGCAATCGCCAAAAGTTAGCGTCTTGAAGGTGACAGGAGTAACAATCCGCTACCTGATTGGACACCCCTGGGAGGTTCTCCGCTGCCACCGGATACTTGGTTCTCCAAGCAGTAGTCCCAGAAACTGCAGGCCAGGTCCAAGAGATTCTTGGAGCGGGTCCTCCCGAGATGATTTATGTAGTGCACGGCTGCCACATTGTCCGTCTTGAGAATTACGCAGCATTGCGCCCGATCCTTGGTCCAGCATCGGACTGTGAACGACCCGCTAGGAGTTCGACGCAGTTGATGTGCATGGATCTTTCTTGTGAGGGCCATCTTCTGCCTGTGGAGAAGTCCCCACATCTCGCCCCCCAACCAAGCCGCTTGTGTCGGACTCTGTCACCAGGTCTGGCATTGAACCACAAGTACGTGCCTCTTCAAACAATAAAGCACAATGAGTAGGCCTCCTGGCATAAGGACAGAGAGCGCCTTGCAACGTGCCAGTTTTAATTTGATCTGCTGTGAGTCCCGTTTCTGCCACGTGGTGTCCAGACAGCCAATAGGCAGGCCTTTGTAGTTGGGCAGCGTAGTAGTAGGCACGAAAGTCGGGCTCTCCAAGGCCTCCTTAGTCAGTGGGAAGTCGAAGTTTAGTTAGTGATCCCCCGACCCCCAGTACTCTGTATCATTTTAAGCAGTAATGTCAAGTTCCTGAATCGTCATAAGGGGGATAACCACTGGGAGAGTCACCAAGTGATAAAGCAAGCGCTGGAGAACCGCTATCTTAGAGAGGTCAATGAGTCCCATAATCGTTATGGATAGTGCAGAACACAGTTTGGGCTGGAAGCGTTCGTATGGTGCCACCCAAATTGGCCTCCAAAAATCTTTTGAGGAATGTAATGTTTAATGCCCAGATGTTTGAAGTACCTGGACACCCAATGTATACGATCCGTTCCGAAGCAAAGTTCGCGAGGAGTAGCTCCCTGGAACAAATGAGAAAGGAAAGCTTTAGTGGGATTAACTTTAAGACCATAAAGGGTCTAAAAATTGTTCAGTCACAACCACAGTGGGCATAAGGTTCAGGTTGAAAGAGTGGAGAAACAGCAGCATGTCATCAGCCTATAAAAAGGCAAAATGCATTATGCCTCCAATTGGTACGCTTCACACCCTACCCGTCACCAGTAATTCAATCGCCAAGGGCTTTACTGCCAATACGAATCAGAGGGGGGAGAGGGACCATCCCTGTCTAGTCCCTGAGTGATAGAATAACTATCCGAAATGTAGTGGCCAGTCTTAATTGTGGCTGTAGGGGAGGCATATAGCAGTTTGATCCATTGTAACAAGTGGGGGGCTCATTCCAAATCTTGCTAGTGCCACCAGCATATAGTTCCAGCTCAGCTTATCAAACATCTGTTAGAGGTTGATGGAAATACATGCTGCTTCTGGCTAGGTATGCGAGACCCCTTCCATCATGTGCTACAAGCGGTGTATGTTTAAGAAAGTATTACATTGAGGGACGAACCTGTTTTAGTCAAAGTAAATGAGAGATATGAGATGGGGGAAGGAGTCAGTCAGCCAGGATTTTACTGAGAATTTTGTAGTCTGTATTTAAAATAGATAATTGATGGCAGGAGGTGATGTTCATAGAGTCACACTTGGGTTTAGGTATGGATGTGACGATCACCTCACTGGTGGAAGTTGGGAAGCTACCCCGCTGGAGAGATTTAGTGAATAGGAACGCTTGTTGAGGTGCAAGGGGGGATTCATAGGTTGTGTAATATTCCACAGGTAACCCATTTGAGCCAGGTGTTTTACCATGTGATAGTGTCTGAATCACCCATCAGATTTCTTGAATTGAGATAAGGGCTCCGAGAGCCTCAAGGTCCCCAGGACGGACCACTAGCCCCTTGCTAAAGTGGTGGAGGGCCGCATGCCTCGGAGGGGGACATGCACACGTACAGCCTTCTATAGTGGTGTGTAAATGAGTTGTTAATATCATTTTGCGTGAATACAGTGTCCCAGCAAAGTCCCTAATGGAGTGTATTGAAGAATGCAGGTCATAAGGATGATTCACACGTGCCAGCAGCCCGCCTGGTCTATCAGCCTTTACGTCTGTTCTAGCCCCATAAGCGACTGTGTCGAGGAACCTCAACCATTCCATGAGGTTGGCATGTTCACCTTTAGCCTGTGTTAACTCTTAAGACAGTTCTGGGCTACCAATCGCTCTCTTCCCAAGGTCTCGCAGGGAAGATTCCATCCTCGCCAGATCCTTTGATATGTATGCACATGTGCCAATCGTACATAACGTGACTCCCCGTATAACGACCTTGTACGCCTCGTGTTCAGATGCTCTCGAGGAAGCAGCCTCTGCATTGTTGTGAAAGTACTGCACAGTAGCTGTGCGCAGAGCCTCTTTGAACGCACTATTCTCCAGCCATAATGGTTGTAAACACAGGGAGGGTATTGGAGAAAGTACTGTGCTCCGAGCCACTCTCAACAGCAGCATGTTATGATCTGATAGAGTTTTATCCAGATATTCAGCATGGGGGACTAGCGTTTGCAAAGAAGCAGGACTAACCGGTCAATGAAGGCGAACATGGAAAACATGAGTAGGGGAATAAAAGCACTGTTCTTTCGCCTGCAGGTGGTGGGCACGCAAAGCCAGTGGTGGAGCCAGTCGGCAAGTGCCACTTGAGTTACGCATTGCAGGAGTACCCAAACGGAAGGCGGGGGTTGGGGGGTTCTGGGTTCCGCTCTAATGTGGCATCTATAACTGCATTGAAGTCTCCACCCAAGAGCTAATCTAGGCCCAAGGCGCAAGTTGCATACAAAGAGAAGCTAAATAGCGCGGCTGATCCTCTTGGAGGCATAGAGCGAACCCAACACTACCGGCAGACCATATAGGCACCCCTTAATGAGAATGAATATACTTTCAGGATTGGTCTGAGTGTCCTCAGCCCAGAAGGGGGTTCCCGTGCGAATCCATATGGTGGTGCCCCTTGCAAAAAAGAGTAGTTCTGCCCTCACCATCTATGCTGTAGCGCTGAACCTCCCTCCCATCCAGGTGCATTTCCTGGAGAAAGACTATGTTGGTTCTAAGCCGAACCAGATGTGTTTGGTTTTTGTATCACTTGCTAGCACTGCCCATCCATCTTAAATTCCATGTAATGAGCTTATATTTACCCCGTGTCACTGTGGTTGCCATAGCACGCAGTGCTGTATAGGGCTTGTAAAACTAAGTAGGGAATTCCCTTTGTGCAAAAAGCGGAGTTCTAACTTGTATAGTACTGCAACATTGATGAGGTAGGCCCCCTCCCAGAAAATCCAAACCCCTGAAGAAAAAACATCCTGGACAGTTACAAAACAGTCATCCAGCCAAACTACAAACATCTCCCAACAGGGGAATTCAACAAGGAGCATTCAAGGCGCAAAGCTAGTATGTAAGACACCAACTTATGAAAAAGGAATGATGATAATAGGTGGGAGCCAGCCACAGGTCACCCCGCTCCATACAAGCATGAAGCCAAGCGAAATAGTATGGCAGTACTTGCACATGCACAGTAGGTACCCAGGGGCCAGATTGGCCCATCAGTCGAAGTCTGTAGGTTAACTGTTAGGGCAGGGTCATATACTATGAAAAATCACATACTCATCTGCTGGAATGAAAAATGAACTCGCTTCCTCCATTGCTCCGTGCCACCAACTCTACCCGGATCTTCAAAGCTGACCTCAAATCTCTTCTCTTCCAAAGACACTTTCAGAACTAATACCTTCATTCTCAGACCCCTCTAGGAAGTTCGTTCATCATTGTAAATTTGTAATATTTTTTCTTGTACATTCCTCACCCTTGCTTGCTGTGTGTGATATTGTGTTCTTGCCTTCTATGGTTTTACCCTACCTCTTCTAGTCTCCTGTTTTTTTTTTTTGTAACGTTCTATTTTGTAACATTTCTCTCATGTAACGTAACTGGTTCTATTGTACAGCGCTCTGACACCTTCGGGTAAAGTCCGCGCTATATAAAAATGCATTAAATAAATAAGGTCCAGTACCCAAATCCTCCAGTTTAGACCAGGACATCAGCCTTTTGCAGGATGACCCGGCAAATGACAGATGAGCCTGCAGTGGAAGTCGCACCCTCAGAGTTCTCCTCTGAAATGTGTCCTGTATTGTGGCCCTGTGCAGACCACAGAGCGGCAGCAGTCTCAATTTGAGCCTGCATGCCCTCCCACACTTGAGCCTGCAACGAAAGGTCCTCCACACTGCAGCAACGCCAGGATCTATACTCTCGCTGGCGTCCTTGGCGACATTGTCTAACATTCCCACTCTCATGTCTAGAAAGGAGACAGGGAACCATATTTCTCATCCACCCAAGCCTAAGCATCCTTCAGGTCATCAAAAAAGAAAGTCTGGTCATCTGCAATTATCTTCAGGTGAGTGGGAAACAAAAGTGCATATTTCAGCGACAAATCTGTGTCTCTTAATAGCAAAAAGGGATGCTCAATGCTCTTAAACTGCTATGGTGAAGTCTGGAAAAATCGAGACCTCAGATGTGCCTTCGGTAATGGGACCTTTGTCTCTAGCCTTCTTTAAAATGATATCCCGATCGCAGTAGTTTAACAGCATAGCGATGATTGGCCGAGGGGGGGGGGATCACCAGGATTAGGCCGTCTGGTAGGAACCAGATGTACACGTTACACCACATACATAACCGATAAGCTCCCAGCAGGGACTTCAGACCTGAGCTACGGTTTTATATATGGGGTGGCATTGGAACCCTCTGTGTCTTCCAGCATGCCAATAATTCAGATATTATTACTCCTGGAACGGAACTTAGCGTCTTCAGTGCGGCCCTCTAGAAACCTAATTCTATCAGTGAGCTCCTGGATGTGTGCAGCCATGTCAGGACATTGAGGTTGGAGTTCCTATATAGCTTGTTTAGCTTGTTCATGAGTCGCTACCTCTTCGTTTTGCAATGGTCTTCTAGAAGAAGGTTAATTTCTATGGATATTGCATCAGTGTTTGCCTCCATCATAGCTCGGGCGTCATGAACTGCCACAAGGATCAGGTCCAGTTTATTGGATGGGACTGTAGTGTTTGGCAGGTGCACATCCGGCTGAGAGACAAGGCGCAAGACAGTGTTCACAAGTGAAGGTCCCTGAGTTGGTCTGTGTTACGGTACACATCTTTTGGGCAGATTTAAGATGTCCCAATAGGGCGCACCAGATTGCAGAGAAGTGGACGATCCAGATTCCAAGAGCAGAAGCGGTGAAGATAAAGGTCATAGGGATTGCCCACGTAAAGGAGACCAGATAGCTAAAACGTACCAATGTGTCAACCAATGGGCGGAGCGTCACGCCCAGGGGATACCAATCAGTGGCCAGCCAGTCACCACTCCCAGTCACAAGGACAACAAGGAGGGCTGCTAAGTGCAACCACAGGACACCAACAGTAGCTCAGGCAAGCCCCAGGTCTGATGAGGGTTACATAATAGAGAATAGGCCAAGTCACTCAACCTTGAGTATCAACAATGGAAGATCCACATTAGGCTGAGAGTAAGGTCAGTCAGTGCAATCCATAGGCTACCATCAGCAGGCAAGTGGGCCCTCGGTCAGCGGGCGGCAAGGCCAATCCGTCCAGACCAAGAGGGAAGTCAGTGGAGGCAGCCAGTACGCCAAAGCCCCTGATGGCCAGTACTATGCTAAGCCCCTTGCATGGATCAGAAAGCAGGAATATAGGCATACCCCAGGGATCCAAGGGGAGAGAGGTGTTGGTGGCCCAACACAGGTCATTAGATAAAGCAGGGCAGCGACTCATCAAAGCAACAGTCACCTTGGCAGGATGCAATAGGCAAGATCTGGTCTATTAGGCCCACCACAGTGATACAGGAACCAGCTGTCCCAGCCGAGAGGGTCCAGTGGGCCGCAACTTTCAGGATCGCAGAAGTCCGGCAGATTCAGGCCTCCTGATTCCCCCAGAAGCAGTTTATCCAAAAGAGGGTAAGGGGGCTGCACACAAGGGGTCTGGCTCACCGGTCCTCCAGGCCATGCAGTAGGCCCCACAGTCATCAGAGGGGAAGCCACTTTCCTAACATGGTCACAGGCACTGCACAGAGGTCTCTATATATGGTCGTCTTTTCCTTGACCCTCCAGAGGCTCTGCCCTGTTGACACAGCCAGTAAGGAGTTGCAGGAGCAGCCAGAGCTGATGATCTCCTACGCAGTCTGGCCTGTTCAGGCCTGGGCCACGCTCAGCTTAGCTGTATGGGGTCAGCAGTTGGCAAGCAGCAGGGAATGAAAACCGTCCGACAGGCTTCCCAAGCCTTCTGGGCAGCTCCTGCCAGCAGAGGAAGGCATTAGTCGCTGACTGCAGTATTGGATGGTGGTGGATGAGCGGGCGAGACACTGAGCAATGCTAAGCTGCGCCTACCTTCTTCCCAGGCTGGCCACACCCCAAACAAACGCACATACATACATACATTCACACAGCATTCCCACCATCTGAAACAAACAAGGCCATTACCTGTCTCCACTCTCAATCCAACCTCTCATCTCCTTGGCAACAGGGCTGCTAACACACGGTTAGCACATACTTCCACTCTGTCTTCGACAGTCCCACACTCTATTGACTGCACCCTGGCTATTGCTGGCTCTTCTTTTCTGGCCCACTTTTCACAGGTACTCAATGATCCATAGAGTGGGGCATGGAAAATGACCAGTCTCCACGTGACAGCTAAATTGGGAGTGGAAATAGGTGGACCTACTGCAGCCTGTCACAGTGCATGTTTGTGTGTAAGCATGGGGCCCTGTCTTTGGTTTGGCTGGTAGCCACTCCAAGGATATGAAGGTGTGCAGCTCTGAAGCAGAAACATAGAAATACCTGAGTCTGTATACTGTCATGACACTTGTCACTCAGTAAAACATGGTGCTGTCGTAAACTTTGGGAGAGGACCCTCACCCACCCTTAGGTGGCATGCTTCATCATAGGGTTCCTTCTCACACCACAACAACCTGGTGCGGTGTGGGTTACTGCTCCTGGAATCAAGAGGAGCTCTTCTGGATGTAAAATCCCTATGTGATAATGGGTGTGGGTGATAGTGCAGTGCGCTGTTGAAAATATAGTAAACTAAAACTATCGCTTGGTGGAACTTCACTAATTTATCTGGCCCCAAGAATAGGATTAAAGACAGCAAGGGGGAAGAGATTCAACCCCATATTAAAAAAACAAAACAAAGGTCAACGTTTCTGCCTTAATCTTACCCTAAATTATGCGTTTATACCATTGATAAATACCCAGGAAAGAGTAATCTAGAGACATTCCATCAAAACACAAGTAGAATGTGACTTAAATAGTACTGAATTGTGTTGCCTGTGAATTCCTTTGCAATCCCAAAATAAACGTAAAATGGGTGGTTTTAGAAATGGGGGTCTCTAGTTGGCAGGTTGTTACCCTGTCCAAGCAGGGACCCTTCTTCCTAGTCAGGATAAGGGAGTTAGACTTCTAAAATAACCTCTACTCACCCCATTGGGAGCTTGGCACTAGCAGTCAGGCTTATCTCGGAGGCAATGTGTAAAGCATTTGCACATAACACACAGTAATACAGTGAAGACACTACAAAAGGACACCACACCAGTTTTTAGAATAATAGCCAATATTTATCTGTTTAAAACAAGGCAAAAACAATAAGAATCCAACATACAGTTATTCAAAAATATCAATAAGCAAACATAGACTTTAAAATAGTTCCTTGAAGTCGAATGCTCCGTCTGGGGCTATCACGGCGTGTGAACAAACAAATCCTACAGTTCTGGCTGACCGCGGCGTCGCGGGCCAGCTACGGTGTTGGGAAGACCCATAAACAGCACCTTTAGAGATATAAGGCATTGTGGACCTCGCAGAGAGCTTCAGAGAGCAGACGTCGGCTGGTGTTGGGCCCTTGAAGTCACACACGTTGCAGATCAGACTCTGTGGTTGAAGGCGGAAGTGCCAGCGTCGGCGAGCTTTGGAGCTGCGGTGCAGCTGTGCGGCGTACAGAGCCCTCCGGTCGCAGAGCAGGCAGTGGCTCAGTGACAGCGTCCAGTGGCATTGGTGAGACCAGGGGTGTGGTGTGACGGTGCTTGTTGTGGTGCTGGCAGGTCACAGTGCAGGCAGCGGCGTCGTTGTTGAAGCGCTGTCGGCTGACGAAAGGAGTTGATGGTGTCGGTGGGCCAAGGTTGCGGTGTGGGATGGGGTGGTGCGTCATGTACCTTCCGAGCGGTTCCCCCAAACCACGGTGCAGGCAGCAGCGTCAATGTTGCAATGGAGCTCCGTCGTCGGGGATAACGGGGCGGAGGTGTGAAGCGAGGCGATGCGAAGTGCGGTGCCCACAGGTCATGGTGCAGGCAGTGGCTCGGTGATGTCGGTGAGACCAGAGTTGCGGTGCGAGATGTGGTGGTTCCCTCTGCGGTACCTTCAGGTCATGGAGCCGGCAGCGGCGTCTTTGACGGCGTCGGGTTGCTTTTTCATCTGTTGCAGCACAAAACACACATGTCCTGGTGCTGGTTAGAAGATGAGCTTGAAGTCTTTGCTGTTCCTGAGACTTCTTGAACAGGGGGCAAGCTCTACCCCAAGCCCTTGGAGATACTCAGAAACAAAGTTGTAGAAGGTTCAGTCCAGTCCTTTCACTGCCCAAGACAAGCAGCCACTGAAGGCCAACACAGCAAAGGACACAGCAAAGTGGTAGTCTCTCCTCCCAGCTTTGCCAGCTCTTCTTTTTGGCAGGTTCCTTATTCCCAAAGAGTTCTAAAGTTCTGGGGTCAGGGCCCCAATATTTATACCACATTTCCCTTTGAAGTTGGTACAATAATGGCGTACATAATCCAGTTCTGCCTTGCTCTGGCCAGGTTCACTCCAGGAGTTGGAGACCGCTTTGTAGAAGGCTGCCGCAGTCCATTCGGGTAAAAGTGACATCCTTCCACTACTCTAAATGCAGCCAGGTCTGAGTCACTCAGAAAAGGCAGGACACCCCGCACATCCCCTGCTCCTGTCACTCTAAACCCAGACTAGGAATACACAAAAGGCAGAGGCACACCAGATGGTTAAGCAAGAAAATGCCCACTTTCTAAAAGTGTGATTTTCAAACACATAATATAAAGATAATTTTGATTAAAGATGTATTTTTAAATTCCGAGTTCAGGAAGCCTAATCTCCATTTCTCTGTCTAGTCCCAATGGAAAGTTACACTTGTAAGATGTTACAAGGCAGCTCCCATTATAGCCTATGGGACAGACAGCCTTTCAATAGTGAAAAACGAAATGCACAGTATTTCACTATCAGGACATGTAAAACACACCAGTCCATGTCCTACCTTTCACATACACTGCACCCTGCCCATGGGTTACCTTGGGCCTACCTGAGGGGTGCCTTACATGTAAGAAAAGGGAAGGTTAGGGCTTGGCAATTGGGTGCACTTGCCAGGTGGACATGGCAGTAACACCTGCGTGCAGACACTGCAGTGGCAGGTCTGAGACACCTTTGAAATGCTACTTGTGTGGGTGGCACAACCAGTGCTGCAAGCCCACTAGTAGCATTTGATTTATAGGCCCTGGGTACACACAGTGCACTGTACAAGTGACTTACTAGTAAATAAAATGTCCCAATCATGGGAAACCAATCATAACACAATTTACAGTAGGATCACTTGCGCTTTAGCATTGAATAGCAGTGAAAAAGTGCACAGACACACTAAACAAGCAAAAATAAATTCCAGCATACCATCAAAAACACAAGGTCAGAAGGCAAAAAGACAGGAGAAACACACATAAAGATGCCAGGTCTAACAGGTGGTCATACATACTATGACAAATTGTACAAGGGTGAATTGTAATCCTCCCAAATGATGTCACTTGAAAGTGTAAATACTAGTTTCTTACCCGCTATCGTCGAGTAACGAGCCTCATCTTCAGAATGGTTAGACACTCTGAATTACATACTCTCGTGGGCTGCACTTCAAGCAGCTACTTCCAGGGTACACGTGAGCTAACAGTAGCTCCCAAACAACCCGAATAAGACCCTTGTTCTACAGAAAAGTTATGCACAGTTGCACACAGTCTGGGATGTAAGATTGAAGGAGTGGTTTTCCAACTTTTATTTAGTTGAAACTGCAGCATAAACAAGAAATGTTTTCTTAAAAATATCCTGCAAACTTTAGATTTGCATCATGTGAGTAACAAGTGTGACAATATCAATGCAAACATTTGACTTTGATTATCTGCAGTCTGTTTTAGAAGTTCACATTTTTCCTGCCTGAAACCTAGCACACTGTTAGTAAAGTTCTAATCCCCCTTTCTGGCTTAACTCCAGAGGCTCATTGTCCAGTTTCATACCTAATCTGTCCTGTGGGCTGCTGTCACCAACTGCATGATTTCATAGCCCTTTTGACACTGTGTACTATAGAAAGGAAGGGCAGCATTCTCTAGACTCCAAGATGACATTCTCTTTGAAAGACAAGGCTCAACACTTCCCGTAGAGAGAATATCCTCGAACAAGCAAAACCTCTCAAAGCAGGAGCTGGCAGCAGATGGGCCCCGTAGGTCTGGAGATTTTATTTGATGTTCCGTGGCAAGGTTGTGCATGGAGGAATTTGAGAAAGGCAAGAGGACAAGATGAAATAGGACTTCTTAGATTGTTGTAGCGTTCGAAGTTGCATTAAAGCAAACTTACAAGATTTTGGCCGAGTCACACTGCTGCATATAGTAGGTGGAGAAACGGAAAATAAATTTTGTATGATTTGTTCATAGAGCGTATCAAACATGCACTGGTTTAGCCTTGTAAAAACCCCTGCATGCCCACACTCAGAGAGATTTGCCAGCTACACCAGAAGACCACCCCATATAGTTCTCTGCTGGACTCCTGTCTGTTTGAGCAATCGAAGAAATGGCGTCCATCTCAAGATAGTAGAAGGACAGTTACAAGCTCCAGAGGGAACGGAAGACCATCCTGTTCTGCCAAGATTTTCCAGACAAGATAATGGCGTGCAATTAACTATATGCTCCAAACATGTTCCAGAACTAAACAGTTTGGTCAGCATGATTACCCAGACCTAATTACTACTATGTTTAATAAAATTTTTGGCTTCCTCTAATGTTTTTATATCACTTGTGTTACTTGTTAGTTTGAGCTTTATAGCGGACTATGCAGTCCCAAATAAATGTAATGGGAGTTTGACTAACTACAGAACTACACGCCTCCTGTGATAATTTAAGAACACCTACAATTCTTGAAGTAAAAAGGAGACTCAGTCATATAATTGGTGGGTACCTACTTAATTGCCATCTTCTACCTGATGATCATCCTAGTATAATGTCATAGTGTTAAAGGCAGCTGTTAGGAACTCACCATTTGAATACCTTGCATTGCACATCCTGGGTTCCAGCCCCCTTCAATCAAAAATCCTTCTTTTTTTGGTTTAAGTTTATTAGAGAAAAAGTAGAGATACAACAATTAATAAATGCATATGCCCACAAGAAACAATACATAGTAAAAGTTGTGTATAAAGCAATCTTTAGGAAAAATGATATGCAAACAGAATAATAAAAAGATACAGAACTTTACCTCATATGAAACTGTATAATAAAATAGGGAGGAAGGGAAAAGAAGGGAGAGAGCATATCATAACTTGCTATATCAAGAACAGGAAATTAAACCTAATTTAATACACTGTAGAAGCTAAGGCAAAAAAGATCTAAAGCAACGTCTATCAATTGTTATTTGACAAAAAACAATCACAAAATAGTGTACAGGCAGAGTGGAGATTGAATTCAAGGTGGTTTACGTACTTCATCCGGAACAGAGATATTAATCCCATTGGAAGAGGTACAAAGAGATAAATATGTGGATAGTGGAAGCCTTAAAAGATCTCTTTTACTTGCGAGGGAGATGGGAGTGACGTAATTTGTGTTTAATCTATGATGAAAACAAATGACATTCCACCAAGACCTAAAAGTAACATTATGGGCTTGTTTCCAATTTGATGTAATTAGGTGAAATGCGACAGCCAGTAATAAATCTATTAATCGAAAACCAGGACTTGAATGAGGCCATTGAGGGGCTAGGCTACCTAAGAAAATATTAGTGAAGGAAATGGTGACGTTAAAAATCTTAATAACTTGAGACCAGACTAATTTTCAGCAATGATGGGTAGCAGGGCATTCAAACAACATATGTTTAAGATCTGCAACCGGACAAGAGCAGGACCAGCACGAAGAGGTAGTGTTTGGAGCATAGGATTTTAAGACGGTAGAAGTGAAAAGTGAACGGCAATAAACGAAGTAAAGAGTCTGAGGAGTATTTGTAGCTCGTGTAGTTTTGTGAATTTTAAGCCATATCTTATCCCAAAAAATGGTAGGCCAGAATTCCCCCAAATCTTGCTCCCAAGCAAGTTTAACTTTTGATTTGAGCCTATCCGGAATAAGCTGCAATAACTTATAAATGGTAGATGCCTATGGGTTGACAGTAAGTAAGGGTAAGAGCCTAGAAGAGATTGACGAAGGAGAGACAGTAGATGGTAGATTACAAATATAATGATTAAGGAAATTGCATAGACGAGAATAATGTTTTTGAGAAGAAGATGATAAAGAAAATTGTGATTGAAGTTCTGAGAAAGACAATAATCGATCATTTGAATAAAGCTGAGATATCCAACATAAACCCTTAGAATGCCAAGATTTCCAATAAAAGGGACGACTATTAATGCATAAGGCTTTATTATGCCAAATAGGTAATTGTTTATAATTAGTAGATGCAGAAAAAGATAACGGAAGAAGAGGTTTCAAGATTTTATAAGAATGGGAAATAACCGGAGATCGTAATTGAGCTATAGGAGAAGTAAAGCTAAGAATCTCCTCAAAAGTAAAGGGAACAATAAAGGATTGTTCTAGTTGTAACCATAAAGAGAGATGTGTGAGGAGATCAGAAGAGATCCATCTAGTGTAGCTTGTTTTAGGGAGAAAGCATAATGATATTGTTTAAAATTTGGAAATTTAAGGCCCCCATTAGATTTATCTTTTTTTAAAGAGGACAAAGCTATACAAGAAGGCTTACCTTTCCATAAAAACTTTAATAAGAGGGAATCTATTCTCTTAAAATAATAACCAGGGATAGAGATAGGAATCATTGTAAGAAGATATAAAATAAGAGGAGTGAGCATCATTTTAATAGAATCCATTCTACCCCACCAGGATAAAAAAAGTGGATGCCAACAGTCAATGCTATCACCCAATGACTTGAGAATATAGTCAGTTTATTTTTAAAGTATCTTTAATGTTATGTGAAAACCATACACCTAGGTATTTTAGCTTAGTGGATTGCCAAGTGAACCCTGTGTGAGGGAAATGTTGCTTGTTGCACAGAACATTCAAGGGTAGCACTTCGCATTTATCAGCGTTAAGCCGATACGCGGACAGCTGAGAAAAAATAGATACCTGCTGAAAAAACGGTGGAAGGGAAGTGACGGGATCAGTGCAGTATAAGAGAATATCATCAGCATACACGGACATTTTAATTTGTTGGGATCCCAAAGAGAAATCACTGAGATTATCTTGCCTTATCTTTGTTAAAAAAGATTCAAGTGCTATAATAAACAAAAGGGGGGAATGAGGACAACCTTGACGAACACCTCTGTATAAAGAAAAATAATCCGAAAGAATACCATTGACAAAAATGGCAGCTTTAGGGCCAGTATAGAGCAAAGATATGAAAGCAATAAATTTGGGGGGAAAACGAATCCATTTTAAAGCCTGGAACATAAACTCCCAACCGATCAAAAGCATTCTCCGCATCGAGGGCAATAACAGCAAATTGATGATCTAGCGTTGGAGCCTTGCTGAGAACGTTGAAAAGAACCCGAGCGTTATCTGAAGCCAAGTGACCCTTAAAAAAACCAGATTGTTCAGATCCTATTAAAACAGGTAAAATAGGATCAATACGTAAAGCCAAAATCTTAGCAAAGATTTTGTAGTCGATATTCACTAAAGAAATAGGACGATAATTTTTGAATTGTGAGGGGTCATTATTCTCTTTAGGGATTAAACAGATCATGGCATCTTGGAAGGAGCCATAGGAGACCCCTTCATTAGCAAAAAAAAAGTATAAAGAAGTAGAAAATGTGGAAGAAGTTTAGAAAAATGACTATAAAATTCTATAGTAAAGCCATCTGGGCCAGGAGCCTTCCCTCTACGTAAGACTGAGACTGCATGAGATATCTCTGCAATTGTAATAACTTCTAATGTATCAAAATTATAATGATGGGAGGGAGGTGAAGGAATAAATTGAAAATAATCAATCGGATCAGATTCTGTAGGTTGCAATTCTGAAGAATATAATGTAGTATAAAAATTGACAAACTCATGTAAAAAATGTTATCCTTAAAGAGAGTAGTCCCAGCATCATTTCGGATAGACTCAATTTTGGTTCCATCTTTCCTAATTTTTAAATAATTTGCAAGTAATTTCCCCATCTTATTTGACCGCCATAATAACCCGTACTGCTTTTCAATAAGAAATTGGAAGCAGCATTCGTCTTCAACCTACTAAATTGCATTTTAGCGTCGATTAGCTGTGTTAGAGAGTTATCATTCTCGGAATTATAATATGCATGTTCCAGAGATTTAATGTTGGCAAGCAATTGGTCTGATTGGGACTGCAAACGCTTTTTCTTTTGTGAAACAAAATTAATTATAAATTCTCTGCCCGCTGCTTCAAAAGAGTCCCAAACCATTACAAAGGAAGAATCTGAGGTATTGTTAAAATGAAAAATTCAGAAATAAAAGACACAAATTGAGAGGTGAATGTATTATCTAAAAGAAGTGAATTATTAAAATGCTATCTGCCTGCATGGGGGGAATAAGGGAATGGGATCAAGATCTGTATATACTGGTGCATGGTCAGAAATGAGTATAGATCCTGTGTCAGAATGAATGAGATGTTGAGCCAGGGATCTACTAAGAAAAATCTAATCTATACGGGATTGTGAGTGATGGGAATTTGAGTAGAAGGTATACTCTTGGAGGTCTGGGTGACATAACCTCCAGCTATCAACCAGTGAATTACAGTGAATGGCGGAAAGAAATTGTGAATACATTTTAGTACGAATAAACTTGACTTTGGAATTCCTATCCAATACAGAATCATGAATTTGGTTACAGTCACCACAAAAATAATATAATCATCATACGTGATTAATTTATCAGATATTTTCGTCCAAAAAGTATTATCAACTGAAACTGGACCATAACCATTGAAAATTGTTAAAGGTATCTTATCAACCAGTAATTTAACAACAATCCAATGACCCTCGGAGTCGGCCTCCTGGGAAACAACAGTAATATGAAGTTTCTTATGGCAAAGGACAAGTACACCATTTTTTTCTCCTTAGCAGGTGCAGCAAACAAATTACCTACCCAACTTTTTTTCAACTTAGCTGATTCTGTCTCTGAAAGGTGAGTTTCTTGCAATAAGGCAACATCTGTGTTGAGTCTGGCTAAATGAGAACACTCTCTGCCGTTTAAAAGGGTTATTTAACCCTTTAATATTCCATGAGGTGACCCGGAATGGAATATTAAAGTAATAGGACGTATAATTATTCAGTCTACAGTATTATGCTTAAATGGAAAAAGAGCAAAATAGTAAAAAGAATAGAGTAATAGCATATAGATAGGAGAGATGTAGAAAGGGGAAACAGGAGAACCCCCTGTACAGAGGAAGGGCAAAAGAAGGGAAAGAGGAAGGAGGAAATTGAGTAGGAGGATATGATGAAGTAGTGACAGGGAAACAGAGAAACAGGAAACAAAAAGACAGTACAAGTCATACAAATGATGACTTAAGAGCATACCTACAAAACACGTCAATGTGGGGGGGGAGGGGTCAGCGACCCCAAGAGACGACCGCAACAACATCCGAACTCCATAAGACAACAGGGTAAATTTGACTTATGCAGGAATACCACATGAGAATAGAACTTTATGGGGACAAAATGTGAGGACAAACAATCTGTGATGAAAGAAAAACAATACCAGATTAGAAAACGTTCAAGAGAGAAAAACAAACGTCATCATTGGAAAAGACAATAAAGACAAATCATATATAATCCTTAAGCAGGTTACAAGAACAAAAAATACAAAAATATATCAAGTAATCCTCGACGTGTCCATAACATCTCCTCCATGCAGCTGAAGAAAATTCCGGAGTGCAGCAGCCTCATCATAAGATGTTGTTTTATCCTTAAAAGTCACTTTAAATAAGCAGGGATGAATTAGACCAAAACGTGCATTCATGGCTCTCACCTTGGGACGCATATCCAGAAATTGTTTCCAACGATCTGCAGTAACTTTAGCAACATCCTGAGAAAAGAACAGCTTAAGACCATCCCACATGATTTGTTTTTTTGATTTAACAGCAGATAACACTTGTATCAAATCAGTATATTGCAGGAAAAATAGAATGACTCCTATTGGTTTTGCAGAAACTTTAGGACCCAGTCTATGGGCTCTTTGTATGTTAAGAGGAGTAGATGTAGAGATACCAAGAAGTTTTGGCGGAAAAGTTTGAAAGTAAGTTGTCGGATTATATCCATCCACATTTTCTGGAAACCCGTAAATGCGTAATTATTTCTGCGGTTTTAATTTTTAAGGTCTTCAGAGTGTTTTTAAGCATACCTACTTCCGACTCCAATACGCAGGGATTCTTGCTGTAGACTCCAAAGAGGACCATTTGCCATTCAGCTGTTGCAGTGTCTTAGTAGTCTCTTCCATAAATGGTCACAGCGCACAAATTTCGTCTAGGATAGCTTCCATAGATGCTGGTGCTGGTTTTATTGGTGAGGGAGGATGTAGGAAAGTAGGATCTACTTTTATGTTTTACCCCCCCCCCTTTTTTTTTTGCTTGATGTGATGCTGATTTTGACTAGTCAGACTGAGGTCCTCATTAGCAGGATCCCAGTCAATCTACTTTCTCCCTAAATTGGTCAGGTCAGTACTTGGGTACACCCCAGATTGGATACTGGGGTACCCTAGTATATGGTACCCATGTACCCAGGGCATAGGTACCCCAGAGTTCTCCCATGGGCTGAAGCATGTTTTATGCCACCCATGAGAGACCATTCAAAATGGAACTACAGGCCTGCCATTGCAACCTGTGTAAGTTGGTGCATGCACCACTTACTAAAGATAAAGGTTTACTATATCTAATGGTCACTGCACTTAAAACCTATAAGTCACCCCTATAGCAGGCCTTTGCAATCCTGAAGGCAGGGTGCTTGGTTCTAAGTGAGAGGGTGCCCCTGCATGAGCAGGACACCCCTGCAGCCTACGGAGTCCATTTTCCCAGGTTGACAATGAAGCAGCCATATACTTTATAGAGGGGCACCGCGTAATTACGCGATGACAATCTCGAAAACGGCTGCAACGAATCCTATCATGTTTGGTATCAAACATGTTGGAATCATACCCCCCACACCGTAAACGGTGTGAGAGGTATGATTCCAAGCACTGGAAGTGGCCTCCGTTAGGCTCTGTGTTCCCGGTACCAGCCTTCTGGACCCGGACAGCACAACATGGTTTCTACAGACCAGAGTCACATTTCTGCCCTCCTGCTGCTGAGCCAAGTTCGAGCAGAGGAAGGTAGAACAATAAGCATCCTGTCACAGGGAGGTGTGACCACCTCCCAGACAGGATTTAGTGTATTAGGACTGGGTGGGTGCACTTGCCAGCACCAGAAAGTCTGCATGAGGGGCACATTTGGTGTCCCTGTGCTTAGTCCAGTTCAAACCAGTCCTGGGAGCCGTTGGCTCCCGCTCTGTTGCGAAACTGGACATAGGACATGGGAGTAACCTCTCCCCCCTGTCCAGACCCGCCGCTGGGAGGGTCCCCTGAATCTTCCCAACCCTTTCCCTAGGGTACTTAAGAGCTTACCTGGGTGTAGGTCCCTAGATTCGTCGTGGGATAAGATTCAGATCAGACACCACTGCACTTCTACCGTTTGGGCACTCTGGACTTCGTTTGGGCCTGACTTCATCTCCCTTCCAGTCTGCTGCATCGTCTGTGCCTGTTCTTCATACAGGAACCTCCAAGGCCTGTGAAGCATCAAAGACAACCAAAGTAATCTCCCTTGGAGTGAAGGAGTCACTCCACTGCATTTTCAGGCACCGCAACTAAGTCGACCGGTCTGCAGATCCTGAGCTCCTCTGGCCTCCGTGGGCTCTGCAACACAGGTGGTGGTTTCCCACAGCTCCCAAAGCCTACTCTTCCCTCTCACCAAGTTTGAGGCCAGCATCCCCCATGGGGGTTGCAATTACCGAACCCCTGGGTACCGCGTCGAACTTGCAGTTGCAAAAGCTTGTTGGCTGCTTTGCAAAAAGATCTTCGGGCTCTAAGTAGCCCCAACCTCGAGCACCTCCAGTGACCAGAATCTTCAGCCACACCGCATCGTGTGCATTGTGCCTGCATCTTTTGGTGAGCTGCTTGAGGTCCTCTAGCGACTCCAGTGCCTCCGGCCTGTGGGTCCACTTGAGGGTCACACCTATTACTTTTGGGCTCCCGTGATTGCTCGGTGCCTGCCCTGACTCCCCGCCATTGGTAAGTTCCCTGGACCTTGCTGGTCCCAACGTTGCTTCTGCTTCGATTCCTGCGTGGCTTGCTTTTGCCAAGGCTTGTTGGTGCTCCCACCGGGCACCGACCCCTCAGCACTCGATATCCTTCATGGGACAGCTCGTGCACGGCTCCTTGTCTTCCTCAGCGTCGCCTGGTCCTCACAGCTGCAGAGACAAGGTCCACGTCATCCATCCTGAAGCACCCGACATCGGAAGGCATTCGTCTTCCAAGTCTCCTGGTCACCCCTGAGTGACATAGACTCTGTCCCCTCTACTTTCAGGTACTCCTATTCAAGAATCTATGTTTGGATTCCCACGGACACTTTCTCCTCTTCCACCAGCGGCACTTTCCTGAAGTCCTCCATTGGTTTCGACAGCGGTTTCCGACACCACTTCACACGTATGCACCCGGCTTCCCTGGTGTAGGTAACGTGGGTACTAGGGTATCCACGGGTGGGGTGGCTCTTCAACCTTCTGTCTTCCACGGGGTTTCTTCAGGGTCAAGTGGGAAGGGTCCTTAACCTTTAAAAATCCAACCATGACTTGCACATTGAGTTGTACCTGGCACACGCTCGGGTTTCTACACTGCACACGCTCTCCGTGGGGTCCCTATCTACTCACCTCGGGTAGTTCCTTGGAGTCCCAGCACTTCTACCTCCTCTCGATACTGTCTTGACTTGAGTCGTGGTTCTTATACCACTTTTTTAGTATATGGTTTGGTCCCCCCCTGGGGCCACTGTGTATTTTGTGCTATTTACTGTGTTTCTTTGCTAATGTATTGTGTGCATTGTGTTTATCTCCGTGTTGAGGATATTTGAACATACTAAAGAGTATTATATAATAAATACATATTTTTATAAATACTTGGAGTGGTTCTTTTCACTTAATCCATACTATAAGATTGTGTTCTGTTAAAACAAGCTGCTTTACACTCCTTCAAGACTAAGCCTGAAGGCTGCTCTCCACAGCTACCACTTGGACACCTTTCTAAGGTTGTCTAATACCTCTTAAATCACCATAAGGGTTGTCTGGACTGGTGCAAGGTGCCCACTTACATTAGTGGACATCATATACCAGGCCAGCTTCTCACAGAGGATCTTTTTTAGGTCTCTTGTTTGTACCAACCGACACATTATTACAAGAAAAATATTTAGGATGAGTACCTGAAGGAGAATCAGATTTCTGTGAAACAGCGTCATCCATGTCGCTGTGGATGAGTTCCATATCTGACGATAAATGACTCTTTGAAGCAACAGAAAGTTTAAGGATCTGTATTTTCCCATTAATGGGAAATGAGAAAAAATGGCAAAGCTATCTCACCGAGAACATTTCTGGAGAGGAGGATAAACCATGGGGAAAATGGGCGAAGAGCCGAAAAAATTGAGTAATAGCTGTTCATTATGAATTAAATATAGCGGACGTCGAAGAAAAATGCTAAAAAAAACAGTAGCTCACTTCAACTGGAATAGGATAAAAAGAAAAACACGAGCGTTATTTGAGGCAGCACACTTTTAAAAAAGTAATGAGTCATTTTAGGATAGAAAACGCTGAAAGTATTTCTCCTAAGATGTTAGGGTTGAATTGGTTCCCCTGAGGGGAGAAAATCAAGCTGACAGGGAACGCGCCCTCCACATTCCAAAATGGAGGGCGCGACCTCTCCCAGCATGGAGAAATCCCCTGGAGCCAGCTGACAGAATATAAGAAGCACGGAGCCTTCTAAAAGGGTCGCACGACTCACCATTGTAAGGGCTTGAGACGTATGTCTGTCACACAGTCCGGCGAGCGCCGAAACCGTCCCCCTTAAGGCGCTAAAGCTCCCGCATCTGCCGAGCTCAGCGTGGTGCAGCCATCTTGGTCGGCACCGTAACCACGCCCCCCCCCCCCAATCAAACATCCCTCTAAACTAGAGTGATGAAAATTACAAGCAGAGAAGTCTGTAACTTCTTTCACTTGTCTGCATTAGTAACAAAACTAGTCCAACGTCTGGAATCCTAAGCTCTCTTATAAAGACATAGTGATCTTATGTTAAAAGCTTCTTTATTCCTGCTCACACTGTTGACCAACTCTTCTGATTAGTCATCGGATAGACCCATCCCCCATTTATCCATGAGTCCAAGAAGGATCAGATGGACTCTGTTGATGTCAGATCCTCCGGTGTCCTCAGGTTTTGATTTGATGCTCAAAGGGCCCGACTTCAGGCAACACTGACTCTGACTGCTGTGAAAGCACAGGAGACCAGACTTGCAAGTTTGGGTAAAGGATTGGGGACTTGAATAGCAGGGAAGGAGACCTGAAATATCAATGAGAAACCTGTGCGATTACTTCTTCCAGCACTCCTGAGCTCTTTTCTCATCAGACTATACTATTATAACTTTTGTGATGGATCCCTGACCTCCTGCCAGTTGGTAGTGTGTTTTCTTTGTAATTTGGCTGAATGAAGAAAGCATTATGAATGACGGTAAGATTAGTTAATTTGCTCTAGAGAATAAATGCACAAGGATTCTATATATGTATAATAACTGTGACATACCAAAGAGAACAGTGTTTGAACTATGTGTCCTCTTACAGCATTGGCAGTAGTTGATTTCAGCTTGCATGTAATGATTTTTACAGTTCTCAAAGAAAGAAATCCTTCTGTTCTGTGACTAGTGATAAGGTGTTCAGAAATAAACGAAATCCTTCAGTTCTTTGAATGATTGATGCAGTTTTCATTAATAGTGTTGTTCAACTACTAGGTGTTATCAGATCGATAGTGTATTTTATTATAGTCTCTTTGCCAAATGTGTTTCAAACCATAAATGGGCTCAATTCACTGTCTGGGTCACATTAGTGGTGCTAAAAATACACAACAGGTCACTTTACTGAATGCAGCACAAAAGGAAATTGCAGATAAGTTTGCAAAATTCAGCAGAGACTGTGCAGTGATTCAGTTCTCAGTACAGGTTTTTTTAAAATCTTTTTATTTAACCATTGCTCAGTCCACATCGAATAATATAAACAGCTTAAATCAGTTTTGCATTCCATGACAGTAGGGTATCTCGATCTCGCCATCATGCTTACAATTATCTGGTCATTGTTCATAGAAGCATTATTATGATTACATATGGAGTACATCATTGTGAAGTGTCTGAATAACCGTCGACCCACCCCCACTTCCACTCCTACGGCCCTTCCTAGGCCCTCATGTATCTCTATACGAGCTCCAGTTGCCCCACACTTTATCAAATTTCTTAGGGCAGCCCCGGCTCTGAGAGACCACCCGCTCCTCCGGTAGGCACCAGTCTTAAGTCGTCATCCCACTCCTAGACACTCTGAGGTCTATTCGCTCCCCATGCCTTTGCAATATTTCTTTTGGCCACCCCTGCAGCCAACCGTAGCCAAATTGCGGAATATCTGGGCCAGGTTCCTCCCCCGTTTTACATAATAGCAACCATCTGACCTCTAATGGGACTGTAACTTCGGTGACTTTAGCCATAACCTGTACCACTCCCTCCCAACAACTTTGAATTATGGGGCTTTCCCAGAGTATAGGAAAAAAGGAGCCCACCATGTCACAACCCCTGACACAAAGGGCCGTTCCGGACTGGCCCAGGCGATGTAGTAAAGACCTAGAGTAATAGGATCTGTGCAATATCCGCAGTTAAATCATACGGAAGCGAGCCCTTATAGCTATTTCCCTAGGGCTCTGGATTGCCTCTGCCCAGTCATCATCCACAATAAGCCGGATGTCTCCCTCCCATGCCTCTCGCAGTGACTGCAGTGGGTCAGGAGAGTTGATCATTATTTTCTTATACGTCAATGAGATCGCTCTCCCTCTCACTGGCATTGGATCCTGTAGTAGTCGGTCCTCTAACGGAGTGGATTCTGGCAGTTTCTCTCCCTCCAGCACATGGCATTGTATCACGTGTACTATCTGCAGGTATTTTAACTGTTCTGTATCCCCCATTTCGTATTCCTCCTGTAACTTCACAAAGGGCAATCATTTGCCCCCTCTCCAAATGTCCCTGAGCTACCTATCGGTCCCCATTTACTGAAGCCTTGCAACTTCCTGCAGGAGATCACTGCCCCATAATGGGGTCCTATTTGTGAGTTTGCCCCCCCAGCCCAAATGTTTAGTAGACTCCTCTCCACGCCCTAACCACCGCCTGAGTGTAAGGCGGCAACAGTCTTGCTTGTTTGTTATACAGGAGCAACGGGGTAAACTCTCACTTATCGCAACCCGATCCACTCGGTAAGCTAGATCCTCTATGTCCCCAGATAACCACTCGTTGATTGTGGCTAGTTGTGCTGCCCAGTAATACACTTGAATGGGCGGAATCGCCAGCCCTCACTCATTCACTCCTCATTGAAGCTTACCTAGAGCGATCCAGGAACTGCCCCATTCCAAAATAGTTCGCGTAATTCACAATTCACATACGAAAGAAGTCTTGAGGCACCCTGTAGGCGTATTTTGCAGGGCATACAGCATGCAGGGAAGGCTCATCATCTTGAAGAGCACTGCCCTCCCCATGAGGAATAACGGAAGTGCCCGCCATTGCGTCACGTCTTCCGTAAGACGCTTGAACTGAGACTTTAGGTTCCTCACAATAAAGTCGGTAGTGTCCCTGGCCACATATATACCCAAATATTGAAATCCCCAGGTTACCACAGGATCCCCGCAACCAGGCGGCAAGGCTGGTCACCGCAAGGGGAAAAATGAGAGACCTGTCCCAGTCAATCTGATAACCGGAGTAACTCTCAAGGTGGAAAATATGAAGAATTCTATTTATGGAAAGGGGTAGCCTTGTTACGTACAACAGAATGTCATCGGCATAGAGGGAGATTTGGTTTTCTCAGGCACCGTTCCCCCAGATCCCCCACAATTGCGGGTGTTAACGTATCCAAGCCACCAACGGCTCCAGAGCCAAGGCGAAAAGCGGAGAGAAACATATTTAGCATATGTGGTGCCACTTTATCTGCTACGCATTTGTAAAGCTCTACTGGTAGGCCACTAGGCCCCGAAACCTTACCGGACTGTAATCCCCGAATCGCTCCCTCTATCTCTTCGGCTGTCAAGTCCTGTTGTAATTCATCCCTGTCCTCTAGGGAGAGGGTTCGGAAGGAGAATCCTTCAAGAGTTCAGTACAGTCTTAACCAGAGCGGGTAGTCCTGGAAGCGTATATTTGCTCAAGTACTCAGCAAAGACCTCTGCCATGGTTGTTCCTATGATATTAGTCCCTCCCTCTGACTCTTGAATTTCTACCACCCAGTTCCAACCTCAATCTCTCCTGTCCAACCAGGCGATGACCATACCGGCCTTGTTGCCCACATCATAAAGTTGTGTTTGAGTGGGCAATATATGTGCTCTAGCGCTCTCAATAACTGTTGTTTTATCCTCAGAGGATGACCAAGGCGATAGTCAGGCTCCGCCCTCCTTGCTATTTCTACTTCTATGGAGTAATCTCCTTATCTGAAAGAAACAGTTAGTTATAGATTCCTTACCTTAGAATTACCCCGAGGCTTCAGACTGGATCCGGAACATTTTTCGTCAGCAGTACTCCTGCGCGTCGGAAGGTGGCGTCGGTCGACTCCGCGTTCGTCGTCAGCGTTGTGGTTGCTGGGATGACGTCGCAGTAGCTACATAGACGTCGCCCTCGCGCGCTGACGTCAGTTCTTTCTTTTTCCGCGCCAGCAAGCTCAGATCCGGAAAGAGCGGTACCTCCAGTCACATTTTGACTGACTTTTTCTTGACCTTTGTCGACTTAGTTTTCTTGAGTCCATCGACTCCTGGTGCACGAGGGATACCCGGCTTCAAGGCTTGCGGTTCCTGTAACCGACTGATGTCTGTGACGAATCCGCACCGCGTGTGCCTCTACTGCCTGGAGCGCGACCACGACCCCAAGTCATGCTCCAACTGCCGGACCATGGCCCCGAAGTCTTTGCGGGAGCGGTCCCGAAAGCTCCTCGAGGCCCAGCAGTCGGCTCCGTGTCGCTCGAGGTCCCGGTCACGTAGGAGGTCGAGGGACCGATCGCGTAGCCAACACCATTCTTCATCTAAGTCTTCGCACTCGGGGTCAGGTAAGTCGAAGCACAAGAAGAAGTCGAAGAAGCATCGTCGCTCTTCGACTTCTCCCCGTCCGTCGCGACGAGGGATGCGGGTGGTGCCCCTCCCGAGGCTCCGCCTGCGGAGCCCGTAGGGTCGGCTCCGGTTTCCCCCCCCCGCCCTTTCCGGGACCGGGCGCGACCCCTGCCCAGCTTCGTCAGTTTTACGAAGAGATGCACGCCATCTTTGGGCAGCCCGAGTCCGCCGGCGTGGCTTCGGGCCCTGCGGACTCGGCTGGGGGCCCTGGGCCTTCGATGCCGGCGGCTTCAGCCTCGGCGCCGCAGGGTCCCCTTGGATCCAGGCCTGGATCCGGATCGGCGCCGGTCTACCTTGTTACGCCTCTCCCGCCGCCGATTCCACCGGCATCACATCCGCAACTGGCGTCGACTGTGTCCCCAGCCGACGTCTGCCTCCACCTCGAGGTAGACATGGAGTCGGACCGGCGTTGACCGACGCCGGATCCGGCGGATACTTTTGTGCCCCTGTTCTACCCTGGCTCTTTGAGACCAGATTGGCTGCCAGAGGAGGGTGAGGACGACTGGGAGGGGTCTGGGGACCCTGTAACAGACCAGTTGGTTTACAAACAGGACTGGAGAGAGGAACTGGGAGAAACAGGTGGTCTGGATACCTCACCAGACCTTGGCATGTTGTCTCCTCCTACCGTGGCTACGGAGGAGGGAGCGTCATACGCAGTGGTGTTGCGTAGGGCAGCTGAGGCTCTCCACCTCGAGCTACCTACGGTGGCAGCCATGACTAAACTCCTGACAGAGGTGCTTCAACCGGCAGCGAGCTCTTCGGAGCCCCTGCTGCCGTTTAATGAAGCCCTCACGGACATCCTTTTGGGCACCTTGTCCAGGCCCAACACAGGGGCTCCTGTGGACAGCATGATTGCCCGACGCCACAGCCCGGCCCCGGGCGACCCCACTTTCCTCTCCCAACACCCCACCCCTAAGAGCTTGGTGGTCCAAGCCTCCACCTCCAAAGGCACATTCCCTAACGCACCACCCGATAGGGAATCCAAAAAGCTGGAATGTTTTCTTCCTCCAGCTTAGGACTGCGGTCGGTAAACACTGTATATCTGTTGGGCCGTTGCACCCACTCTGTGTGGGATACTGTAGTCCAGGTGCTGCCCCAGTGCCCGGAGGAGGCCCGGGCCGTGCTCTCCCATGCAGTTGCCGAGGGGAGAGACGCAGCGAAGTTTACCATCCGCTGTGGGCTGGATACCGCCGACTCACTAGGCAGGACGATTTCCATGTCAGTAGCCCTTTGACGCTACGCCTGGTTGCAGTAGACTGGTTTTTCCGGGGATGTCCAATCCACGCTTATGGACATGCCCTTTGATGGCCGTCGCCTCTTCGGCGACAAGGCAGACAACGCGCTTGAGCGCTTTAAGGACTCTCGGGCTACGGCCAGGTCCTTGGGCCTCTCCACCACCTGCCCTGCGCAGTCTGCCTTTCGCGGCTACGGAAGGGGCGCCACGTCCCGCCCAGAGCCACAGGCCGGCGCAAGCTGTTCAACTTCTGCTTGGCCGGGGACTTGGGAACCAGCGCTGTGGTTCTGGGGGCCAGCGGGCGGGCCAGTCCACCTCAGCCCCTTCTTCAGCAGCCTCCAAACCCTCCTAGTCCGACCTTTCAGGGCCACCAAACGTCAGTGGGTGGCAGGATTCGCCATGACCTCCCCCACTGGTGCACCATCACGTCGGACAGGTGGGTTTTGCAAATAGTCCGAAGGGGCTACTCCCTCCCCTTCGAGACTACCCCTCCATCCATGCCACCTCAGTACCATCGCATGTCGGAGGATCATCTGGCCCTTCTCCAACAGGAAGTTTTGGCACTCTTGGCCAAGGGAGCCATCGAGTGCGTTCCTGCCCCAGAAGTAGGTTGTGATTGCTATTCCCACTACTTTCTGGTGCCCATGAAGGACAAAGGCCTGCGTCCTATCTTGGATCTCAGGAACGTCAACCGCTTCCTCCAGAAGGAGAAGTTCAAAATGTTGATTCTCGCTCGGGTCTTGTCTGCCCTCGACCCTGGATGGTAGCGTTGGACTTGCAGGACGCTTACTTTCACATCCCCGTCCTGCCGGCCCACCGGCGTTACCTGCGGTTCACGGTAGGCCACAGGCACTTTCAGTTTACCGTGCTCCCCTTTGGCCTTACCAGTGCCCCTCGGGTGTTCACGAAAGTGATGGCGGTGGTCGCAGCTCATCTGCGCAGATCAGGGGTTCCAGTCTTCCCCTATCTCGACGACTGGCTGTTGAAGGCGGGCTCGCCCCAGGCTGTCATCTCCCACCTCCAGACTACGGCCGACCTCCTGCATTCGCTGAGGTTCTCCATCAACGTCACACCTGACCCCCTCTCAGAAGCTCCTCTTCATCGAAGCGGTTCTGGACACGACGCAGTTTCGGGTTTATCCTCCTGAACAGCGAGTCAGGGATATTCGGGCTATGATTCCGATCTTCCAGCCTCTATCCCGGGTTTCGGTCAGGATGACCCTCGGGCTGATGGGTCTGATGGCCTCCTGCATCCTGCTGGTGGACCATGCCAGATGGCATATGCGGGCTCTGTAGTGGGACCTGAAGTTCCAGTGGGCACAACATCAGGGGAATCTGTCCGATTGTGTCCAGATCTCAGAGGGCACTGCACACCAATTGCAGTGGTGGCTTACGAACCAGGATTGGGTCGACGGCAGATCCCTCTCCCTTTTTCAACCAGAGTTCACAGTGGTGACCGATGCATCACTTCTGGGATGGGGCGGCCACATGGGGGAGGCGGAGATCAGAGGCCTCTGGTCTCCGGCGGAGTCCGGGCTCCACATCAACCTTCTGGAGCTTCGTGCGATTCGTCTTGCACTCAAAGCATTCCTTCCCTCTGTCCGGGGAAGAGTGGTGCAGGTGTTCACGGACAACAACACCGCCATGTGGTATTGCAACAAACAAGGCAGAGTGGGGTTGTGGACCCTATGTCAGGAGGCCCTCCGCCTCTGGACATGGCTGGAACATCAGGGCATATCCTTGGTGGTTCAACACCTGGCAGGTTCCCTGAACGCCAGGGCGGACGAACTCAGCCGCAGGTGCATGATGGATCACGAATGGCGTCTTCACTCGGAGGTTGTGCAAGGTCTGTTTCAGCAATGAGGAGAGCCTTGGTTAGATCTATTCGCCACCGAATAGAACGCGCAATGTCAGTAGTTCTGCGCGTTGGAATTTCCAAGGCGGCACTCGCTAGGCGGCGCTTTTCGTCACGAGTGGAGTGCTCTTCTATACGCCTTTCCGCCTATACCACTTCAGCACTCTGGGAAGAAGAAGATCAAGCGCGACCGGGCCCAATTCATTCTTGTGGCTCCTGATTGGTCACGAAGAGTCTGGTATCCCGAGCTGCTCAACATGGCCATCGATCCTCCGATCCGACTGCCTCTTCGGGAGGATCTTCTGTCGCAGCAGCAGGGGACGGTCCTCCACCCGAACCTGTCCAGCCTCCACCTCCTTGCGTGGAGATTGAGCGGCGGCAGTTGACATCGTTTGACCTGCCTCCCGAAGTCTGCGATGTATCTTGGCAGCCAGGCGTCCCTCCACTAAGATGGTATACGCCTGCAGATGGAACAAATTTGTGGCATGGTGCACAGCAAAGGGTGTGGATCCCCTTTCCGCCCCTCTTTCTGAGGTTCTCTTGTTCCTCCTTTCTTTGGCCCAGCAGGGCTCTGCTCTAGGCACTCTAAAAGGCTACCTCTCGGCCATTTCAATCCTTCCTTAGGCTTCCTGATCAGCCTTCTCTTTTCAAGTCCCCTGTTGTAAATAGATTCCTTAAGGGCATTACTCATCTTTTTCCTTCTGTTCCCTTTGTAATGCCCCAGTGGGACTTGAACTTGGTGCTTACCTATCTTATGTGCGCTCCCTTTGAGCTGCTACATAACTGTCCTCTCAGGCTTCTTACTTTGAAAACTGCCTTTCTGGTGGCCATCACCTCTGCGCGCAGGGTGAGTGAGCTACAAGCTTTCTTCCAAGCCTCTTTTTCTGGATGTCCATCCGAACAAGGTAGTCCTTAGAACTAGACGTTCCTTTCTTCCCAAGGTGGTTACTTCTTTCCACATTGGCCAAACCATCACTTTGCCCACCTTCTTTCCGCCTCTGCATCCTTCAAAAGAGGAAGAGAGGCTCCACCGTCTGGATCTAAAACGTGCGCTTTCCTTCTATCTGGATCGCACAAAGCAATTCCTGGTGGACGACCAGCTCTTTGTTGGTTACGTGGGCGCTAAGAAAGGTCGGGCCGTGCACAAACGGACCATCTCCAGGTGGGTCGTTCTGTGCATCAAAGCTTGCTATTTTTTGGCAAAGAAGGAGCCTCCAGTGGGACTGTGCGCCCATTCCACCAGGGCGACGTCAGCCACCACTGCTTTGGGATGGGGAGTCCCCCTTAATGACATCTGTCAGCCAGCTACTTGGGCATCGCTGCACACATTAACCAAACACTACTGCCTGGACAGCCAAGTCCGGAGAGACGGCTTCTTTGGCCGTTCCGTGCTCCAGGACTTTCTGGTGTGGTGTAAACTTGGTTCGCAGACCCACCTCCGGGATTGGTATTGCTGGGGTATCTATTCTAAGGTAAGGAATCTATAACCAACTGTTTCTTTCAGATGAAGAAGTTACTTACCTTCGGTAACGATATATCTGTAAGAAACATAGGTTAGTTATAGATTCCTTACCGCCCCACCCATCCTCCCCGTTCTGCAAACTGACTTCTAGGGTTAAGAACATCCTTTCAGGGCCCTAGTTTTGTACACCAGTGGTCAGTGTCTTACATGGCTCTGCACTTTTGGCGTGGAAAGTCGTGTACAGAACTGACGTGAGGGCGGCATCTATGTAGCTACCGCGACGTCATCCCGGCGACCACGACTACGAACGCAGAGTCGACCGGCGCCACCTTCCGATGCGCAGGGGTAGTGCTGACGAAAAACTTTCTGGATCCAGTCTGACGCTTGGGGGTAATTCTAAGGTAAGGAATCTATAACTAACCTATGTTTCTTACAGATATATCGTTACCGAAGGTAAGTAACTTGTTCTTCTAGGGACTCGTATTTGATATTTTGTTCTTTCTTTTTAACCCCTATATCTCCGTACAGGTTTGATCAAATGTTTTGACCCAAATGTACAATAAAAAGGTGCCACTAGTGCTCAAAAGGTGGGCACCTGGTCCACAAGCCCTGGACTCACCCTGTTAAAATGGCAAAACCTCGATGCGCCGGAAACTCCGAAATATCTTCCTTCTTGGAGTTGTATCAATGCTGAGTATGGTTGGTTGGACATGGCTCCCTTTTATACCAGGACCCACCCAAAATGGATGCCCTACTCAGCCTGCTGGGAAATGTAGATCAAATAATACGGTGTTTGTTACGGGGCACCTACGCCGGGCTTGCAGCACAGGTAACTAGCATCTCAGCTTACACAGCACACCAGCATGACCACAAGACCATTTAGTGGCCTGACTGGGTCTTAAAGGGTATAGTCGACCTAATAATAGGTGGTGCATTCTGACACTGAGGGCTGTGTAAAGCAAGAGTGAAGTGAAGGTTCATAATAGTTGAGGAATCTCCCCCTAGGTGGTTTTGGTCAGGAGTGTGCTAGTCTGCCTCTAACACATGTACTGTCCCCGCTCTTTATATGAAATCTGAAACAGACAGGTTTGTGAGTATTTAATTTATGGGCTATACCTCCATTCCTGGATTACAATCTGACTTCTACTGCACCATCGAGCCCACTTTCTGGTTTCTCTTTAGTAGATATTGGACATCATAGAAGCTTGCCAACCTCAGAACCGTATAATTTCTACTAGAACTAATTCTTTCACAGGATTGGGCACGTGTTTGTTTCTATATCATAACAAAAAAGTTTATTAACTTTTTCACTGCAGGGGTGTTTGCGCACGTCTGTGCCGGAACGTTTTTCAAAAAGCTTGACATTAGGTTGTTAAGTTGTTCAAGAACACGTACCTCTCTATGCAACCATACAAACTATATTATAGTTTGTGCAGCACATTCAGGGCATTTACTGGGGCAAACTCTGCATCAATATCTCATTGCAATCTGAAAAATGTGGGATTTTTATTTTTGTAACAAAGTTGTTCAATATTTTGTTGAAGTTCTCAAATGAGCAAACATAAATCCCAGAACACTTACCATCTAAAGGTTTCCCTGAATGTCTGTAGTGTGGCACTACCAAATATGTGTGGGTTTTCCTAGGGAATGTAGTCCACACAATCAATAATGCAAGGAACAAACTGTGGCAGAATCACTATTTATGGTGCATTGTTCATTTGATGACCGATATCAAACATAAGAAAACATGGAAAATAAATTAAATTGCATTTCAAAATACGTGCTCTGCCAATTATGCTACATATACAAAATGACTTTATCAAGAGCCTACTCCCGTGACAGGTGAAAGTGTGTCATTGGAAAAGTAAACATCTCAACTTCTTAATGAAGATTAAGGTGGCGGGAGGCTTTTCTTGATAGCATTTGGATAGAGTTCCATGCTTTAGGTGTATCCCTAAGTACTATAGTTTTAATGTAATTTTCTTTCTCAATAATAGGGTTTCAAGAATGAGAATGTTGATGCTCTCGATGAGGTCTATTTCTGTACCAAATGATCATCTAGCTAGACAACTGCCTTCTAAATTTGACGTAGACCAGTACCTCATTATCTGGGAATTTTTAAGACTTTGCAAAGTTGCTAACTAATACCCGCAGCGGCACTGCTAGTGAATTTATAGCATCTGTGTGCCAAAAACAGTCCAACATCAAAAACATTTCCTTATTTAAAAAAACAAAGAATTGTTGCAGTTGTCAATTCTTATGTTGACAGTATATTGTCAACAGTGTGCTATGTCCATTGAAAATGTAGTTTTTAACTTTGATCGCAAGTTATTTCCAGGTTTTTGTATATGTATTTTTAAATAACTCTTTTCCCATATTGACCATTTTAGCGCCTTTTGTTTGTTTGTTTTATTTTTTAGGGAACTTTCTGATTTTGATAAGGATGGTGCATTGACGCTGGATGAATTTTGTGCAGCCTTTCACTTAGTAGTTGCTAGAAAAAATGGCTATGATTTACCTGAAAAATTGCCTGAGAGTTTAATGCCCAAACTTATAGACTTGGATGACGCTGCAGGTAAGACGCCTCAGAAAATTATTTCATGCTCCAGTGTACACAGAGTTTGTTGAGTGCATCTTTCTAAAATATTGTATGCACTTTTGTATATTTGTATGTAAAACCTGCACCGATTTCGGTGGTTATGATACCATTGCTAAAGGTAGAATCCATGTTTGTATCAGTTAATGAATGAACACAGTTGCTTGGAATTGCTTGTGCATTCTCTTCTTGCCATTGCATATTCCCTGACTTGTCTAATGATGAGTTTGTCTTTGCCTGCACTGAATCTGATCAGTCCTCTAATGTGCAGTACGTTTTCAGTTAAACTTTGATTATTTTGCCTTAATATGTAAATAAATTAGTGAAATATAGCAATGAATAATGAAATATACAGTTGATAAAACCTTAAAACTTGCATCCCTTTCTGTAACTCACCTTTCAAGTAAATGTTTCATTCCAGAAAAAGGGAAATTTATTAGGGTAGCATTTGTCACTTGTGTCCAAAATAATAATTGTCCAAAGGACAGGCCATTTTGGATCAGAGGAAGCTAAAAATAGTTGAGCCAAATTATGGCATTTATTAATTAAGTATTATGCTTGTACAGGTATTAACCATTCTCTCTAATAGCAGCAAAGTGAATAGTCTTCCATATCTCGGGGCAAATTAGATTTAAAAAACACCACTTTAATAGATGCTGTCTGTCTCCGGAGTCTGATAAAATAGCAAATGGGAGCTGATGAAGTGCAACTTGTTGCTACCATCTTGTAATGTTAAGTACCTTCTAAGCCCTGTGGAATTCTCATCTATAAGTGCTGCATCAAAGGAGCTGATGGGCTGTCTCAACGTGCACAACTGCTGTGACAACCTAGTTGGAAAACAATTGAACACATTTGTTTACACTATCACACATTCTCAACCTGTTTGTACCCTGTCACACAGTGATAGCCTACAAGGTATTTCGATAGCTGTCAAAATGCACCAGAACTACATAAGCATGTGTCCCTCAAATGAGGCACACATCCTCTGTGCCTGTTTGCATGCCCTCCAATGTCCCTTGTTTCTTCGCAGTGGTGTGGTTTCTCTTCCTCCTTTAGAATAAGAAACGTATTCCTTAATTCTCCCACCTTAAACTGTGCAGGTTGTGCGACTAGCGATACACAGTGTAAGACTCTCCTAAACTCTGGGCTTGTGTGCTACCATTAGTACAAAGTCCCTATGGAAAAACCTGAGTTGCATGCAGAGTAAGGATGCAGTGATCTGTATAGAAATATTTGACTCCTCACCCCAAAGAAGAGTCTCAAGGTAAATAAAAGCTGTATCGAGCACCCTTCCAGCAGTCTGGTGAGGTAACAAGACACCCTTTCCCTCCTTCCATCCCCCAAAACTATTCCCCAAGCTCCTCCAGCCTTCTTGCAGAGGTCTCCCTCACAGGCCCTATAAAACAGTATTAGTATTTGAGAAAGTACTGGGTCGCAAAACCATTTCCCTGGTGCCTAACTACTTGTTGCAACACCTATCCTATCGTCATGTTATATAGGGAAGAACAACAGGGGTTTTCTGCTAGTCAAACCCTCACCTGATCTGGACACTATGTTTCACTGAGTGTAGCACTGCTGCTCATCTGGGCGTGGAGGTCCCAACCCACTGTGTGGGTGAGTCAGTTACTCCTTCTGAGCTTGAGTTTACGATTTAAAGATTTTTAAAGATGGGGCTCCAGGCCCATTGTACTGGAAGATTGAGCTAGCCTTCCTTCCAGCGTGCCGGTAAAGGTACCCAATCTGTCTGCTCCAGTGACTTGTCCCAGGTCATCAAGACCAGCTCCTTCTTTGAGTGTCCTGGTCACAATCCCTGCCTGGGCAGGTTAGGGCTATCTTCTGTCTCGTCTTCCAACTTTGTGGTTCAGTTCAATGCTGTGCAGTTGAGAAAGAGGGAGTGCAGTCAAGTTAGTCATATGCAAAGGTTGGCATAAATAGTAGCACAGAAGGTAATCTTCTCCTAAGGTTCCGACACCCCATCAGTCTCTTTTGAAGCACATGAAGGATGGGAAATGCTTCGAGGCACCAGCCCCCTGTATTGCTGTACTTTCCAAACGCCCAACCACTGTAGTCCTGTTGACTGATCGCATAACACCATGGAGTAAATTACACCATCACATATACAACTTCCAGGAGGACTCAAGGTTGACACAGGTATTCCGAGCACAGTCATAGTTCTCTCTGTAGTCCTTCCTGGTACTGAAACACCATATCTTCATGGCTCACTCCCCATATATAGTGTTCCTCGGTGGTCCTTCTTCCTCATCTCCCACCCACGGGATTGTTGACTCCGTAGCCCACATACCATTCAATCAGGATTTATAAAGCACAGCAAATCACCCATGAGGGTCTCAAGAAGCTGGAGTTGCTAGCTGCTTCGTGGAGAAAGCAGTGAAAAACAAGGCTGAAGCAGGAGAAAGCACTCTGAAAAAGGGGAAGAGGAAGGAGAAGGCAGTAAAAAATTAGGCAAAAGCAGCAGAAAGCACTCAGAAAATCAGGGTAGAGGAAGGAGAAAGCAGTAAAATACGAGGCAAAAGCAGGAAAAGCACTCCGAAAAACAGGGGGGGGGGGATGGAGAAAACAGTAAAAAATCAAGGCAAAAGCAGGAAAAGCACTCAGAAAAATGGGGAGGAAGCAGGGCTGTGCGGCAGCACAGGAGAGCTAGGCCTGGGGCCTAGCTCTCTAGCTGAAAATGAGATTCAGCAGCCCATTTTGATGAGGTACAGCTGTGCCAGGCATTGACAAACTCCCACAAGCTTCCCTTGGATAAGGTTGTGGCTCAGTACTCTACTCTGACTACTTTTTGGATGCTCTGAGTGCTATGTTGAAGGCAGGGAAACCACCTCATGGCCCACCAACCTCACGTCCATGCAGCTCCTTCACACCTGAGTGCACCCCAGTCATCTCCCAAGGCCTATAGGACTAATCAAAGGTACAAGTTCCACTGATCCTGCAGGCACCGTAGGTCTTGATCCAGCTACCTAGTCCAACTTTGGTTCAGGCAGCACCTTTGGGCAATTGAGATGAAAGAATTTACCAGATGCAACCATACAGTCAAGTCCATAGCTTAGGAAGTGCTGACCTTTGAGACCCCTTTGCCAGAAAATGAGGTCATTTTTCACCTTGGGAACAACCTTGGTGGTAGAATCTCCAGTTCTCCAACACACCAAAGAGATATGGAGGACGCTTTTTTTCCAAATTACATTCCAGTCATTGGACAACAAGTACTGAAAGGAGCCCCTAATCAGTCCACTTTTTGTGTCTGAATCCATCAGCTCATTCTCTTGTTGGTATGGTAGCTTCTGTGAAGTGTTAAGTAAGAGGGCAGTTGCCTTTTCCAGAGTTCTACGGTGGCAAGGTACTGAGAACTGGGAATAGTTAAGTAACGGAGAGAGAAGGGATGCACAGGGTTCTCAAATGATGCACAATTGTATTGGGGTGTACGAATGATTTACACAATGACTAAACATTTATTAGTGCTATCAATTGAGATGTTTCTTAAATAAAAATGGCTGATGTTTTTGCAATATACTAACAAAACAATTATATTTTTGGGGAAAAAAGATGGGCAAAAGTCTGGAGGCACATAAGAAAAAGATGTTAGTTTCGGGCCTGTCTGTCGGGCAATTGAATACCAACACCATGATGATCAGTTGTGCCTCCATCTTTGACAATAATTGAATCAATACACTTATTTGGTCTCAGCCTATGCCCAGAAGGGAGTATTAGTTCACTCATCCTGCACAAAGTGGCTACTGAACAAAAACTGATCAAGGACTTCATCGGCACAGCAGCCAGGATCATAAAAAAGATCTGGGAAGTGTGTCAATCATTATCTTAAGTTCTCACATATAAACCCACATAGCTATGAAAAAGTTATTGACCTGCTCTTTGATGGGAAGAACTTTTTCAAACCTTAACAAAATGAGTTTCTTTCATAGTTCAGATGGGTAAAGTCACAGCTTAATCACGGAGTGCCTTCTATGTGATAACATCGGTATCTCATTTACCTCTGGCAAAGATCTTCCAGACTTTTAAAGCTTTGGAATCCTTTTTCCATAGATCCCAGATGGATGATCCTCTTTGTTGGGCAGCAGGTGGGTTGAGAGGAGGCACTTAAAAGTGAAGTTATTCAGTCATCTTAGTAGGTTCTTGATCATGCTAACGGGAGTTCAGATCATTGTGTTCATCTATCACTTAGTTTAGTCACTACGGTCTTATGGCAATTACCTATCATCAGCTGTGCTAATGAGACACTGTTGCTATTTAGATTGGTTGATCGTCCTTCTGAAGCTTCCACCCTTCAGGAATTTTTGCTGAGTGTTGGTGAATGGATAGGCAAGCAGTGGTTTGAGCACCACAGTGGACAGGGGTTGCTGGTAGATGGTAGAAGTTCAAAGCTTTGAAGCTCTTCAAGTTGTCCTTCTCAATTTAGTCATTGGCTTGATCTGCAGTTTATGAAACATCAGCAGTATTCTTCCCCTACTTAGGGGTGGGGGGGCTTGCTCTGCTGTCTCATCCTTCATGGTCAACGGATTAGACGGTTCATTCTGATAGAAGTCTTTGTCTGTAGATTTCTCACCTTTTGAATATTCCCCAGGCATCAAACTTGATCTGGAAACTTTTCAGCAGTACCTCTGCACACCAGCAAGTAGTGCTGTGCAGCTCCGGTCTGATGCTGTTCCGCTCCGGAAATGACATGCGGATCCTATAAAGGACTCACTCCTAGGTGCTGATGTCAATTTCTTTCTTTCCGCGCTTCCTTACACGCATCCGGAGCTACTGCTCATCTCTCAGGAAACCCTTACCTTGATACAAAAATTGTTTTACAGTATGCAAGAGAAGTCACCTCCCAAAACAACAGGTTTTAAGCCCAGTAAAGATTGTCACCAACAAATATATGTGATAGATCCTCACCAGCTTTGCCTGTGGTCGAGCCACGACTCTAAGGCCTGTTGTGTCTGTGTGTTGATGAACCTGAAGACCACACGAGACCCCATGCTGAAACTCTACATCACCAAGCACCGAAAGGCTCCCAGACTATTCCGGTCCATTTCCAAAGTTCAGCCCCGTTTGAGATCCAAAGGTTGTTGGAGTCGTTCCAGGAGGGTCAGTCTTCTGATCCAAATCTTCAGGTAAGTCAGATTAAAAACACAAGAAATCTACGCGGGACTCTGCCCCTTCCCACCACTCTCAATCCTTTTAGTAGGCGCAGGGGCGGCACCAACTCAATCTCTCTCCTGAATTTGTTCGACTTAGGAACCGATCCTGCAACATGTTCTGGCACAACCTGAGTTTCTAAAGCTATCCGCCACTCCTAAGCATATCTAAGAGCCACAGGCCATGGTCTGGCTCTTCGCATCCCTAATGGCTCCTTCTGGCACCCCTGTGTGCCTCAGGGAGCCAGGAGATTTTTCACTTGGATTAATGCTGACTGGTTAACTCTCAGCAGCAGCTGCACCCTTTGAGCCCATAACAAGGGTGCCTCTAGCTACGCTCTAGACTCCACTTCAGATGCTGAGGTCCACGCTGCTGCTTAGTACATTGATACTGATGCAGACTCCGATGACCCCTAGAGGGCGAGGCCCTAATTGTTCTCTTTGATCTCGAGTTGGCACGGGACTGACCTCAATTGAAGTCACGCCTGGCTTCCTTTGAGACTCCATTCCTTCCACTTGATTTGCCTGCACAATGACAAACCCACACCCTGCATTCCCTGTTTGGCACAGATTTAGATAATGTTTACAATGCAGGTGATGAGATTGGTCAACCTTATGAATAGAATTGGTATTTCGACCTGTAGGAGGCTAGTAGCCTTGATACCTACCCTGAGTCTGGTCTCCTCTCACTCCTGGCCCTGCCACTGAGGAGAGTGCTTCCTATGCTATGGTTATGCTTGGGGCCACCAAAGTCCTTGACCTCCCGCTCCCCACCCTAGAGGTCAAGACCAGTTTCACAGAGGTTCATCTGCCATGACATGCAGCTACTGCGCCCATCTTACAATTTTACAAGGCCCTTACAGATACTTTGTTAAGGACATGGACCAAAACTTGCTCCGGCCCATGGTCAACCACCAAATTACACAATGCCACTGCCGTGTCTCAGGTGATCCTGTATTTTTATCTCAGAACCCCTCTCCTGAAAGCTTGGTGGTGCAGGCATCTGAAAGCAAAACTAACTAACACATTTCCAACTACTCCCTCCCAAAGGGAGTTGAAAAGGGTTGAAATTGTCGGGAAGAGAGTTTTCTCATCCACTGGCTTGGCGCTTTACTTAGAAAATGCCAGCTGCCTGCTGTGATGCTTTACTCACACCCTTTGAGACTCAGTGGCTCAAGTACTCCTAGGTGTCTCAGACTATCTCTGACTGGTCCTTGCCCAGGTCATACAGGAAGGTAGTGACGTGACCAAGTTCACAATATGTTGTCACTTGGATACCACAGATACCATCAAGCGAGCCATTCACACTTGTGTCGCGGTTTGCTGCCACACTTGGCTGTAGTCCACTGGTTTCTCAGGAGATGTTCAGTCATCCCTAATGGACATGACTAAACTCGTCTGAGGACAAGGCAGAGACTGCTCTTGAGCAGTTCAAAGAGAGCAGGGCCACGGCATGCTCCCTAGGCTTATCCACCCCTCTCCGTCCGCTGCATCAGCACTATCGCTCCTTTGGTGACTTTAGAAGAAGTATCCCATACTGCCAGCCACAAGGCACCCAGCAGTTTCACGGTTGAGGCCGTGGTGCCCACCACCTCTGCGGCCAAGAACAGTGGGCTGCACAGTCCATTGCCACTCACAGCCCAACCTGCCAAATTCCTTTAGCATGCCCTTAGTAGAGCACAATTATGCATTGGGAGGCAGGACCCAAAGATTTTTGCCGGGTTGGCAGGTGATAACATCAGATAGGTGGTTCCTGCAAATTGTTCAGAAGCGCAATGATCTGCACTTCCTTCCTGCACCCACTGCACCATCCATCGCCTCCACAACTACTGACAGAGGATCATCTTTACGCTTTTCGACAGGAAGCGCAAGCCCTTTTGGCCAAAAGGGCTATCGTGAGGTTGTTCGTGCCAGTAGTAGGATATCATTGTTGTAGACTGAGGCCCTTGTCCTATTTTAGATCTGCACACTCTCAATGCCTTCCTCCGGAAGGAACAATTCAAAATGCTCACATTTGGCCAGGTCTTGGCTGCCCTTGAGACTGGATGGTGGGGTTGGACCTGCAGGATGCCTATTTCTAGACCTGTGCTGCAGGCCCATTGGTGCTACCTGCGGTTCGTAGTGGGACAGGAGCATTTTCAGTTTGCTGTTCTTCCCTTTGGTCTCACCAGTGCCAGTCAGGTATTTTCAAAAGTGATGGTGTGGTAGAAGCGCATCTTCAGAGGTCTGGGGTTCTAATCATTCCCAACCTCAACGACTGGCTGTTGAAGGTGTCCATGCCTCAGGTAGTCCACAACCACCTCCAGACTAAGGCAAACCTACTGTCATCTTTGGGTTTCACTGTCAATATGCTGATATCACACCTGACTCTTAGGATGCCACCTTCATCTGAGCCATTCTGGACATGGTTTGATTTCGTGCCTTTCCTGTGGGAATGACGGTCCAGGACATTCACACTATGCTCCCAATCTTTGAGCCTCGGTCCTTAATTTCATTGAGGTTGACTCTGAGGATGCTGGGATTAATGGCCTCCTCCATCCTGCTAGTCGAGCATGCCAGGGAGCATATGGAGGCTCTTCAGTGGTTTGAAGTCTCAGTGGGCTCAACATCAAGGGGACCTCACTGACCATGTTCAGATTTCGGAGGAGACTGCAAACGATTTGCAGTGTGGTGGTTACGGGACCATCATTGGGTCTCCAGCAGACCTCTCATTTGCCCCACCCAGAGCGGACAGTCGTGATTGATGTGTTGCCGCTGGGTGGGGTGGCCATTTGAGGTGGAGATCAGAGGGAGCTGTTCTCTGGCGGAGTCCCAACTCCATATCAGCCTTCTGGAGCTGAGGTCCATCTGCTTGGTGTTGAAAGCCTTCCCTTTGATCCATCGAGTGGTGGCTGGTGCAGGTGCTTACAGATAATACCGCCATGTGGTACTACAACAAACATGGTGGGGTGACGGACTCTGTGCCGGAGGTCTTGCGTCTCTTCAAATGGCTGGACCACCTAGCAATTATCAGGTGATGAACTACCTGTCAGGATCATTGAATGCCAGGGTGGACGAGCTCAGCTGTCGGCGCCTAGTGGATCATGAGTGTCAGTTACAGACACAAGGTGGCATGAGGTCTCTTCTGTGAATCGGTGGAACCTTGGCTCTATCTATTCCCAGTCGCTGAAGCAAGCAATGTCAGCACTTCTGTGTGTCTCACTCAGAGACACATTCCACCTCAAGTGGAACTCAGGACTTCTGTATGCCTTTCCGCCGGTACCACTCCTGACCCAAGTTTTCAAGAAGATCAGGACAGACCCGGTCCAAGTCACCCTAGTGTCTCCGGATTGGACACGGAGATTATGGTAGCCATGGCTTGAACATCTGTCTTCTGATGAGGCTGCCCCTCCAGAAGTCTTTACTGTCGCAGCAGCAGGGCAGGGTTCTGCTTGCGGGCCTTCACAATCTCCACCATTATGCTTGGAGATTGAGCTGCGACAGCTGAACAACTTCAACCTTTCTCTGGAGGTGGTTGATGTTATTTTGGCAGCCAGGAGTCCCTCAACAAAAATTGTATACACCTGTCGTTGGGACAAATTGTTGTCTTGGTGTGGTGCTCGGCAGATAGACCCCCTCAAGGCTAAATTAGCTGATGTTTTGTTTGTCCCTAGCCTGGCAAGGCCTTACTCTGGGCACAGTTAAAAGATTCCTTTCAGCCTTTTTGTGGTGGCCGAATCAGCCCTAATTTTTTAATTCACCAGTTTTGCAATTTTTGAAAGGGTTACATTTGTTTCCTCCCTCTCCCTTAGTCATGCCACAGTGGGAACTTAAGTTGAACCTCATTTTTATGATATGCACTCCATCTGAGCTTCACAGCTGTTCCTTGCGGCTCCTCACCCAGAAAACCGTGTTCATTGTTGCCATAACATCCGCTCGGCCTGTGAGTGAGCTTCAAGCTCTGTGTCAATTCATAGTACACCAGCTTCTTCTCAGGCAAACTAGCTTTGCAAACATGGGCATCTTTCTTTTTTTCTTTTTTAAATTTATTTTTTATTGTTTTCAAGTAGACAAGACAAAAGAAAAAGTATGAATAGTCATAACATTCGACACGTTACAGAATAACAAGGGCATGGGCGTACACAATGTTGGACCATAGCACAGTGCATATCAAGAGTTGACACATTTTCTGCAGTAACGTCAGGGATCAATGGACAGTCCATAAAAGCAATGCACCGCATATCACACATTAACTTTCCCTCTATGGGCATCTTTCTTACCTAAAGTTATGATAACCTTCCACGTCGGTCAAACCATCCCCAAGCCTCCACATTCTAAGCAGGAGGAGACACTCCATCACTTGAACCCCAAGGGAGTGCTGAGCTTTTACATAAAATAGATTATACAAAGACCACCTTGTGGACGATGAGCCTTTTGTGGGGCTCTCTGGACCGAAAAAAGGCAAGGCTGTGCAGGAGAGAACCATCTCCCATGGGATCATGCTCTGCATTAAGATCTTCTATGCACTGGCTAAAAAGCAGCCTCCGTAAGGACTGCATGCTCATTCTACTAGGGCCAAAGCTACTACCTCTACGTTCGCACGCGAGGTCTCTGTTCTACACATTTGCCAAGCGTCTGTGGGTGTCTATCCATATCTCTACTAAGCACTATTGTCTGGACGGTCAGGTTTGCCGAGAGGGCGTTCTGTCCTGCAGGACTTTCTGGTTGTAGACTATCCAAAGACCCACCTCCAAATATGTACTGCTTTGGTATCTTTTCAAAAGATGAGAAATCTGCAGCCTGAAGTCTCTTTCAGAAGAACAAGTTTCTTTTCTTCAGTAACGCTCTTTCTGGTAGAGACTCTGTGTAGCCACAGATTCCTCACAAAGCATCCTACCCTCCCCGTTCTGTGGCTAGTTTCTATCCGTTAATAAGATCCCAAGCATAGGAATTTTCACGCTGGTCATGCCAATTTGCTTTTGGGGCTCTGTGTCAGGGGCGCGGACAGTCTCGAGAGTGTTCCTCCCACAGAAGAGGTTTCTATACCTTGTAGGTTCAGCAATTGCTATATTCATAACCCTTCCTTCATACATCTACTGGCTTAACTCCCAGCCCACTTGAGAAAGTCAAGGTAAAACTGCAAGAGTAAGTTTATCACTTAATTATTAATTTTGCATGCTAGTAACTCTCATATGATTTGTCAAAGGAATAAAATAAGGTAGCAAGTCATTGAACAGCCTCATTGTTTTTTGGCCTCTGTGTAAGTCAAACCATGTGAGTATCACATTAGAAAGATTCAATTTTTATATGTTAGACAGGTCATTACAATTCCATTTTGGATGTTATTTCAACGATTATTTTGATTGTCCTACATGAGAGGCAGGAGACCGCTTGATATTATTTTCCAACCATTCTCTTTTAAGCACTTTTCTAGCCGTTAAGTATGAGGCGGCGAATGTTTTAGGAAATTATTTTAACCTCAATTTTTTTAAGATTGAATGATTTTTATCAAATCACAACCCCATGATTTTAATGCAATTGGTATTTAACTGTACATGCATTTAAAAAGGGCTTGATGGATACCCATCAAAATTTTACATGTCAGCCAGCGGCTGATTACAGTTGAGACTAAGAACAGTTTATTTTTCTACTGAAGTTGTTCTTAAATTTGAGTTGGCAAATATTCTGCTAACATATCTAAAACTTTTAAGCATTTGCTTATCCTGGCACTTGAAGAACTTTGCAAAAGAAACAATTGTTTCTTTTGCACTAGAAGAACTTTATCATATTCTGTTATCTGTAGACCCACTCATGACCATACATTTTCTGTTCTGATGGATATGCCTTACCAGCGATTCTTCATATTACGAATGTCCTACAGACTCCAGGCACTTGCACTAGTGCTGTGCCACCATGTGGCCTCAGCAGCGACTTTGCCGGCTCAGGATGTGACACCATTGGGAAATTTAAGTCACTTATTGGTGCTGACACTTCATCAGCACGAGTCCAAAGCAAAATGTATCATCTTTTCAGCCGATTATGTCAAATGTCTCCTTACTTTTTCATGGTTTAAATCCTCTCTGAGATGCTGCAAGAAAATTTTCTTGTCGGACCACATTACATCTGCACATGGTGTCTTGGTTCATACCATGACTGTGCAGCCTGCAACTTGTGTTCACTGATGCACCCGAAGGCCATCAGACAGAAGGCCAGAAACAGCAAACCACTTTCCTTCACCTTAAGGTAAGTCTCCTAGTAGGGAATGATCTCAAACTATCTTCCCACAAAAAGAGCCAGAGGAAGGAGAATCACTCCACTTCTTCAGGGAAATATTCCTTCTACTGTGACTGTTCATGATCTCAATGCCGTTACCCGGTACTGGACGTTTTCCTCACTGTCAGAAAAATAACATTGAAAAACATCTAATCGGAGTTCCCCGACTCCATTGACTGTGCCGCTCTTGAAGGGTAAACCTACTATTGTGGGTTTGGGCACTCTGGCGGCTCTCACTTCGGTACATTCCAACTCCATGCCTCCACTAGCCCCAGTACCTAAGAATAAATCAATGCTTTCAATGGCCCTGTCCCTTCATTGGTCAGTGCAGCCTACTACTCAAAACAGACTCCTCACTCAGAATAATCTTCATCATCATTTTCGCAGTCTGCTAAAATCATCAGAGTAGTGAGGGAAAAGGTCAAAGCCTCTTTTGAAGATGTGCAATTGGCAGAACAACTTTCCAGGGTGCAGAGGTTTTGAAAAAAAAATTGGATCCAGCTTCCAGGCTGTTGCTATGCCTGATATGGATTATGGCTGCTCAGAAGATGATTCAGAGGCTGTCAACATCCTTCCTCTTCATAACACTGATGCTGACTTATATCTTATTTTACAAAAATGTGAAATGAAATGAAATGAAAATTTATACTGCGCACTACTACCCGAAGGTGTCTAGGCGCCCGAGGGTCTGACTAAGAGGTGGTGACGAAAAAAACCAGGAACAAAGACTTAATTATTGAACAACCAGGTTTTTTAAGATTTCCGAAAAGACAGAAGATCAGATTTAGTCTTAAGAGAGATTGGGAGAGAGTTCCAGAGTCTAGCTGTGTCACTATGAAACTCCTTCCGCCCCAGCAAGCTGTTTTGGCTTTGGGGACAACTAGATTAAGAGCAGCTGAAGATCTGAGATGTCGTAAAGGAACATATCAGCAGAGTTTAGGCTTAAAATAATCTGGAGCATACCCATGCAGTGCCTTGAAGGTAATACATAGCGACTTAAATTGAATCCGTTTTTAGGTCTCGCCTACGCAGCGCGCATGCGCTGAATAGGAGGGCCTTTAGCCGTCGCTCTTCACTTTTTCAAGCACTGCACTCGTGCTTGTGGCGGCATCCACCTTGCGGGAGCGAGCACCGGCGCGCCACAAGCACGAGTACAGTGCTTGAAAAAGTGAAGACTGCTCTCCCAAGCGCGCGCGCGCCTACTGCTGCAGCCTGCACGCCTTTTTTTTTTTTTTTTTACTTTCAGCACGAGGCGCGCGCGCTTGTTTTTTTTTTTTTTTTGGAGAGGTGGGTAAGGGAACGGACTTGGGGCGCTGTCTTTCTAAACTGCAATAGCGCTACAATGGGCCTTCTTTTATAGTTCAGTGTCGCAAAACATTCGAGTAAGCGAATAACCATTAACGTGACGCTGGTAGGATCATTAAGCAAAGGCATTCGTTTGCAGGAGCGAGGGTTTCTGTTGCGATGTAGCAGCGTGACCTGACAACAGAGGACGAATTCATTTCAGTCAGTAAATGTGCTCAGTGGCTCGAATAGTATTTTTTTCCTTATATTTTTTGCCTGCCCAGAGCTTCGCCATATTTTCACTTTGGTCTTGGTCCTCATGAGGGGGACATTTAGCAGCTATAATCAACTCCACAGAGGCAAATTCTCGCAGTTGCTATTTGCTGCGACCCGCAAGCCTCTAGCTGGAATACCCGCAAGACTGACTCAACCTTCCATCTTTATAAGGTAGGTAAATCGAGCAACTTTCAAGTGTACGTATGCAAATAACACGTATCCCCTGAAATTACAGAATTAGGATATTAAATGCTACATGAAAAAGTTATTATGAATTTTGTTCCTGTTATAAGACAGGTCATTAAAAATAACAACAACAATAATATTATTTAACACGGCTGCCACTTCAAAGTTGTCAAGAAAGGCGCAGGCAGTCTTATTGTATGGGTCACTAGATGCCAAAGAGGCCAACTTTTTCGTTCTCACTTTGTGGTGTGTATATATAAAATCATTTCCTGCAAACCCTCAAGGCGGATGGACCTATCGCAAGTTACCGACCACATTTCTTTTTTTTAGAACTGTCCAACAAAGAAAAAGATTGTAATGGAGTAAATGTCATGCCATTTTACATCCAGAAGATGCACGCGAGATAAGAGACTTGGCATTTAGAATTTGCATTTTTTTTTTTTAGAGTGGTACCAATGCATAGGCTTGGCTTTTCCAAATTTTCCGCGGTCTGTCAGGAGGTGTAGAGTCCAGGGAAGAAATCTACAGAGATGCAGGGGAGTTCACATGCGTTTCAAAATGTGGTGACCTACAAAATGTGGGGGAGAAAGGCAGGGCGTTTTCCAGTTTTTGCGGATACACATTACTTTTGGGGAGCAACTGTGCCTAATTTTCAGGTCTGGCCTTAGCCAAGACCTTTTGATTTTTACTGAAATTGAATGTATAATATATTTAACAATTGAGGCTTTTATCCAGCCCTCTTCAGCCATTGGTCTGTTCATGTGTCACACACATTCTATTTCCGACCTCTACATGACAGGGCAGTGGCTCATCACACTTCAGCCACTGGCTTACTTCTTTTTTTTTTTTTTTGAAAACCTTTATTGAAACAATAAGATGTCATCCACAGCAGAATGCCCACATCCCTGAAAGGGCCGGCACAGCAAGGCAATGCTCGAAGAGTTACTGCAAGAGGAAGAGGGACAACACAGCATGCCGCCTACAACCACATCGGGCCGGCCGCGTCAGGTGACATAGGAGCATTGTAGGATCAGGGATTTCATTGTAGGCACGTGGTGTAGAGTAACATCTTTCAAACTACAACTTTCCACTCTTGTGTCGTGTGCTCTATAGCTATAACTTGTGTGATATGGCGTAGTTCATGCATGGAACGATGGAGTATTGTGTCCAGATAACCCCGAATACACTGTACAGAGTGTGTGTCGCCTTGGGGGGGATCATTTCTCATCTGTGCGTCTCATGGCTGTGGGATAGTGAGGGGGGGGCCGGTGAAAGCGTGCCCGCAGAGCGTTCCAGTAAGTATGTCTGCAGAGGTGCCCAGATATCCCGGGGCCGGGAGGAGGAAGGCAGAAGTTCTGCGTATGTATGTAGTTGTTCTTGACAATAAATGAGGTCTTGAAGCCAATCTTTAAATTTTGGTGCTCTCCCTCTACCCCATCTGCAAGCGATCTTTCTCTTAGCGAGGAGGAGTGCGATGGATGTGTATTTTCGGATTTGGGTCGCTATAGGTGCAGTGTATCCCAGGAGTGCAGTCAGAGGATCTACCGGAATGTGTGTACCAGTCATTAGGTCTAGTGCTGTCATTACCTCCGACCAGAATCGACGGATTGGTGGGCAGTCCCAGGCTACGTGTTGGAAATCGGCTCCTTCACTGCCGCATCGGTCACATATGTCATTGTCACGAAGTCGCAAGCGGTGTAAGCGCGCCGGTGTGTAATAGAGACGATGGATGAATTTGTAATGGAGGAGTCGAAATTTGCTGCTAGCAGAGATTTCCCCTGTTTGCCTGCAGCAGAAGGACCATTGATCATCAGTCAGGGGATGGCCCAGTTCTGTTTCCCATCTAGTCTTTGCTAACAGGGGGTCATATTCTCTATTTTCCTGGACTGTACGATATAATAGTGAGATAACATGGGAAGGAGTGACTTGTTGTAGGAGGGCGTGCAGGGGGGACATGATAGGGGGTTCCTGAGGGAAACAAGGAGTGAGGGCTTTTACATCCTGTCGCAGTCTAATGTAGTAGAATCGTTCTAGGGGGGAGGGGGTTGTAGGGCCAAAGAATTCGTCGCACGTGCGAAATTTACTCTTTGCGTATAGCTGTCCCCAGGTGTGGATTGACAGTTTGCGTAGTAATCTGCGGCATCCCCCCTCCTGTGCCACCTGGATATCTTGCCTACCGGCAAGGGGAAGGAGGGGGGAATATAGTAAGGGGGTGCGTGTGATATTCGCTAAATCTCGCCATGCGCTGGTGGTGCATTGGACGGTGGTGGAGGCGTGACTCCGCGTAACTGCGGGGGTGCTTAAGTATGCAGTGCTGGGAATAGGGTGCATATATCCGTCTTCAATGGCCAGGTGTGGCATATAGGGGGGGGGGGTGTATCCAGTAGGAGGCGAAGTGGGCTTGAGCACAGATAAAGTACGGTTCCAGGTCTGGTATCTCCATTCCGCCCTCACTGAAGGGACGTGTAAGGATATCCCAGCGTAATCTAGCCTGTTTACCTCCCCATACAAGCCGAATGAGTTGGCTTTTGATGGTCGAAAAGAAGTGGCGGCTAGGGGAATAGGGAATATTTATAAACAAATATAATAGTTTGGGCAATATGACCATTTTAATGAGGGCGGCTCTTCCTGCCCTGGACAATGGCAGTGCAATCCAGCGTGTGATTTTGTCCACCAAAGAGTTCAGTGCACTGCCGTAGTTAGCCTTCATTAATTCTTCGCGATTGCGGGATATGACTATCCCTAAATAGGTGAGTGTGTCATCGCACCACGTTAGGGGGTAGTCCGGTACGAATCTGGGAGTGGAGTCAGTGAGGGGATAAATTTGGGATTTTCCCCAATTAATATTTACTCTGGAGAGAGATGCCCAAACAGGAGGAACTGTCGGAGGATGGGATTCAGGGTCACCTCCGGGTGCTGCAGATAAAGGGTAAGGTCGTCTTCATATAATGAGATTAAAATTTGCCGTTCAGGGTAGATGAGGGCATGTGCACGAAAGTGTTGGCGTATCTTGGCAGCCAAGGGCTCGATAGCCAGGGCGAATAACAGGGGGGACAAGGGGCATCCCTGTCTGGTTCCCCTGGCTATAGTAAAGGGGGCCGAGCGCTTTCCGTTGATCATCACTGTGGCCCGCAGGCCATTGTAGAGCAGGTTTATCCAGGCCAGGAATGGGAGGGGGAACCCCATTCGTCGCAAAACGAAGGCTAAATAGTCCCATTCCAGGGAATCGAATGCCTTAGTGGCGTCTAAAAAGATGGCAGCGGCGTTGGTGTCAGGCTCTATATCGTGGATAATTGCAAAGAGGGTACGCAGGTTGTGAGATGTGCTTCTAGTTGGCACAAAACCCAACTGATCGGGGAGGACCAGGACAGGCATGAGGGGGCTGATGCGATTGGCGATTAGCTTAGCTAGGATCTTGGCGTCCACGTTGATAAGGGACAAGGGCCTATATGAATCCACCAGCGTCGCTGATTTCCCCGGTTTGGGCAGGGAGATGATAAGCGCTTCACGCATCGATGAAGGCAAGATGCCTGTCTCTCGGGCTTCCTCGAGTACGTGACGCAGGGCAGGGATGAGAAGATGTCTGAATATTTTATAGAATTCGGCCGGAAGGCCATCAGGCCCTGGGGCTTTGCCCGACTGTAATTGCATAATTGCGGAGATTATTTCCTCATCTTCATGGTGGGCTAAGAGGGACTCTCTCTGGCCATCCCCCAGCCATGCAATAGCTGTGTCCTCAAAAAATGAGGTGAAATCCTCAGGGTGCCTTCTATGTGTCGTATACAGTTTTTTGTAAAACCTCTGAAAGGTATCCACTATGTCAGAAGTGCTCCTGTGGAGCTGACCCTCTTCATCCTCTATCTCTAGGATCGTGTTGGCAAATTGGGGGGGACGGGTCACTGAGGCTAGTGCTCTCCCTGGTCTTTCTCCCTCACCGTAGCGTCGGGCCCGGTGGTACTTCCCTCTAAATTTACACTCCCTCTCCGCCGTTTCTTGGTATTCATTAAGGAGATCATGTAGCTGAGCTTTCTGTTCCGGCGTGGGTGAATTCCGGAGATTCACTTCCGCCTGCTTAATTGTTCTCTCTAGTTTCTGTAGCGTATTTCGAATATCCTTTAAAACCCCTCCACTTTTAGCTATGCAGATGCCTCGCATGGTGACCTTAAAGGCTTCCCATACGTTAGAATATTGCGAAACCGAATTATCATTCCGGGGGAAAAATTCGGAGATTTCATGCTCAAGCTCATCTTTAAATACCGGATCTAATAATGATTGTGGATTGAGTCTCCAGGAAAAGTATGGTGGGTCTTCGTGAGGTGGCGTAAGAGAGAGAAGGACGGGTGACTGATCCGAGTATGTGCGTGAGAGGTGAGATGCATGCGTCAACCAAGTTGTTAGCCCTTTATCTATAAGCCAGCCATCGATGCGGGACCAGGAGGAAGCCACTGGCTTACTTCATTGTGAGTGAAACATTCTGCTCTTTCACAAGGAGCACATCTGTACACAATATGGTTCCCTTTAGTGCCAGGGTCTATTATGATAATGCATGCTAATTTGTCAATTAATTTTTTTATTATGATTTGGAATTCCTACGGAGGTCCACATAAAACAATACAAAAGCACTTTGGGAGATAAAATAGTTAAAAAGATACATAGTTGGAATACTTTGCAAATATTCAGCCTCAACAGCCTTAAAAAACAAGCATTGGCATAGCCAATAGGTCTCTCCTTTGGGACCTTGTAAGTATTTAATTATGCAGCACAATATCCTTGGTGCAACATCATATGTTGCATGGCTAAACACTTATAATGTCCCAAAGGCGAGACCTATTGGCTATGCCAATGCTTGTTTCATAGGGAGCCAGTGCAGTTGTGGTAAGAGATGGGATACTGATTGGAATTTTGGTACTGCAAGCAACAATCGAGCAGCTGCATTTTGCAGAACCTGCAATTTATTCAAGCCTTTAGTCCAAATATTTAGAAACGGAGCACTACAGTAATCAAGTTTTGATAAAATTAAAGTTGAAATAACAGATTTCCGTAAGTCCAAAGGAATGAATGGTACGACTTTCTTGAGAATTTTTATTGTTAGAAAACAGGAGGACATTGTGATATTGATTTGACCTCTGAAGGAAAGTTTATTGTCAAAGTAGACTCCAAGGTTTTTTACCTTCGTGACCGGCGTAGGGACTTCTCCAATCTCTGCAGGCCACCACATTGGTGACGAAAAGGAGCTGTCCTTCCCGAACAGGAGAACCTCTTTCTTAAAAGTATTTAATTTAAGACAGTTTTCTGACATCCAGTTCCCAACTTCTCGAATACAGTCCTGAAATCTAAGCGCTGTGCTTTCCAGGACAATAGCCAATGATACCACAATCTGTGTATCGTCGGCATAGGAAACCACTGAAAAGCCGAATGACTTAATGAGCCTGGCTAACGATGTAACATTAAATAGCGTAGGGGTGAGAGAAGATTCCTGTGGAACTTTACAGGGAAGTGAGAAGGCCTTAGACCTAAAACCGTTAATCTCCACAAACTGCTCTCTGTCTGAGAGAAAAGAAGACCGGAGACTTGGGGCCTTGCCCCCAATCCCCAATGCTGAGAGACGGTCAATAAGAATGGTGTGATTTCCCGTGTCAAAGGCTGCGAACAGGTCTAATAAAATCAAAGCAGCCCTCCCACCCCTTATCCATGGTTTGCCTAATTTCCTCTGACACCGTGACCAAAGCGGATTCGGTGCTATGCTGACTTTTAAAGCCATATTGAGTGGCATCAAGAAGATTATTGCTCGAAATGAACAAGGATAATTCAGAAATTATGTCTGTCTCTACTAGTTTTGCGGGGAGGGGGAGCCGAGAAATTGGCCTATAGTTATTCGGGTCCTTGGCATCTAGGTTGGATTTCTTTAGCAACGGTAGAATGGATGCCCTTTTCCATTCCTTGGGGAAATATCCTCCAAAGAACATCTTATTAAAGATGTTACTTAAGATAATTTGCTATAGTCCTGGATACAAGATGCAGAAACCTAGGGGGACATAGGTCGAATGGTGAGCCAGAGTTAGACTAATTTAATAGGGCCTGTATCGTGTCTGCCTCTAGGGGGCTAAACTCATTCAAACTAGAATGACCTTTAGGAGGTTGAGTAGCCGACGTAGCATCTTCAAGGGGATCATAAGGATTGTCCCCTATATGCTTGTGCCCAAAAAGGGTGATTGGAGAGGAATTTACTCCAACAAAGGATGTAGAGACCGTTCCTTGATGATGAATCTCATTTGGGTGACAAGTGACAAAAGAGATGTAGGCCAGTTCAACTTTATTCAAGAAGAAGTCAGCTGAGGAATTGCCGAAATCTTGATTTATTTCAGTATTAATCTGTTCAGGCAGTCTACTTAACTTACGTACTGTCGCAAAGAGTTCTTTAGGGACATTTAAACAGACCTGTATTTTAGCTGTAAAGTAGCTTACTTTAGCGTTAGAGATTACTATTTTATAAGGCTAAAGGGCCTTTTTATAAGACGTTTTACCAACAGGATCTTACCGCAATCGCCATTTTCTTTCCAGCTTGCGACACGCTTGTTAAAGTCTCCTGAGAGTATCGTCAAACCACGGCTCAGTCTGTGAAGACCTGTTGTTCTTAGTGACCTTGATGGGGGCCAGCCTGTTAAGATTAGAGAGGATCCAGTTATGAAAGTCTAAAGTGGCCGACTCCAAGTCCTGTGGTTTGGATTCGACCAGCAGCTGCTTAAGAGCATCTGGAGTAATTTTATGCCATGGTCTACTCATAGTTTTAGATATTTGGGAAGCTGCAGAGAATACCATGCTTTCGATATTCAGTGAAAACATAACCACACAGTGGTCAGACCAAACCAATGGGAGGATGGACGTAACTAAAAGATGGGGATTGTCAGAGAAAATTTCATCTAAAGTATGGCCTCCCGTATGCGTAGGAGCCGTTGAGTTGAACTAGTCCTCCACTTTCCATAAAATTGGAGAGAAGGGCTGTATCACAATCTAAGGGATTCTTAAGGTGAAAGTTAAAATCCCCTAAAATAGTGAAATCAGGGGAATTAATCTTTGAATCTAGCAGCTGACTACTATTGTCCAAAAAACCTGCTCTGGGACCAGGGGGCCTGTAAATAGGCGCCCCAATAAATGAGTAATGATAAGTACGCGAAATTTTAAAGGCCAATGCTTCACGTTTAGAGATCTCTTCTAATGGTCCAGCAGAAACTGTGGACTGTTCCCTATAAATAATGGCTAACCCTCCACCCTTTCTTCCTATCCGGTCAAGCCTAATGATAAATCCCTTGGGCATGTCCGTAATGAGATCGGGACCAGAGGAGGCATCCGCCCAGGTCTCAGTAATGAAGGCCAGGTCCAATGAATTAGCCTCAAGAAAGTCAAAGAAAGTCAAGGCATTCTTGACCAGCAAACGATCATTTATAAGAGTGGCTTTAAATATCTTGGAAATGGGCACAGCCTTGGTCGTGGAAGATCCAGGTGTTTTACCGAATGTTAGATAGAGTTAGCTGACAATGCGGGCATGTTTGAGCGGGCCTTTGTGGTGTTAACAAAGATCCTGAACACCAGCCAATGTTTGCCCTCAGAGACATAAGCTGCTCTCGTGAGTACCGCCTTGTACTTACTTGGTCTGGCTTGAAACCGGCAGGGGGACTGGCGCTTAGCGTGGTCCGAGCGTGGACGGGCTTGCCTTTGGCACGGACACAATATTTGGACATTTAAATAGCCCTCCATGCTGTCCTGAGGGGGCGTGGCCAAATCGGGACACTGGTAGCGTGTTCCGATTGAAAAGTGCGGACAAAGAATAAACAAAATTGGGTTCCAGCAACCCCTTCTTACCTTAGCCAGGCTCCCCTGGCAAGGTACGATACTGGTAAACTAGGCAATATTAAAACAAATGTGAGAAATCGAAAAAACATAAAACAATTAAAGCGGGTCAAAGACCCACTAAAATATGGCGCCCAATCACTATAGGAGCAAGGCACCTCCTAAAAGGGACACCAATGTGACTACAAGGAAAGCAAAGAAGGCGGAAATACAGCGTGAGAGGTAAAGCAGACAATACCTCTTAATCAGATCGGCGCGGAAACGCTATTCGGCCATTTAAATAGCCCTCCATGCTGTCTTGAGAGAGTGAGGGGGCGTGACTATATCGGGACACTAGTAGCGTGTACCGATTGAAAAGTGCGGACAAAGAATAAATAAAACCGGGGTCCAGCAACCCCCCCTTACCTTAGCCAGGCTCCCCTGGCAAGGTAAGATACTGGTGAAAAAGGCAAAATTAAAACAAAAGTGAGAGATCCAAAAAACATAAAACAATTAAAACTGGTCAAAGACCCACTAAAAGATTGTGCCCAATCACTATAGGAGCCAGGCACCTCCTAAAACGGGCACCAAGGTAAGTGGCCGTATCCCTCATCCTCCCTCAGAATACATTTTCTTTGTTAACTACGACGATATGAAAAGCAGCTGAAGCCTTGGAGTTGACTCTAATTTATGTGGAGGCTAAATCTGTCATTTTGCAGATGTCTTGCATCTATGCTCCACAGCTGCGAAGCCCTTGCTTTCCATCATTGAAGTACTTCCGGAACTTGTCTTTGTTGCCTTTTAGGGTTCATCATATGACCCCAAGGTCTTATCATTCGACTCTTCTACAGAAAGTCTAGTGGCCCAAGCATCTTCCTCAAACCCGAACTGAAATGCCTTACCCACAGGCCCACAAAATAGAGTAAAAAATGCTGGAAACTAGGTGCCTAAAATTCTTCGCCTTTGGAGCCTTGCACAATGGACGCTACATACCTTCTGAGCCACAGTGCCCATGACCAGTCAGAACTTCCAAAGCATAGTCATCAGCCTTCCAGACCTCAATGAAAAAGCCAGTGTCTGACTTGGTCAGGGACGGTCTGAATGCCTTCAAACAGGTCCTGGTATGTGGCATAGATCTTTCAGACACTGTGTGCTGATTCACGCTTGGATGTGTTCCACTGGCTTTTCACGAGATGTCAGAGCAATCATCATGGCCATCGATGGCAAGTAGAGGTGCGGAGAAAGATCTGACTGCTCTCTGGAGCACTTCAAAAACAGCAATGCGATTGCTTGCTCACTACTCCCCAGCACAACACTATACCATCTGTACAGGAAGTTTCTTACTTTTTTTTAAAATTAATTTTTCAAAAATGAAATAGTAGAAAAATAAAATAAGCATAACACAGCATCATATTGTTACATATATCTTAAGCATTGAGTGTGCCGTAGCATCCATATAGATTCAGCAGGCAAAACAGTCAGTGGTTTAGAAGACAATCGAATGTACGCTAAACGTTGAAAGATATTAATCTGGGAGAAGTATCGGAATGAGGAGAGCGAACCTCCATTGTTCGCAGCAGGTAGGCGGCAAACACGGCCCAAATGTCCTTAGTGAGCGCAGTATGGCATAGACTATCTGTAGGACTTGGCCCTTTTTGGCTAAAGTTCCCTAAACTTTTTGCTTTCCCCCTAGACCTTTTTTCTGACATTGTGTTGCCAACTTAGATGCTTTGGACACTTTGCCACTGCTAAACAGTGTCAAAGTGCAAGTGCTCCCTGTGTAAAGTGTAATGGTAATTGGTTGTCCATGATTGGTATGTTTGCCTTACTAGCAAAGTCCCTAGTAAAGTGCACTATGTGTGCCAGGGCTGGTAATGCAAATGCTACTAGTGGGCCTGCAGCACTATTTGTGCCACCCACACAAGTAGCTTTAAAAAGGGAACACAGGCCTGCCATTGCAGGGCCTGCGTGCAGTTTGTTAAACTGCCATGTTGTCTGACAAGTGCACCCACTTGCCAGACCTTACCCTTCCCTTTCTATGCACATCAGACACCCCTATGGTCGGTCCAAGGTACCCCCTGGGCAGGGTTCAGTGCATGTGAAAGGTAGGACATGTACTAAGGTGTGTACCATGTCCTGACAGTGAAATAATCTCCATTTCGTTTTTCACTGTTGAAAGGCCATCTTGCCCATAGGACAGAATGGGGAGGCTGTGTAATATGTTTTCCAGCCTATCTTCCCAAAGGCTTAAGATGGAGAGGTGAAGTTTAGTATGCCTGAACTCACAATGTAATAACACATCTTTTTATGAAGGTGGTTTTTGCATTGTGTGTTTAGAAGCCACTCTTTTAGAAGTGGCTGGGTTTTTGTGCTCTAACATTTGTGTGTCTCTGCCTGGTTGTGGATTGACTGTCTGGATTTGAAAGCGATAGGATCTGGGGAATGTCTTGACCCAGGGGAGGAGGTGAGACCGCAACAGGCTGAACTGCATCTGGAGTGTAGGGGGAGGAGAAGCCCCCTAGAGGTGAAGAGGCCTGGGCTGCAGCCATAAACCAATGGCTCCAGCCCCTGCTGAGTGATTGAGGATCCAGACCCCCACTATCAAAGGAATAAAGGTGTCACTGGCGGGGAGGCACCCAGAACTGGTTTGAACAGGGGTCAGTGCCCCCTGAACACAAAGACTTCAAAGCCATTGAGGGGTATAACTATGAGAGCTGAAGCCCCTGAACTTTGGAGAATGGCTTGATCAAGATTGAACAAGACTGGAGCTACTTCGAGGTCAAGAGGAACCTTTGCCAAGGAAGAAACAACTGAAGAGACTGAAGGATAGGACTGACCCTTGCTGTGTGTTCTGGGCTGGCCTGCAGTTTGCTGTTTTAACCAAGGAAAGGCTAAAGGGACTTTGCTGTGTGCTGTGTCCCCCTGCTTGAAAGGACTTTGCTTTGCTGTGCTGTGTCCTGAAGTAACTTATCCCCAAGGGCCCGAGGTGAGCTGGCTCCCTATTGCGGAAACTCAGGAACACAAAAGTTTCCAGGAGAGTCTCAGCGACGCTGTGTGCGTGTGCTTGTTGCAGCCTGAGACCCTCGTAAGAAGTGCCCTGTGATCGTGGGCACCTGGAGTCCAAGCGAGGATCAGCGACGCTGTGTAAGTGTGCTTTTTGCACCCTGAACCCTTTGTGAGGATTGCCTTGTTATCGTGCACACCCGGAATCCAAGTGAATCTCATCGACGCTGGGTGCGTGTGCTTTGTGCAGCGCGAGACCTTCGTGAGGATTGCCTTGTTAACGTGCACCCGGAGTTAAAGTGAGTCTCAGCGACGCTGCGCGCGTGATCTTCGTGCAGCCTGAGACCTTCGTGTGGAGTGCCCAGTGATCCTGCACCCGAAGCTCAAGGGAGTCTCTGCGACGCTGTGTGCGTGTGCCCTGTGGCAGCCTGAGATCTTTGTAGCAGTAGCGGCCCGTACCGGCAGCCTCGGAGGAGCTGAGCCGCCGGCTCGAGCCCGCCGTTGCCAATTCACAAAGATTGCATCGGAGGCCCAAGTCATTGGACGAGGAGAGGAGAGTGAGTTTGCGCCCCCCAGGTAACATGTGTCGACTCCTGGGGCGGGGGGCGGGCTCGGAGGGAGACTCTCTCGGCCTCTCTCTGTCCAGCAGCGCGAGCCTCTGCTTCGGCTCGTATCGTGGCATGTATTGCCAAGGGAGTGGCAGTACCGGGGCCGGAGTGCGGAGCTGCACTTTTTGTTACACCATACCCGTGTTGGGGGCAACTGTTGACAGAGGCTGACTGCGAGTCAGAAGGAGTGGCGGAGAGACCGCCTAAGGCACTGTGATCGGTGCCCGAGTGTATTACGCATTCTTATTTCTGCATAACGAACTACCTGATTGTCGTATTACACATTGCATCATTTCTGCATAACGAACTACCTGATTGTCGTTTGACGCATTGCATTATTCCTGCATAACGAACTACCTGATTAGTGTATTACGCATTGCCTTATTTCTTCATAACGACGTACCTGGTGGTTGTATTACGCATTGCATTATTTTTACATTGCAAAGTGCCTGATTGTTGCGTTACGCATTGCATTATTCTTACATTGCAAAGTGCCTGATTGTTGCGTTATGCATTGCATTATTCTTACATCGCAAAGTGCCTGATTGTTGCGTTACACATTGCATTATTTTTACATTGCACAAGTGCCTGATTCTAGCATTACGAACTGCATAACATGGTATTAGGATTACAGTGGAATGTTTAGAAGTGCTCATTAATATCGTCAGAACTTACAAGGGCTGGCGGGCCTAACAACCAGCCAGGAGAAATATTACACATACTCATATGTTGGATTTATATTGTGTGGTCTTATCGTATATCTTTTTATATAACATTTATACTCGTTTTTATAAAACTCGTGTGGAGTCTATTTGTGGTGTCATCATTGGGTTGCTGTGAGCGTGGTTGCAAATACTTTACACATTTGCCTTGAAGATAAGCCTGGCTGCTCGTGCCAAGCTACCGAGGGTGTGAGCGGGGGCTATCTCAGAAGGTGACCTTCCTTTCCCTGACGTGGAAACGCGGGTCCCTACTTGGCCTAAGGTACCTACCTCAGCCAACCAGGGATCCCGGGTCTAACACTATCTAAGTATAGCTCTGCCATATCCCAACAGTAGGGCATGTCCTGAAGGTACAGTTTAGTATTTGGGACTCTTTTTGCATCCATACCATGGCAATCCATCTCTTAGCAAGCATCAAAGCAACGGACGAAAATCACCGGGCGCCAGTGGGTAGTTCTGAAGTATCACACAGAAGAGCTGTTTCGGGTGAGGGATCAAGATGCAATTCTAATATGTCTGAGAGCATTTTGAATATATCATGCCAAAATTGAAAAATAATATAGCAGAACCAGGATATGGGTGAAAAATCTGCTGGACTATTACCACATCTCACACACATGGTGCTTCCACCTGTGCCAAATCCGGTAATGCGCTCCGGCGTGTAGTAGTATTGATAAAGGTATTTGAACTGAATTAATTTATACTTATAATTAAGCAGCATGGTTTTTTACCTGAGTACTAAAGTATGTCCAGACCTGATCAGTCACCTGGTAGCCTAGCGAGTCCTTCCATCTGTGCCTGGCACTGTGCAGAGTCACCATCATGACGTATTTGTAAGTGGAGTATAAGAATGAAATAGTGACCCATATCAGCCCTGCCCCAATATGTAGTGAGAAGTGTCATTTCTAGAGGAAGGGCTGGAAAGGTTAACAATGAGAGCAGAGTGTAGTCTGTGGTAGCATACTGCATCGAGGGGGGCATTGCCATGGCATCTGCAAAACTCGTTCATCGATTTGAATTCCCCATTCACAAAAATATCTCCTAATGTACTAAACCCAATTTCACATTATATCTTTTTTAACTTCTCACAGGTAGGAGGGAGTGGGGAATTGTCTGCCATTGGCAACAGAGAGGAAAAGGGACTTTCCTGGGACATTCCCTTACATAATTCCCACCACACACGCTAAGTCAGTGTTGACACATCAACATCATTTCTGGCAGTTTGAGGGTTATGGGGTGCACTTAATCTGCTAGGTATAGAGCGGGTCCGAGCAATGGCTATCTCAAACTTCACATGCGGAGCCCATGCATGCGGCATTGCCCAATACTTCAGGTGATGCACCTAATCTACTAGGTAATAAGTATAAAAATTTGGAAGGGCAAGCCTGCTTTCATGTAGTGTTCTAGTGAGAATGTCCCAGTGTGTTCTGGGTTGACCTCTGTGCCACACAAGGAGCAGTAAGGCCTGTCGTAGCTGCTTGAAAAAGTGGAGTGGAAGGGAGACAGGTAAGTTTACAAAGAGATACAAAAATTTGGGAAGGATTACCAGCTTAACCAGAGAGACGTGCCCATTCGGGGAGCTAGGACAGTTTCCAGTACCGCACCGAAGTTGCTTTGTATTAATTCATCATAGTCACTAGTAACCCAAACACCAAGATATCGCACTCCTTAAGGACTCCATCACAAAGGGATTTCCATTGCAGGAGTAGATTGAAAGTTGGTAAGTAAGATGGCCTCAGATTTAAACCAGTTGATTTGGAGGCCTAAGTAAATGCCAAACCGTGTAATCTCCCGGACGATAGGGGAAAGATTTTCTTCTTTTCGCTGTTCGTAGAGGATTACGTCATCTGTGTAAAATAATATGTCTAGTGACTCATTGCCGAGGCTTTGCGCTCGTGCACGATGTTCCCTGATCAGGCAATCAAGAGGCTCTATTGCTATGGCAAAAATCAGGGGGGATAAGGAACAGCCCTGCCTAGTCCCTCTGCCTATATCAAGGGTGTCGGAATAGGTTCTCTTAGCTCACACTCGTGTCTTGAGGTTTGTGTATAAGAGGGTTACAAGCTTAAAAAAGACATTTCCCAGGCCCACACGGCAAAGTGTTTCTAACATGAATGGTCACTCTAAGGTATGGAATGCTTTTTCAGCATCGAGAAGTACAGCCACCGATGGGAGTAGTAGGTCAGTCGAAGATCAGTCCTGTGAAGTATTGTTATCAATGTTCGGAGATTAAAAGCAGTTGATTGTTGGGGTATGAACTCACATTGGTCATGAAGGACCAGAAACTGCATGAGCGGTTGAGGGCATTTCACTAGTATTTTCTCCAATATTTTGTTGTTGGTGTTGAGCAGTGACAACGGCCTGTAAGAATAACTTGAGCTAGGGTCCCCGCTTGGGTTTAGCATAACTGTAACAATTGCCTCCATTGTGGTTGGGGGGAGATTGCCTGCTGTTAGAGTGCCATTGTACACCTCAAGGAGCTGTGGCGCCATGATATCTATATAGATTTTTATAAAAGTCCACTGGGGATGGGATCAGAGTATGTAACTGGAGAGTGATCAGAAGGAGTACAGGAGAATACATCTGATGCTTTGACGATCAGCATCAGTGATATCGAAATGAGCCACATATCGAGACGACAATAGGATATGTTGTGTACCTGAGAATAATAGGTATGTTAAGAGGATTGGGGTAAAGCTCCATCCTGACCTCCGCCAGGTCCCTGAGCTGCATTAACCTCCTTAGAGAGTCACTGCTTTCTCCCCATGCAGCTCCACCATTGTGGGACTGCCCTTAGCGCTGCTCGAGCTCCTTGCCAGGTAGGTGTTCGAGGCCCTCCTCCACCCGCAGGCTCCTGCCTGCGCCTTGTCCCTGGTGGTCTAGTGGAAGAGCTTTGCTCTTCTGCTAGTCAGCTCTGCTTGTGTCCTCTTTGCCTTTCTTTCCTCTCCTTTTTCATTGCCTCTTGCTTCTTTCTCATTCCTTTGCCTCCTTTTCCCTCACTCTCCCTGCCGCTGCTTCCCACGCGGCCCCTCTCCCCCAGCATGTCGCTCCTGCCTCCCAGCTGATCGCCCTCCCCCACTTAATGGCGTCTTCTGCGCGGGCGCGCCAAAGGCAAGCCCGTCTGCGCCAGACCGCGACCAGCGCCAGGGACCCTGGTCCCCAGATCCCCCGCCTCTCCGACCCCAGCACTCAACCCCGGACGCAACAACTGCCAGCTCTCAATGCTGAGCAACACCCAAGGCCTCATCTCCTGACGACACTGCCGCTGCACCTTTACCCACCTCCGGACCCCGACAGCTACCGCCAGACGCCACCGCACACAAGCAACTGAGCTGCATCCTCCTTAACGTACGCTCCCTGCACACACGCCGTAGAAATCTGGGACCTCCTCAATACTCACAAGCCCGACGTCGCCTTCCTCACAGAGACCTGGACAGTGGCGTAGCAAGGGGGTGGCGGAGGGGGCGGGCGGCGGCTCAACTCTTTCCATGCGTTTGCCACGGGCGGGAATATTGCCAGCACACCCCCGCTATTACGCCCGCAGCAGGCGGCAAAAGCATAGTCCGCCACAGGCGGAAAAGTGGTTAGCTACGCCACTGGACCTGGACCAACGCCAGCTCTGCACCCGACATCGCAACCGCCATCCCCAACGGGTACAAGAGCCTGAGAAAAGACAACCCCAACCGCCTAGGAGGAGGCCTCGCCATTGTCCACAAAAGCTCCCTCTGACTCACAACCACCAACTCGATCGATGCCTCGCCCCCCATGGAACACATCCACTTCCAGATGAAGCCCAACCCCAGAATGACGCTCTGCGGAACAATGGCCTACAGACCTCTTGGACCTGCACCCCCTTCATCAACTCATCGCCGACCACATCACACCCCACGCCTCTACAGACTACATACTACTCGGAGACCTGAACTTCCACCTGGACAACCACAGCGATCCCAACACCACTGCCCTCCTGGAGAACCTCACCAACGTAGGACTGAAGCAAATTGTCTCCACCCCCACTCACACAGCAGGACACACACTTGACCCCATCTTCGCCGGAGGAAAAAATATTCGCTTTAGCCACACCACGGAACTGCTCTGGACATACCACCACTGCATCCATTTCTCCTTCACGAAACCCACCGCACACAAGTCGATGCACCGCCTCCCACGCAAAAGCTGGAACAACGTCTCCAAAGAACACCTCACCTCCGCCCTCACCTGCACTCCTCCCCCAACTACGACAGACGCCAACACAGCGGCAAGCAACCTCCACCAATGGAGCGCCAACACTCTCGCCCCCCCTCCAGGACACCACGAGACGACACAACAAGAAAGCCAACTGGTTCACCACCGACCTCCGAGAATCCAAGCCCTCATGCCGATGACTGGAGAAGACGTGGAGAAACAGCAAAACCCCGGAAGCACGCTCTGCCTTCAAAACGGCCATTACAGCACACCACCAACTCCTCAAATCAACAAAGAAAAACTTAATCCGAGACAGAATCTTCTCTAACGCTCATAACTCCAAGGAACTCTTCGCCATCATACAGGAACTTGCCAAACCCAACAGCGAAACAACCGTCGTCCCTCCCTCCCAAGACCTGTGCAACAAAGTCAGCTCTTTCTTTCACCTCAAGATCAAGACTCTCTACAACAACTTTGACTACCAAGACCACGGCACCGCCTCGACTCTCACCCCCAACGACGCCATCCAACAGACCCTTCTCACCTGGATCCCTTAAAGACAATGAAGAGCATCCACTCTGGAGCACCTTCTGACCGCTGCCTGCTGCACATCTTTGACAGGGCCGCCACTGGCATCGCTCCCGAGCTACGCCGAACTATCAACTGCTCCCTCGAAACCGCCACATTCCCCGACAACTGGAAGCGTGCCGAAGTCAACCCCCTCCTAAAGAATCCCTGCGTAGACCTGACGGACCTCAAGAACTTCAGGCCCATCTCACTACTTCCTTTTGCCGCCTAAGTCATCGGAAAGGCCGTCAACACCCAGCTAGCACACTTCATAGAAACCAACAGCATCCTCCACACCTTTAAATCCGAATTCCGCAGCAACCACTGCACCGAGACCGCCCTCCTCGCCGCCACCAACGACATCCGTGCCCTCCTCGACCAAGACCACACGGCAGCCCTCATCCTTCTGGACCTATCGGCAGCCTTCGACACTGTCTCCCACTGCACACTAGCCACCAGACTCCACGACACCGGCATCCAAGGAAAAGCCTTAGACTGGATACGATCTTTCCTCTCAGGCAGAACACAGAGAATAACACTCCCGCCCTTTCTCTCAGAACCGACAGAGATCAGATGCGAAGTACCCCAAGGATCCTTCCTCAGCCCCACACTCTTCAACGTCTACATGGCCCCCCTCGCAACCATTGTCCGAAACCACAGGCTCAACGTAATCTCCAATGCCGATGACACCCAGCTCATCGTCTCACTCACCAAGGAACCCGATATCACCAGGCACAACTTCCAAGAAGGGATGGAAGCCATTGCGACCTAGATGAGCAACAGCTGCCTGAAGCTCAACTCGGAGAAAACAGAAGTCCTCATCCTCGGCTCCACCCCATCCGCATGTGACAACACCTGGTGGCCCCCCGCCATCGGAAACCCACCCACCCCAACGGGCCATGCACACAACCTCTGCATCATACTCAACTCTTCACTCACCATGAATCGCCATATCAACGCTGTATCCTCCGCATGCTTCAACACCCTCCGCATACTTCGCAAGACGTTCAAGTGGATCCTCCCTGACTCCAGGAAAACCGTCACCCACGCATTCATCACCAGCAGACTGGAATACGGCAACGCGCTCTATGCCGTAATCAACAAAAAACTCCTCCGCAAACTCCAGACCGTCCAGAACGCCGCAGCCAGACTTATCCTCTACATCCCATGACACAACCACATCACCCAACACTTCCGCGACCTCCACTGGCTCCCTGTCGATAGAAGAATAACCTTCAAGCTGCTCACACATGCCTACAAAGCCCTCCACAACTCCGGACCCCAATACCTCAACGACCGAATCTCCTTCCACGCTCCCAAGAGAAACCTCCGCTCAGCCGACCTCGTCCTAGCCACCGTCCCTCGTTTCTACATGACCAGAGCCGGTGGAAGATCCTTCTCTGGAACAAACTCCCCCTTCACCTCCGACGAACCCAACACTGCACCAATTCAGAAAGGACCTCAAGACCTGGCTTTTCGAATGAGCCCAACTAGGAGCTGCTCCCCCCTGCTCACCCCTGTGGAGCGCCTTGAGACCCTCACGGGTGAGAAGTGCGCTCCACAAAACCCTTATTGATTTATTGATCCCTAGGGCAGCAGAGGCCCGAGTTGTGGACCGGTTCCTGTATGATGCTCTGCTCTGTGTCGGGTGAAGTGTCAGGTTAAAATCACCCCCCATCTAATCAGCCAGTCTACGTATTGAGAACACATCCCTAGTACCTCGTTGAAAAAGTTGAGGTTGTCGATATGTGGGGCATATAAATAAACAAGCAATATACTGTGGCCATCACGAAGGCCAGCAATCACAGCCACCCTACCTGCTACATCTATGATAGTCAATCAGGGAGAAATTCAAAGTCTTTGATAAGTGTTACCACGCCTTTTGAGTATGTTCAGCAGGAGTAAAAATATGGATGAGTGTCCCAGGTTGAGGTAAGTGTAGGGTGACCCATGGGAGAATAGTGCGTCTCCTGTATCTGAAAGAAACACGTTAGCTATAGATTCCTTACCTTAGAATTCCCCCCAGGTGTCAGACTGGATCCGAAACGTTTTTTCGTCAGCAGTACCTCTGCGCGTCGGAAGGTGGTGTCGGTCGGCTCTGCGTCCGTCGTTGGCATCGTGGTCGCCGGGATGACGTTGCGCTGACGTCAGTACTTTCTTTTTCCGCGCCAGCCAGCGCAGATCCAGGAAGAGCGGTACCTCCAGTCACTTTTTGACGGACTTTTTTCTCGACTTTTGTCGACTTCTTTTTCGAGTCTTCGACTCCTGGTGCACGAGGGATGCCCGGCTTCAGGCCTTGCGGTTCCTGTCATCGGATGATGTCGGTGACGGATCCGCACCGCGTGTGTCTCTTTTGCCTGGAGCGCGACCACGACCCCAAGTCGTGCTCCGACTGCCGGTCGATGGCGCCGAAGGCTTTGCGGGAGCGGTCCCGAAAGCTGCTTGAACACCAGCAGTCGGCTCCGCACCGTTCGAGGTCCCGGTCGCGAGGGAGGTCGAGGGACTGGTCGCGGAGCCACCACCATTCGTTCAAGTCTTCGAAATCTTCGCACTCTCGGTCGGGTAAGTTGAAGCATAAGAAGAAGTCGAAGAAGCATCGTCGCTCTTCGACTTCTCCTCGTCGGTCGGCCGACCCAACGAGGGACGCGGGTGGTGCCCCTCCCGCGGCTCCGCGCGCGGAGCCTGAAGAGTCGACTCCGCGCTTCCCTCCCTTTCCGGGACCCGGAGCGACTGCCGCCCAGCTTAGTTAGTTCTACGAGGCGATGCATGCCATCTTTGGGTGGCCCAAACCCGCCGGCGCGCCTTCGGGCCCCGCGGACTCGGTTGGGGGGCCTAGGCCTTCTCCGCCGATGGCTCCGGCGCCGCAGGCCCCCCTTGGATCCAGGCCTGGATCCGGACCGGCGCCGGTTGACCTGATTACGCCTCCACCGGCGCCGCTTCCTCCGGCGCCACTACCGCATTCGATGCCGGTCGGCCTCCCCGGCCGGTGTCGACCCCGGCCTCCATCCCGACGTGGACCCGGAGCCGGACCGGTGTCGCTCGACGCCGGATCCAGCGCTGAGTGGGGTTTTTGTGCCCCTGTTCACCCCTGGGGTCCCTTTTCGACCAGAATGGCACCCAGAGGATGAGGAGGAGGACTGGGAGGGGTCAGGGGACCCTCTGACTGACCAGTTGGACAGTGAACAGGACTGGAGAGAGGAACTGGGGGATGCCAGTGGTTTGGACACCTCCCCTGACCTTGGCATGTTGTCTCCTCCTACCGTGGATACGGAGGAGGAAGCGTCATACGCAGTGGTGTTGCGTAGGGCGGCCGAGGCTCTCAACCTCGAGCTTCCTACGGTGGCGGTCAGGACTAACCTCCTGACAGAGGTGCTTCAACCGGGTGCGAGCTCTTCGGGGCCCTTGCTGCTGTTTAATGATGCCCTCCCCGACGTCCTTTTGGGCACGTGGTCCAGGCCCAACACGGGGGCTCCCGTGGACAGGATGATTGCCTGACTCCACCTCCCGGCTCCGGGCGACCCCACTTTTCTCTCCCAACACCCCACCCCGGAGAGCTTGGTGGTCCAAGCCTCCGCTTCCAAAAGCGCATTCCCTACCGCTCCACCTGAAAGGGAATCCAAGAAGCTGGACCATCTTGGAAAGAAAATTTTCTCTTCCGCCACCTTAGGACTGTGGTCGGTAAACACCGCATGTCTCTTGGGCCGTTATTCCCACTCGATGTGGGATACGGTTGCGCAGGTGCTGCCTCGGTGTCCGGAGGAGGCCCGGGCAGTGCTCTCTCAGGATGTCGCTGTCGGGAGGGATGCGGCGAAGTTTACCATCCGTTGTGGGCTGGACACCGCCGACTCTCTGGGCAGGACCATTTCAACGTCAGTAGCACTTCGTCGCTACGCCTGGATGAGGTTGACTGGCTTTTCAGGGGATGTCCACAACACCTTGATGGACATGCCCTTTGATGGCCGTTGCCTTTTTGGCGACAAAGCAGACAGCGCTCTAGAGCGTTTCAAGGACTCACGGGCTACGGCCAAGTCCTTGGGCCTCTCCACCCGCCCTGCACAGTCTGCTTTTCGCCCCTTTCGTGGCTACGGAAGGGGTTACCCGCTACGTCCCGCCCAGCGCCACAGGCCGCAGCAAGTTACCCAACCTTCGCGCGGCCGGGGACGTGGGAACAACCGTTGTGGTTCCAGGGGCCAGCGGGCGGGCCAGTCCACCAACCCCCCCTCTGCAGCAGCCTCCAAACCCTCCTAGTCCGACCTTTCAGGCCCATCAAACGCCAGTGGGCGGCAGGATTCACCATCACCTCCCCCACTGGCGCACCATCACGTTGGACAGGTGGGCTTTGCAAATAGTCCAAAGGGGCCACTCCCTCCCCTTCGAGACTACCCCTCCAGCCATGCCACCGAGATACCACCGCATGTCGGAGGATCATCTTGCCCTTCTCCAGCAAGAAGTTACGACTCTCTTGGCCAAGGGATCCATCGAGTGCGTTCTTGTCCCAGAAGTAGCTCGTGGTTGTTACTCCCACTACTTTCTGGTCCCCAAGAAGGACAAGAGCCTGCGTCCTATCTTGGATCTCAGGGATGTCAACCGCTTCCACCGGAAGAAGTTCAAGATGTTGACGCTCGCTCAGGTCTGGTCTGCCCTCGACCCGGAAGACTGGATGGTAGCGTTGGACTTGCAGGATGCTTATTTTCACATCCCCGTCCTGCCGGCCCACCGGCGTTACCTACGGTAGGCCACGAGCATTTTCAATTTACCATGCTCCCCTTTGGCCTTACCAGCGCCCCTCGGGTGTTCATGAAAGTGATGGCGGTGGTCGCAGCTCATCTGCGCAGATCAGGGGTTTCAGTCTTCCCCTATCTTGACGACTGGCTGTTGAAGGCGGGCTCGCCCCAGGCAGTCGTCTCCCACCTCCAGACTACGGCCGACCTCCTGCATTCACTGGGGTTTTCCATCAATGTGCCGAAGTCACACCTGATTCCCTCTCAGAAGCTCCTCTTCATCGGAGCGGTTCTGGACTTGACGCGGTTTCGGGTCTATCCTCCCGAACAGCGAGTCCGGGATATTCAGGCTATGATTCCGATCTTTCAGGCTCTATCCCGGGTTTCGGTCAGAATGACTCTGAGGCTGCTGGGCCTCATGGCCTCCTGCATCCTGCTGGTCGATCATGCCAGGTGGCATATACGGGCTCTGCAGTGGGACCTGAAGTTCCATTGGGCGCAGCATCAGGGGAATCTGTCCGATTGTGTTCAGATCTCGAAGGGCACTGCACGACAATTGCAGTGGTGGCTCATGAACCAGGATTGGGTCAACGGCAGATCCCTCTCCCTTCCCCAACCAGAACACACAGTGGTGACAGACGCATCCCTTCTGAGAAGGGGCGGCCACATGGGAGAGGCGGAGATCGGAGGCCTCTGGTCTCCGGCGGAGTCCGTGCTCCACATCAACCTTCTGGAGCTCCGGGCGATTCGTCTTGCACTGAAAGCATTCCTTCCCTCTGTCCTGGGAAGAGTAGTGCAGGTGTTCACGGACAACACCACCGCCATGTGGTACTGCAACAAACAGGGTGGGGTGGGGTTGTGGACCCTATGTCAAGAGGCCCTCCGCCTCTGGACATGGCTGGAACATCAGGGCATATCCCTGGTGGTTCAACACCTGGCAGGTTCTCTGAACGCCAGGGCGGACGAACTCAGCCGCAGGTGCATGATGGATCACGAATGGCGTCTTCACTCTGAGGTGGTGCAAGGTCTCTTTCAACAGTGGGGAGAGCCTTGGTTAGATCTATTCGCCACCGAAGAGAACGCGTAATGTCAGCAATTCTGCGCGTTGGAATTTCCAAGGCGGCACTCGTTGGGCGACGCTTTTCGTCGCGAGTGGAGTTGCGGTCTGTTGTATGCCTTTCCTCCTATACCACTTCTGCCCAGAGTGCTGAAGATCAGGCGCGACCGGGCCCAAGTCATTCTTGTGGCTCCGGATTGGGCACGAAGAGTCTGGTATCCCGAGCTGCTCAATATGGCCATCGATCCTCCGATCAGACTGCCTCTTCGGGAGGATCTTCTGTCGCAGCAGCAGGGGACGGTCCTCCACCCGAACCTGTTCAGCCTCCACCTTCTTGCATGGAGATTGAGTGGCGGCAGTTGACGTCTTTCGACCTGCTTCCTGAAGTCTGTGATGTAATCTTGGCAGCCAGGCGTCCCTCCACTAAGACTGTATACGCCTGCCGGTGTAACAAGTTTGTGGCATGGTGCACAGCTAAGGCTGTGGATCCCCTTTCTGCCCCTCTTTCTGAGGTTGTCTTGTTTCTTCTTCCTCTAGCCCAGCAGCTCTCTGCTCTGGGCACTATCAAGGGCTATCTTTAGGCCATCCCTGCCTTCCTTTGGCTTCCAGATCAGCCTTCCCTTTTCAAGTCCCCGGTTGTAAGTCGCTTCTTGAAAGGCATAACTCGCCTCTTTCCTCCTATTCCCTTCGTTATGCCTCAGTGGGACTTGAACCTGGTTTTAACTTATTTAATGTGCGCTCCCTTTGAGCGGCTTCACAACTGCCCTTTAAGGCTCTTAACTCTCAAAACTGCGTTCCTGGTGGCCATCACATCTGCCAGACGAGTGAGTGAGCTCCAGGCGCTTTCTTCTAAGCCTCCTTTTCTCTCTACATCCGGACAAAGTTGTCCTTAGGACTCGTCCATCCTTCCTGCCCAAGGTTGTCACTGCCTTCCACATTGGGCAGACTATCACCTTGCCCACCTTCTTTCCTCCTCCGCATCCTTCGAAAGAGGAAGAGAGGCTCCACCGTCTGGACCCAAAACGTGCGCTTTCTTTCTATCTGGATCGCACAAAACAGTTCCGGGTGGATGACCAACTCCTTGTTGGCTACGTGGGTGCCAATAAAGGTCGGGCCGTACACAAGCCAACCATTTCTCGATGGGTCGTTTTGTGTATAAAAGTATGCTATTCTCTGGCTAAAAAGGAGCCTCCAGTGGGGCTACGCGCTCATTCCACCAGGGCGACAGCAGCCACTACTGCCCTGGGAAGAGGAGTTCCTCTAAATGACATATGTCAGACAGCTACGTGGGCATCGCTGCACACGTTTACGAAACACTACTGCCTTGACAGCCAAGTCCGGAGAGACGGTTTTTTTGGCCATTCTGTTCTCCAGGACTTTCTGCTGTGATCTTGGTTCGCAGACCCACCACCGGGGTTGGTATTGCTGGGGTATCTATTCTAAGGTAAGGAATCTATAACTAACGTGTTTCTTTCAGATGAACATGTTACTTACCTTCGGTAACGATATATCTGAAAGAAACATTAGTTAGTTATAGATTCCTTACCGCCCCACCCATCCTCCCCGTTCTGCGAACTGATTTCTAGGGTTAAGGGCATCCTTTCAGGGCCCTAGTTTTGTGCACCAGTTGTCAGTGTCTTGCATGCCTCTGCGTTTCTGGCGCGGGAAAGTCTTGTACAGAACTGACGTCAGCGCGCAAGGGCGGCGTCTAAGTAGCTGCCGCAACGTCATCCCGGCGACCACGACGCCAACGACGGACGCGGAGCCGACCAACGCCACCTTCCGACGTACAGAGGTACTGCTGACGAAAAAACTTTCCGGATCCAGTCTGACGCCTGGGGGTAATTCTAAGGTAAGGAATCTATAACTAACTAATGTTTCTTACAGATATATCGTTACCGAAGGTAAGTAACTTGTTCATCAAGCTAGATCTTTCTTGTCGGTCAAGGTAAGCAAGTCCTTTGCGCGCCTTACGTGAGTTTTTAAGCCCCCGGACATTCCCGGTCAGCAATCTAACCATAATGACCCACACGGAAAGCTGGAAGGTCAGGCCCAATCATGGGACTTTGATTGGAGAATCAACGCAGAATACTTCACATAATAAGTTGCTGTTATATGTGTTGACAAGGGGGTGTAAACAAAGAAAGCAACCATGCAACATGTGATGAATTAGCTTCACCCACCCACCAACCACGGCAAACCCAATTGTCAGCTGGAACCCCATTGAGAGAAACAAAACATAAATCCCACGACAAGAAAAAAAACACAAGACTAAGGTGTGTGTCGCATGCTTGGGGGAAACGAGGGAGCACAATAAACCCTGGGGGGGAGAACATGGGGGGGGGGGGAGAACATGGGGGGGGGGGGAGGGGTTTGGCGTTCACAAGATCAAAGTTATCACTTTTGTTCTGCCTTCCAAAAATGGTTTAAATTTCTGGAGGAGAGGAGGTAGAGGTCACAGCAAACCTGTACATTGCAGTATAAATTTATGCACATGCATTGTACTAGACTTCCCGGAAAAGGGATCACCTCATAACCACCAATGAAAAAGACCGTATTTAACGGTACATAGCATGAGAATCAGTGCTGGTGGCTAATGCTCACATACAGACTAGATATCTGGCCCACGTAGTTAGCATCAGAATTCTAGTCTTTATTGCTGAGGACTGAAGCACCATGTAGATGACCACTCATGGAGGAGGCCGGACTGAGTGAACCTGATGAACAAGTCCTCTGGGGACACACAGAATGTTCAATGAATTCACCCGCTGAGTAGGAAGAAAGGAGATTTGCCATTATGCCTAGTGCATAGCTTTGCTGGATACAGCATTGAATTCTCAATTTCCTTAGACCTGAGGAGTTTTTTGACTTCCAAGAATGATGTGCGGGCTTCCTGAACTGCCGGAGTGAAGTCAGGATAGAAAGATATCAGGGTATCTTCATATTGCAAGTCAAGGGTGTCTCTATTAAGGCGCAATATAAAGTCACAGTCTCTATAGTTTAGCAGCTACGCTATAATGGGGTGCTGATATTGACCGGGTTTAGGTTTGGGAGCCAAAGAGCAATGCGCTCTTTATACAATGAGGACAGCTGGAATTTGTCGTGGCTGAAGAAGGTATCGAGGAGATCCTCCACGAAATTCTCCATGTTGCTGTGGAGACAGACTCTGGAACGCCCAATATGCAGACGTTGTCACGTCGAGATCGGCTCAAGGTCCTCATTTTTGGCCTTAATAGCCTTCAGATCCAGAGTAGTGGTCACTCCTTGTCCAGGTGGTGTTGCGTGTCTTAAAAATCAAAATTCGACCTTCAGCTTGTGTTAATCTGTTATCATGCATGTCCACATGTTCCTGGAATCTATCTATCTAGCCTAGCAGTAAAGGTATCCATCTGACCATCGATTGACTGCAGACTATCTTTGACCTCCTTCTGCTGATCTTGTCTGCTCACTGGTGCTTTCTGAGGTTCACCATGGAGCCTCAGCACTGTCAGTTTGCAGTTCTGACATTTGGACTTACACCTGCTCCTTGAGCATTCACAAATCTGATTAACCTAGTAGTGGCGTCACAGCAGAGTTTTGAAGTCTATTTACTTTTGTACTTGGACACTGGTGTGTGAAGGTAAAGGGTCCTCTGCCCTAGTCATGGAACATTTTAAGGGCACCATGACTCTTCTGCAAGACCTGTGCTTCATGGGCAGCACCCAAAAGTCCCATTTCGCACCCACAGAGAGACTGATGTTCATCGTAGCAGAGCTATACACATTCATTTACGAATGCCTTTCCTTGCCACAGAGGATTGCAGATATTGAAGAAATGATTGACTTTTCTGGTTCAAACACCATTCCTATTTCTGCAAGACCGACAGCTGTTAGACACAATGGATTCATGCATCCAATTGGTGCCAGATGGCATAGGAGACCCCTTCAGTACGGCACAAGGAAGCAATGGCGCCAGCATCTGGCGAACCTAGTGGCTTGGGTGTAGTTTTTCAACTCTGCCATCCTGGATCTGCACAGGTATATGTGCCCCTTAAATCTGTTGGCAGGTCATCTATCCATCCACTCTGTTGGTGGGCCATCCCTTCATTTCTCCACAGTTGCAGGCTATTTCTTTTATGACAGCCTTCTCGCTGGTGTGTGTGTGTGTGTGTGGGTGGGTGGGGGCCCTTGTGGGAGACCACAAGTAGAACCTTCATCCCGTACTGAAGGAAATTATTGTTTTCAGTTTGGGGTATTCATGCCTGCATCTCCAGAATAGGAGCTTGTCCTCCATTTTGTGCTATACACTTTTCTTCAAAGTGGCTGATTCGCAATCTGACCCTGAAAATTGTCATCTTAGTGACATTGACTTCAGTCCATGGGGTAGTTGTACTCTTTTTCAGTCCAACGACCATTGATGCTTTTCTGTCTGGGTTAAATTGGTTTTTCGTATTTGCCAATCTCCTTACTGAAAGTGGTATCTGCCTTTCACATGAGCCAGTTCATCTCTCTTCTACCATTCGTCCCCTCTCCTTATCCCACCAACGTAGAGGAGCGGCTTCATAGGCTGGACTTCAGGTGTGCAGTGTCTTATAACATGAAGGATCCGGAATGGATAAGCTCTTTGTGGGTTTTGGTGGAGCCAAGATGGGCTAATCTGCAACTAAGCGCAAGTTTTCGCATTGTGTTACCCTTTGTGGTTAAATGTTCAGTTCTTTCGGCAAGAATGGCTCTCTAGTTGGCAGATAGTTTTAGAATGTATTCCCTGAAGTACACGTCCAGTGGATTCGGACATCTCCTGATTAACTGGGGCCTTCCTAGATGCCTATTGGGTGGTTGAGCCCTTTGTTGGTAGTCCTGGAGATGCACTTGAACTTGCATTTGTAGCCTAATAACCAGTATATTGACCTCCTGTAGCTGTAAGTGGTAGAGCCAGTGCTTAAGCCATGGCGGTTTCCCACAGTGAGAGGGGAGGTGAGGTTTGCACTTAAGGTTGTAATTGGTAAATTGCTCTCCGCTGTAATCATGTTGTCTGTGTTAAGTAGGCTATGTGTATATTTGCATGAGAGATCGTGTTTAGGGTTACCAAATTATATTATTTAGAGAACTGTGGACGTTAGTATGCAAAAAGAATCACTAATTGCATTGTGTTATAGAGTGATTTTGGGGGTGTGTGCGTCTGTGTGTGTGTGTATCTAAAAGCAATACCCTTTCAGAGTTAGTGTCGCATAAATTATGCAAAGAAAGAAGCCGGGAACACTGGGTAGTTGCCACGTTTAGGTGGAGAGCAGCTCCAGTATGGAACACCCTACAACACCAGCGACGCTCTGAATTTGCTCACCTCAAATGTCTGTTTTTCTAGCAAAGTTTTTAAGCATAGGATTAGCACAGCGACATCCACGTCGAGCTAGAAAGGGAAAATGTATTTAGCCTTTTCTAGAGCAAAGTCTTTAAGCATAGAATTAGCACAGTGCCATCCATGCCAAGCTGTAAAATTACAAAAGCCCTTTACCACTCCAGGCACAGTATTACAGTTTTGGATTGGCAAAATACCATCCAAGCCAACCTGGAATGAAAGCAACCCATGACACATGTTTAGCTATAATTATATCTCTTCAGAGAGGTTTAGCTTTGTCCAGGGAGCGCCCAGTATAAGTCAAAACAATACCCTTTCAGGGTTAGGGTGACGCATTAAAGACTTTGCTGTAGAGATGGCAAAAAACGTTGTCCCTTGCTAGCTCGGCGTGGACGGCAGTCTGCTAATCCTATGCTTAAAAACTTTGCTAGAAAAACAGACATTTGAGTTGAGCAAATTCAGAGTGTCGCTGGTGTTGTGTTGTAGGATGCTCTCTACTGGAGGTGCTCTCCACCTAAACTTGGCGAACTACCCAGAGTTTTCGCGCGTGTGTGTGTGTATATATTTTTGTTTATTTTAATTTACCACCTGCTCTGTGGTCTTTTTTGGTGCTAATTTCCCTCTTGGGCAAGGTTCAGCTGCTACGTATAACTTGCTACGTTTTCTGCACCTGATAAAACCTTGTAATGAGGACCTAAACATTCTCTATATAACCATATTTAAATTTTCCCTGTTTCATACAAGACCTAGCTGCCTGCAGGAGTTTGTCAATCCTTTGTGGCAAACATGTTTGTAATCACCAAATTCACAAAAAGTTAGAATTTGTGGATGTAGCTTGTCTGTACAGATTACTAAATTGTGAAGCACTATGCCTGTTCATCTGAGAGCATTTTCTTGGCCTAGTTCTTTTAGCTCCCATTTTAAATTTGGCTGTGTTCTCAGATTATCTAACTCTGGTATTCTCCTTTTGTTAAGTGTTAACTCATCATGATGGCTTCAGTGCTGAAAATCCTTTGGTATAGGAGCACTTAATAAATCGTTATAGCATGCAAATTTTCTTTGTAATTTGCTTTCTCTTTATAAAAAAAAAAAAACCCTATACTTTCCACTATTCCTTTGCACTCCAGTGCTTTTCCACATGGTGTTGTGGTAAAGAAGTGTAAGCACAGTCAGAGAAACATACAGGATACTAACCGTTGTGGGGAAGAATGGAGAATTTTACTAACAAGTGTGCAAAATAAAAAATATCCACGTACACAACTAAAGTGTTAACAATTTCACAAAGTTGTTGAACTTCTCACAGCTCTGCCTTTGAGATTAATTTCTTGTGAAATAATTTTTTGTTTGAGATTTCCCAGCAAATCCCTTAGTAGCATCAAAAGCGGATTGTTATGAATACTTGTAACTGCAAATTCCTCACCTGTAGAATATTCCCCAGGTGCCAGACTGTATCCGGAAATTTTGAAAAGCAATGTTCCCATGTGCTGCAAGTTGGTGTCATGTGGCTCTGCGTTGACTACATTTCTCCCTGAAAGTGATGGTGCGGAGCCGCATATAAGCACCACCCTTGCTCAGCTATGTCTGTACTTTTCTTTTATGAACTTCGTATGCTCTGCTCCTTTTTGTTTGTTGACAAATTCCTTTCAAAATTCCAGTGTGCAAAGGAATGATTGATGTCGCCTACAAAGTCTACAGGGTTCAAACCATGCCATGGCTATTGAAAACAGATGTCTGTGACAGACCTGCATGCCTTTTGCCTCTGAACTTGTGTTTGGATTCGAGACACAACTCCAAGGTGTGCAAAGAATGTGCCCTCATGCACTCGAAGATGATCCAGGACCATGAAGTTGTATGTCATGAACACCAAAAGAAGTCTTGAACGTCGCAAATGTCCTGCTCCAAGTGGAGGGTGCAGACTTGTTCAGCCGTTTCTGGAACAAATCTTCTTTGTGATTATAGGGGCCTCAAGTTGGGTTTTTACTACGGATTCCTCTTTGGCACTGTCCGCCAGCACCGGCCTCTGGTTCGAAAGACTTCCACTCCGGCTCCAAGTTCAGTGACGGTTCTTTTTCCACCGACGCAGTACGCAATGAGTCCCCCTGTCTATACCGGTGTGCAATCTCAAACCAAATTTGCTTTGACCCTTGACCGAGGTTACACCTTTACTTCACTCCCAGTGCACTCGGTTCCAGTACATTCCGATTCAGACAAAACTGTTTTGCAGTACCTTTGTCAGAGGCTTCATCACCCTCTTGGGTCCAATTGTGATCAACCTGACAATGACGATGGAGGTTATGATAATGCCGTTTCCTTAGACTTGTAAAAGGACAGTGTGCTGGATACCTCCCAGGACACAGGGTTGGTGTCACCCCTTACTCTCATTTAATGAAGCCCTGACTGACACCCTTATGGGTACTTAGGCAAAGCCCTGCTCTTGCCCACCAGTAAACAGACAAGTGGCCAGGTGCCATTGTGTGGCACAGGGGACCCAAACTTTCTTTTCCACCATCCTCCCTGGGTTCTTTCCTCCCTCGTACCCCTTGAAAAAAGGAGAAGAGACTCCATTGGCTGGATCTCAAGAGAGCTTTGAGCTTTTATATTGATAGCACCAAAGATCATTGGGCGGACAATCTACGGGGGATTCTCCGAAACAAAGAAAGGCAAGGTGGTGATGAAAAGGACTCTGTCATAGTGGATAGTCCTCTGCATTCAGATCTGCTACGCACTAGCCAAGAAGCAGCCCCCTGAAGGACTGAGTGCTTATTCCTCCAGAGCCAAGACAGCTACCACTGCACTGGCATGTGGAGAGCCTGTTCAGGCTGTGATTTGGGCATCACTGCATGCGTTCATGAAGAACTACGGCCTTGACAGCCAGGCTAGACCCTCCACTTTCGGGAGGTACTGCTTTGGTATCCATTCTACAGGTGCGGAATCTTCAGTTAGAATTATCCATTGGAAAAAGAAGTTGGTTACCATCTGTAGCGCTCTTTAACACACTCTCTGGTGGACACACTATCTAGCGGTAGATTCATCAGCGCCATCCCACCTCCCTGTTCTGTGGAATGGCCTCTTTTACCATTTATTAAGTTCCTAAATGAAAGGTCTGCTAACTGGTACCTCTGATTGTTTTGTGCTCTACTTTTAAGGACACAGTGTCAAGAAAGAAACTGATGTTTCTGCGCATGGTTGGTGTTTACATATGCCTCCACTCCGAGTTCCAGGGTGGAACGAAGTCATTGCGGAGCCGTTCGGTGCCACCTAACTTTACCCAGGAGTCACTGCTTTGAAATTTTGCAGAACAGGTCTGGTTCTTGAGGAATATTCAACAGATGAGGAATTTGCAGTTAGAATATCTACCAAAAAGAGCGTTATTGAAGGGGAGTAGCTTTTCATTTGCCAGTTATTGAAGAATTTTTCACTGTGACTTTTTTTTAACTTTCCAAAGTTAGTAGTGAACTGTGCCTTTTGTCCACTCCCCTGCTTTTTATACAGTTATATAGCTGTGTACAATCACTATTTTTAAAAGTTGGAAAGCTTGTTGTGTAAATACCCAAGTTGAAGCCAGTGTGGTCTCACATTTAACTTTTCATATTAGGGTCGCTGTGCTTAGCTTTTTAAATCTGCCATTATTACCTTTATTATTTCAGCAGTCTAATGCTATCTCCCACTTGTTCAATACAATATATGCAAATGGATGGAATGGGCCCCAAAATTGAGACTTGTTCAGGCAGTTTTTTTCTGTTTAAGAAATTGTTGCAGCATGTGGCATGTTTTGTTTTTTGTTTTCTTTCAGAAGCTGGAGATCAGGCTAGTGAAGCAGGATTTTCAAGCTCTCCTGTGGAAGCACCTCCAAGCAAATCACCTTCTATGCCTTCCCTTAATCAGACTTGGCCAGAAATGAACCAGAGCAGTGAGGTTAGTATCCCTTTCCAGTTAAATGAATTTATTTTCAGCTAATTGTTTTAGTAATACATTGCAACATTTATGCGTTCTTCATCAAATACCACCTTTCCCAGATTGGTGGTTTTAATGTTTTTGCTAATCTTATATGCTCTATATAACAACAGTGCTTGACTCAGAGAAAGTAGTGAGCAAAAGCTACTGCCCACAAACTATGCATTTCCTAAGGCTGGATGTGCCACAACATGAATGCAAAAATGTTTAAAAAAAAAAAAAAAAAAAAACTACGCATAGATATGAACTTACACATGTGCTAAAACCTGAAGAATGTAATTCAAAGACCAGTGATAACATATGGCTTATATGTGTTTCCTCTGGGATGATCTGCAGGCTCCATCTGGAATGCATGTGGATGATTGATCTGATTGATAAAGTTTAACCTCCATCACTCTAATGCCTGTACTGGTTTACCATTTTTAATGTGTTCCCAAAAGCAGAAAAATAATTACTTGCATGAGCGAAGCACACTGTGGCCTCAGTTTTTCCCCCGAAAAATGTGCATTCAGTCAGAAAGTCTTCTTTTTTATTATTTCCTTAGAGATGGAAATGTGTATCTTGGTCATAAGTTCATATTAAGAGTTCTGTACTTTAGATGCTGCACTGTTTTAAACTGTGCGTCCCCTTTTCCATAAATATTTTAAAGTTTAAGTAATGGGATATTTGGCTTCATCCTAAAGTTAAGCTCTCCGATCTTTGCCATATTGTCGAAGACCCAGGCTGCTTAATGTGGGTCCCATGGAGCCGAGAAATGCCCCTGCTGGATTACCATCCGTGGGATCACCCACAACACCAGCTGGGCCCTTTGGATCCGTCCCTGGATCTGGACTGACACCAACAACGATGCGGACTACCACCTCAGTTCCAGACCACCAGACTTCTTCTCAGGCTCAGTAGGCACCGATTGAAGAGGAACCTATACTGTTCTCCTACTCCAAGACAGCACCCCATCGATGCCACTCAAGATCTACACCGGTGCTGCCCTGATCATACCCAACTGCACCAGACTTTCCACCTTTTCCTGTTGGAGGAGATGACGAAGAGGGCTATGGCCTCCTGGAGGAAAACTGGCATGAGGAGCTGGATGATGCCATCGGCCTGCACATCTTTCCAGACACTGGCCTGATTTCTCTTCCAGGTCCTGCCACGGATGAAGGCGCATCTTTTGCGACTATGATCAGAACAGAGTCTGTGCTAATTGTAGCATCTAATGAACTGAGGATGCAAGTTGACAACTGTCATATGGCAGTCCTGGTCCTGCTGGACCTATCAGCCGCATTTGACACCGTCAACCATGAGATTCTGCTGACACGACTAAAAGAGATCGGAATAAGAGGTGTGCTGCTCAAATGGTTCAAATCCTAACTATCAGAAAGATGGCAAGCAATAACTCTCTCCCGCCATATGTATCCGATTACAAGGAGATTAAGCACGGAGTACCTCAAGGCTCTGCCTTGAGCCCCATCTTGTTCAATATATATTTAAGGCCTCTGCTGACCCTGAATAAATCCTTTGGGATACTGTTTGTAAATTATGCAGATGATACCCAATTGATAATCTCAGTAGATAAGTTGGACATAAGTCAGAGAAACAACTTCCACTCATGTCTGAAAGAGATGGCACAAAGGCTTGACCATAACATGTTGAAATTCAACTGAGATAAGACAGAATTTCTCTGCTGCTCTCTATGAAATCTACAAGAACAACTCCCATCAAATATCTGGCCTTGGCCAATGAAGTTGGCTCCGGAATCTGTACATTCAGTACGAAACCTTGGTGTCCATCTTGACGAGCATCTCTCAATGGAAGCACAGGTTAATAAAACAGTAGTAGTATGGTCTATTAAGAAGCTGAAAGAAAATTGTCCCGATGCTTCTCCAACCTTTCAGAAGGCTCGTGGTACAGGCCACTATACTGAGCAGACTGGACTATTGCAACACCCTACTTCTAGGATGTCTGGAATATCTGCTCAAAAGGCTTCAAAGGATCCAGGTGCTGGCTGCTAAGCTTGCGTTAAACAAAGGGAGAAGGGACTCCAGAACGCTGCAGGAACTCCACTGGCTCCCAGTAAAGGAGGGGTGCATATTCAAAGCCCTCTGTATACTACATAGGGCTTTACATGGCACAGGACCCAAGGCCTTGTAGCTAAAAGTAAAACCCTACAGATCAGCCCGAAGGCTGAGTTCAACTGATGCCCACCTGGTATCGGTGCCTCCTTTTAAAAAGATACGTCAGGGAGGCAGAGCTTTCCAAGTCAAAGCTGCTCAACTGTGGAACAACCTGCCACTATATCTAAGAACCAATCCAAATCTACTAAGTTTCGGGAAAAACTTAAAAACATAACCTTTTCCCTGTACGAAGGAAAATTGTTAACAAATGGACTTAGTTTCACGCGTCTCAACAGAAGCTCCGTAGAACTGATAGTCTTTCAGCGCCATGATGCCCGTTGGGTGATAGTGCGCTTTATAAATGACTAAGAAAAATAATGATGCACAGAGAAGTGAAGGGTCTTGACCTACAGCTACCCTCCATTGAGGTCAAGACCAACGTCTTGACAGCGGTGCTTCTACTGCGGGCAAGCTCTGTGGAACCTCTGCTCCACTTTAATGAGGCCATCACTTATGTTCAACTGGGACCTGGGTCAAAAACCCACTGGATGGTCCCGTACACAGAATGATTGCCTTATGCCATTGCCCTGCCTTTGGAGAACCAGCCATCCTTGTGCAGCATCCCTCTTCCAAGAGCTAGGTGGTACAGTCCTCGACAGCAAAGACAAACCTAAGTGCATCCCTAACACCCCACCGTATAGGAAATCCACGAGGCTGGACTCCTTTGGGAAGAGGATCTTCTTTTCCACCAGTTTGGCATTACGGTCGGTGAACACTGCATGTCTCTTGGGCCAATACTGCCATGTGGAATTCTGTTGTGCAGCTGCTGCCTATGCTTCCCGAGAAGGGCTGGACTATCCTGAACCAGACATTGGCTGATGGCAAGGATGCAGGATAGTGCACTATTTGGTGTGGACTGAACACCTCTGATTCATTAGACAGGGCCATGGCCTCTATAGTGTCTCTCCACCTCCACTCCTGTATGTGGTCCACTGGGTTTTCAGGCAGTGGTAGCTGGTGATCTATGAAGGTGGTGGGGCGTAATACCGGCCAGGAGTTCACCCCATTTTTATCAAAATTTGCCTCACTTATACTCCCTTCCTCTCACATTTACTCCCTTTCCCCTCACTCACTCTTAACCCACATCCTCTCCCTTACTCATACTCACTCCCATTCACTTTTACTCATGCAGAAACATACTCATATTCACTGATTCTCATTCTTACTGAGACACTTACACACACTAACTGATTATGGGTCCTGGTGCAACTGCACCTGCTGCACCATTGATAGCTACACCCCTGATCCACTTCCCTTCCCTCTCCCAACCTCCAATCTATCACTCATTCTAAAATGCTCTCTCTTTCACTCAGATTCTCACTCACTTCCATACTCATTGACGCTCTCAAACATGAAATGAGAACGATTTAATGAGCACACATATGCCCCAAGGCATCAAGGCACTAGTGGCTAGTCCTAAGGTGCAACTTGACAGATAACTGACTCAAAGTTACACAGTTATTGTTTGTCTCCCTACAGGGTAAAGAGCCAGTTTTTTAATGCCTTTCTGAAGGGAGCATGCATCTTCATGCAAGTAAGATACCGAGGAAGGAAGTTCCAGAGCTTAGCTGCAGCCACCTAGAAAGCTCTGCCTCCCCATTATTTTTTACAAAATCTGGGGACAACAACCAGATTAAGGTCTGCCGAGCGAAGATTTCTGCTTGGAGTATACCACTGAAACATGGTTTGATTGGTCCAGGTCTCGCATTATAAAATGCCTTATGAACAATTCCTTAAACAATAATGCACGCCTTCACTGGTAAGTTCGACCAAACCATTAGTGACCGACTGATGTTTTGGGATGTCTAAAGTCAGTCTTGCTGCTGCATCTTGCACGATTTGCCGTCTTATTAATCTCGAGGTGAAGCGAATTGCAGTAATCAACCCTGGATGAAATTACTGCTAGAGCTACTTGTTTGTGTCCCAGAAGAGGAATGAACAGAATATTTTTTCACAGAGTTCTGATAATCCAGATGCAGGTCGTGACGGTACGGTTGTCCAGAAGTTTCAGTGATAATCATTATCCAGGATTACTCCTAAATTTGTTGCTGATTCCTTGGGCATAGGAGGTGCCCCCAGCATATTACACCACCAATTCTGGTTCCATAAAGTTGGTTGGTGCCCAGAGATCAGAACTTCCGTCTTATCACCGTTAAGCTTCAGACAGTTCTTGCCCATTCACGTGGCCACTGCCTTCATGCAGTTACTAAAAGTAACTGCAATCACATCCATGTCTTTCGTGATGGGCACTATAATTTGTGCGTCGTCAGCGTGCAACACAGCCTGTAGCCCAAAATTACCGTATTAAATTAGCCGGTGGGGAGACATAAAGATTGAACAAAGTAGGGCTCGGGTATGAGTACTGAGAAACCCCACATGGCAAGGAGAACGGTTTGGATTTAAATTGGTTTGCTGTGACCCTCTGGGATCTATTCTTGAGAAAAGAGGTGAACAGATTCAGTGCAGCATCTTCTACTCTGAGTTCCTGTAGTATCTTGGTAAACAGAGTTGGCGAGATGGTGTCGAAGGTTGCATATAGCTCTAGAAAGATCATAGCCGCCACCTGCCCCGCGTCGGCTAGACATCTGATGCTGTCCTTGTTCAGATACCAGGGCAGTTTCTGTTCCATGACTCCTTCTGAAGCCAAATAGAGACACATCCAACAATCCTTGTTCCTCTGCATAAGCCATAAGATGCTAGTTTAGGTGTTTCTCCAGGATCTTGGTCGGGGTGGGAAGCAAGGAGATAGGGCAATAGTTCTTCAGATCGTTGGGATCTAGATTGGGCTTTTTAGTAGTGGCTTAACAGCTGCCTCTTTCCACAAATGAGGGTAGCAGCCTGAGCTAATCGCTTTATTCATAATAGATGTTAATGGTTGGGCTATTTTACCCACTACCAATTGTAACATTTTAGGGGGACAAAGTTCGAATGGCGATCCAGACTTTGTTAAGAAGATACGACTCCTTTTGCTCATGAGTGAGGTGAGCAGTAGCGACTGGAGTTGTTGACGAGTGGCCCTGCGGGCGGAGGGTGGGGTGGGGGAGCGTAGGGGTCGCGGGTGGGGGGAAAAAAACCAATAATACTTTTTTTTAAAACTTACATGCAACCGGCTGTGTCACTCTCCTCTGCTCCTTTTCTCCAGGCACAGGCTCCAAGAATGCCTTGCGGCCAATCCTGAAGCTGCTCTTGCGCATGAGAGCAGCTTCAGGATTGGCCTGAGTGCTCTCGATTTGCGCTCCAGGACAGACTGGGAGTCTGTGCCTGCGCTCTCTAACCCAGCAGTGCAGCTGGGTTGGAGCGAGCTTTCACTGCGCATGACGGTTTGGCCAGCCTGAGGCGGCCGGCCAAACAGTCATGCGCAGTGAAGGGAGTGCACCTACCACTCCCCTCGGTGCCTGTTACCCTCCAGGCCCTGCCCCCAAGACTCGGCAGGAAAGGGAAAAAAAAACAAGTGTTTATTATCGTTTTATATTTCCTTTCCTGACGTTTTTGGTGGGGCGACGATCCTCCACCCTAGCAGAGGAGCCACCGCTGGAGGTGAGGAAAGCGAGAGAGCATCGCTGAGTGTTTCTTATTAGCCTCAGAAGTTTCTGGAATGCTCAACTGTGCCTGCAAGCCTAATCGTGCTAACGTTTGAGTTTGTGTTTGAGGATTCAAACTCTTTATAAATGTTCATAATTTTAGTGTGAAAACAGCCTGCTAACTCCTGTGAGTCCTCTGTTTCTGAGGGAACTGGAGGAGCTGAAAGCAAGTGAATAACGTTAAACAGTTCTCTTGACTAGTTGGCAGACCCAATTTTATTCGTAGAGCAGTGTGATTTTTCTTCCCTGATGGCTATTTTGTGTTTTCTGATGGCCATCTTGTTTAGGATTTTTCCCTGCTACTCATAATGTTTCTGCCACAAGCGTTCCTGTTGTCGACAGGCCTGCCTTAATGAGTCTTAGCCGCTCTGTAAACCATTGGGGGGGGGGGGGGCAGTTTCCTCAGGTTTCTAGTTGCTTTAATGGGCGCTGCCTCGTCTACGGTCTAGCTCAGTCAAGCTTAGAACTCAGTAGCACCCATGTCCACATCTTCAGAGTCTTTACAGTGTTTGTCTCTGAGGGTATTGGAGAAAGACTCTGCCAATACCCCTTCCAGTTCCTTTTGAATGTCATGTTATTATTGGAAGTGTCCTTCTGCATATGAGGCAGAAGGAGTGAAAAGGCTACCACCTGGTGATCAGACCAACTTAATGGTGTTGCCTCCTGCTTTACCAGTCGGTCATCATTTGAAAAGATCCCATCCAGTGTGTGTCCTGCTGCATGTGTGGCGGCCTTGACCAACTGTGAGAGCCAGAGGCAGACCATTGTTTAAGTTGTCTGGAGTCTCTACTACTGTCATCCTCCAGATGAAAATTAAAATCCACAATAAGAGTAATGCTATTTTTTGTTAGGAACAGTTCAATATAATATGCAAGTTCTGTTGGAAACATTGATCTTGGCCCGGGGGGGGGTCTGTACACTAGGATTCTAGCAAACGAGTTGGTAGATATTTTTATAGAGCAGTATAGAGCCTTGCATGGACTCTCACACTTAATAGTCTCCCAGTGACAGTGATATTTTGTGTTATATACAATGGTCAGACCTCCTCCTGGTCTTCCTACCCTGTCTTGTCTAAGGGCTGTATATCCTGATGGGATGGCATCTACTAGATCGGGACCAGATGAATCAGCCCATGTTTCTGTGATAAATACCTAGTCAGGGTCATGTGATAGCGTAAACACAATCTCACACACACACTTTCACTCAATCTCATTCACTCTCAATCACCCGCAAACACATGCATAGAGAGAATTTTTTTACTTACCTTGCTTACTTAGCTGACAACTCGGAGTCTCCATCACAGCTGCAGGGCAGAAATCTGGTGCTGGGCATTGGAACCAGCAAGCCATGATTCCCATCGAGGAGCCAGACAGAGTAACAAGGGCAGGTTTGAAAAGGGGAACACCCACCTCCATCCCTCTCCCAGCGTCTTGATAGACCTGGAAGCACAGCCCTATAAGAAGCTGGGATTGTGCTGGAGATCCTGCCCCAGCTGCTCGGTGTGGCTTTTTATTGGCTTCAGGGATGCAGTGATGTGCGCCCTTACAGACGCATTTTAGCAGATATACTGTCTGTTAAATAAAATGGATTGTGCCTGTGTGAGGGGGTCGTAGTTGAACTACAGAGTGCTTTATTTTGAAACAACCTGTACCTGGATCATGCCTCAGGCTTACTCAGACCCCCCTCCTCCTGCTACTGTCATCAGGATCATGGAGACGAGACTAAGAGGGCTGACCTGTGCACTGGCAGTGTTCATGAAAACTCAAAACGTGTGTTTTCAATAACACTTCTAAATTGAAAAATGTGCAGGGGCCGCACAGGAGGCAGTGGGACTGCGCCCTGGAGCCCCGGATAAGGTCCCACTGCTGTTTTCAGGGGATGTCTAATCATCTTTGATAGACGAGTACTTTGATCGCTCCGGCCTCTTCGGCAGTAAGGCTGACCCGGCACTTGAGAGCTGAGTTGACTGCCAGATCCTTGGGCCTCTACCTGGGCTCCGACAATAAGAAGTCCTTTTGCCCCTTCTGTAGCCACGGTCGGGGATCCCATGGGTGTCCGCAATACCTATCTTATTCCCCAGGCCACCAAGCTTCCCAGTCCTTTCATGACAGGGGACGGGGATTCCATAGAGCACATGAGACTCACACCCAGCCTATTGTCCAGACCCCAAATCTCTGGCTGCTGCAGCCTCAAAATCTTTTTAGTGTATCCTCCATGCAGCACACCCATTCCGTTGACAGTAGGATCAGGTACCACCTATCCTAGTGGCAAGCAATAACTTCGGCAAGTGGGTGCTACAGATAGTTCAGAACGGTTATGCCCTACCCTTCCTGGAGACTCCACCGCCCTTGCCTCCATTCCCAGAATGGCTAACGGAGCACCATCTCTTTTTGCTCCATCAGGAAGAGCAGGCTCTGTTGTCCAAAATAGCCTCCAAGAGAGTGCTAGCATCAGAAGTAGGACATGGTTGCTATTCCTGCTACTTTCTAGTGCTGAAAAAGGACTGTGTCCTTCGTCCTATACTAGATCTTTGCCCCCTCCATGCCTTTCTACGGAAAGAGAAATTCAAGATGCTCCTGTTGGCTCAGGTTCCTTCTGCCCAGGACCCCAGAAACTAGATGGTAGTGTTGGACCTCCAAGGCACACATTTCCACATTCCTGTCCTGCAGGGTCACAGGCGTTAACTGCGGTTCACGGTGGGCCACGTACATTTCTAGTTCGCTGTGCTCCCCTTTGGCCTCACCAGTGCCTCTCAGGTGTTCAAGAAAGTGATGGCGGTGGTTGCAGCACAATTGCGGAGGTCGGGGGTTCCAGTCTTCCACTACGTCAATGACTGGCTGTTGAAGGCGGGATCACCCTAGACAGTTGTTATCCACCTCCAGACTAAGGCGAACCTTCTGCACTCAATGGGGTTTACTATCAAACTGCCAACGTCACACCTGACTGCCTCTCAGACGCTTCCTTTCATCAGAGCCATTCTGGACACAGTACAGTTCTATTCCTATCCTCCGGAGTGGAGAGTCCAGAACATTTGGGCTATGATCCTGATGTTTTGACCTCAGTCCTGGATTTCTGTGAGACTAACTCTGAGGCTGCTGGGTCTAATGGCCACCTTCATCCTGCTGGTGAAACGCGCTCTATGGCATATGTGGCCTCTGCAGTGCAATCTGAAGCCCCAGGGGGCACAGCACCAGGGGAATCTGTCCACCCTGGTCAATATTGTGGGGTAGACTGTGAAAGATCTGCAGTAGTGGTTTCTAAACTACAATTGGCCCAGCTGCAGACCGCTTTCTTTTCCCCACCCAGATCTGACAGTGGTGCCTGCCGCATCACCTCAGGTTGGGCGGCCACTTGAGAGAGATGGAAATCAGAGGACTCTGGTATGCAGAAGAATCCCAGCTCCGCATCAGCCTCCTGGAGCTGTGGGCTATCCGCTTGGCTTTGAAAGCCTACCATATATCAAAGGCAGGTTGTTTCAGGTTTTCACGGATAACACCACGGCCATGTGGTATTGCAACAATCATGGCAGTGTGGGGTTGTGGACCTTGTGCCAGGAGGCCCTGTGTCTCTGGACTTTGCTGTAGTGACCGGACATCTTATTGGTCATTCAGCACCTGGCAGGATCTCTAAATGCCGGAGCACACTATCTCAGCCATCGACGCCTCACGGATCACGAATGGCATCTACTTCTGAAGGTTGCACATGGTCTCTTCTGAGAAGTGGGAGAACCTTGGCTCCATCTATTCAACACCGCAGAGAATATGCAATGTCAGCACTTCTACTCGCTGAAGTTTCCAAGGCGGCTCTTGCTAGGAGATGCATTCCGGTCATACTGGAACCCGGTACTCCTGTACGCCTTCCTGCTGGTACCGCCCCGAGTTCTCAAAAAACACCAGGATTGACCGGGTCCAAGTCATCTTAGTGGCTCTGGACTGGGCGAGGAGGGTTTGGTATTGTGAACTTAGCAAGAACATCTGTCCTCCGATAAAGCTGCCCCTTCGGGAGGATCTCCTGTCGCAGCCGCAGGGTAGGGTCCTGTAGCCATTTCTGTGCACACTCTACCTTCATGCATGGTGTTAAGCACCAACAGTTGAATGCCTTTGATCTTCCTCATGAGATTTGTCATGTCATCTTGGCAGCCAGGCGTCCCTCAACGATGACTGGGTACGCCTGCCTTTGGGATAAAATGATTTCTTGGGTATTTATTTTAAAGATGGGAAATCTGCAGTTAGAAGTCTCTAGCAGAATAACAAGTTACTTACCTTCAATAATGTTTTTTTCTCTGGTAGAGACTATCTAAACCCAGATTCCTCACTGACCTTCCTAACCTTCCTGTTGTGTGAACTGGGCTCGTCACCCTAACATTCTGCACACTGATCACAAAATCCTTCTGATGTGGTTCTGCATTTTTGGCACAGAAATAGTCTCAAAAGAAACTGATGTCGGGTGTCGCCTATGTAGGCACAGCGCCCATCACTTCTGACATGGAGCCGATCAACGCCACCTGCCAGCATGCGGAGGTACTGCTCAGAATTTTCCAAATCTAGTCTGACGCCTGGGGCATAGTCTAAAGTCAATCTGTGGTTAGTTAGATTCTCTACCAGAAAAATCATTACCAAAGGGTAAGTAACTTGTTCTTTAGTATGATATGGTTCACTGAAGTATAAGGACTGGAGCTTCCTTCACATTACTGTTTTTGACTGGATCATGTTTGATTTATATTCCTCTGGCCTCTGTAGAAATTTGTTTTTTAATTGACACAAAGGTTTTTTAAAATTATTATTTTGTATAAATGTGGTCAGGCCTAGTCTGTCCATCTTTAAGTAATGCTTGTTTTACATGCAGTCGCTCTTTGTGGCTGACCCTCACACAGTGTTGATGTTTCGGTCAGGTGAGCTGCTGCCTGCAGTGAGAGATTTAGATGTCCCATTTAGAATTCTACAAAGGCAATTCAAATTCAAGGCTTCTTTGGGCTTCATTCACAAGAGATGTACAGTCCAGCCGCTTGTATTTCAGCATAGTTGTCAAAGAATACAAGCTCCAGTACTGGAAGATTTATTCAAATGCAGGCATTGTAAAAAGGATCCATGCGAGTGGGATTTTCTACAGTACATGGATGGTAATAGGTTGCTGCCCTTAGATTGGCTGGGTCTCAGCCACGATATGTTTCTCTGATTATGGCCAAACCCTTTTAATAGGAATCCTGGTACTGTGGTAACAGTTGGTCGGCAAATAGTTGAGACTATGAGCACTCCACTATAATGGTCTTTGAATACTTCCTATTTAATGCAGGATTCATTAGCTTCCTTTAAGGTCCCTCATACAGCGATTCTTGCCCTTGCTTGGGTAAAAATAATGGAAAATGTGATCCAAACTAACTTAGACATTTGTGAGTCCACTAATCTGCTTTTGTGCAGGGTTTTTTTCCCTGAGCGCTTCCTGCGGATCGCATGATGCTGGCAAATTCTCACAGGCCAGGATGCCTTGAGCTGCATTCATATTCCTGAGAACTCATAGGAAATCCAGGTCTCTGACCTTTGTATTGCAGAGTTGTTAGCAATTAGCTGCTGAATTAAGCCCTCCATATCACCCCCTTCCCATTTACTTCATGTAGATGGTACCCTCACATTGGGGGCTTTTAGATTCTGTGGTTGGTATCTATACTCACTAAGCTCTTTCTGAGCAAATCGTCTAACTCAGTTATTTGTTTGTACCTAATTTTATAGTAATCCATATGTTGAAACTCTTCTTGGGCTGCACGTTTTTGCAATAGGAGTTTGCTCTAGAGCCTTAGCAAATATGGTTAATCCTTTTATAGAATTGCCATGCTTCCCCTCTTATATCTGCGCAGTAGAAATGTAGGCACAAGAGTACAATCCTGCCATATTATAGTTTTGCCATGTTCTAGGCTCTACTCTGAGCCCAGTTTTATTTGCTTGGGATCACCAGTTCCAAGGTCTTGTACATCAAAATATTCAGTCCCTAAATTTGAGCAATCCCCTGCTTCCCTACAGGTATGACCTTTTTTTCAATCTCCTTTCTATTTAATCCCCATTTCCCCGGTAAACTGACATTGTCAGTAGCTGGTGTCTGAGCATGACGAAGAGGATGAGGAGTTAATTCCACTAAGATTTATGTTTGTTATTACAATGCTGTTGATCTCTCAACCTTCTAAAGACCCAAAGTGGCAGAAAGATAGTATGTTTAGGAAAAAATAGCATTTATTTAAATTTTAATTGTCAAAAACCTAGAAAAATGAAGCTTCACCATTGAGCCTGAGCAGAACGACAGAACAGTGGCCTTTAGAATTACATGCAATCTGCAGAGTGAATACCCATTGCTATCAGCATATTTTTTCCTAAGTACTGCTTAGGTCCACATTATTAAATCCATCCACTAGTTTGTGGAGGGACCAACACCAGACTTTCTGAACATTGATCCTTCTTTTTAACAGTACAAATGTACGTTTTTGATCATGGTGAATTCCTTAGTTTCCTTTTCTTTCCATAGCAGCCCCAGCGGAAATCATTGCTAAAAAAGGTTTGGTTTATTTTATATTTCATTTATCATGTCGTTGAAAGTTTGATCAAAAACAATAGCTTTTCCTTGCTTTCATAAGTCGCAACAGTGGTCAAAGGAATGGTTTCTAGTAATGCTGTTTAGACAACATATGTGATCTTCGTTTTGTAACTGATTCTGACACAGGGTCAGCATAGATTGCACATTGAATTAAGTGATTTTTGAGTTTTACTAATCTCGTACAATAGGTCCAGTTAGTTATCTAGCTCATCTAGATATTAGTTTTGGTGAAGTTTAATATTGGAATTCATTTCTTGTTTCTTTGTTTTCCCTTGTAGATGACACTGAGTTCTGCAATTGAGCGTGCAGAGGTGGCTCTGTATTTTTCCAGTTTGCTTTTGTATTTTTTCGTGTGTAGGATACCAACAGCATACTATATAGGATATTTTTGAGGTGCTATTTAGGAAAGTACAAATCTCTTCAGATTGTGTAGTGACCATTGTCCTCATTTGTCAATAAATACCAAAGATGGAGACATACTAACAGTTTTGGAAGCTTCTAATGTTCTCTGCCACAAACATTTGCAGTTCGTTGCATTTGGCTGTTCTCTGAATATGGTCTCTTCTAACTTTGGCTTTGTATTACATTTCTCCATTGAAAATGGCAGTAGAGGAGAGGCTGTCCATTTAGAGCTGTGTTTTAATAGAATTCTCATTTAGAATTCTAGGAGTACAGTTAGATGGGATACCAGCCACTTTTCTCTTTAAAAAGTTCTGTAATTGTAAGATATTTCCGCATTTATTGTCAGAGAGAAGAAATTATTCTTTAAGATGTGAGCACATTTTGACACTCTGTTAATGTAGCCATTACCAGACCTGTAGGTCAGGTTCGATCTTTTCACGTTTTCTCTTTTTTGAATCTTTAGTTGTGCATAGAGGATGGTGAGCTATCTTTTTATACGGCAGTCAGAGCTTTAGATTCTTGATTTACTTTTAACCCGATGTTTTTTTTTATTTCAGGCAGTTCATTTATGCATGCTAAAACTTGGTAAGGTTTAACTAACAGCTCTTCTTGTTATGCCTTTGTTAATTTGCTCTTGTTCATTGAGGAATTGCATCAGTGTCCTCCCTTCATCTTTTTAAATACTGTTTGGTGTTTGTTGTATGAGAAATTGTTTTAGCTGTTTTTCACAAATTAGTTTGTTTCTTCAGAGACACTCTAGCTTCAGACCATACGTGTTTTGTTAGTAACCTGTAGTCTCCTTTGGCTAACTTATCTGGGATGAGAATCCTAGTGCGTTAAAGTGCTAGTGAGGGCTTGCAAGCATCTTTTTTTTTTATAGTAAAGCCTAACTCACCACCATAGGCACAGAAGTGCCCATGGTTAATCATTTTGATTTCTTTGCTTATTAACATCACATCATTCTTAGTTTTTGAGGGGATCTCTTGCCAGTAAGTCAGTTCCTGTATTGTACTTAATAAATCATAGCCAGACATTAAGTTCATTGGCATATGCAGAAATTAAGAATTTACAGTTGCTATTTTCTTTAATAAAGGTTTGAATGCCATAATTACTAAAGGGGGCAGTGTTGACAGGTTTTCTTTGACTTTGGGAGAATGCTGAATGTGGTTTATTTAAAAAAAAAAAAAAATACAGGTTTAACTCTTGGGATCAAAAATATATGTGCAATATGACACTATAATCAAAGGCATTCCAGGTCAGAGATACCCTTAATGAGGAACGTTCAAGGCTTTTTTTCTGCATTTAGTGCTGTAGCTTTTAAAGTATCCTTTGAGTTTGCTGCCTCGGTCAGGATATTACATAGCAGTCTTGTTAGAGGATGAAAGCTTACCTTTAACTAACCACCTTGGTCTAGTGGAATATATTCAGAACCTGTAGAAGCCTTTAACTTCCGATATTTGCAAAAATCCTATCAGTTATATTTGTTGTAAATTTGGGTCTTTGAGTTATTGGCATCCATGTGATCATGGCCTCTGTGTTTGTGCCCTCTCCAGATCCAGCGGTGGTGAAGTGCAGTAAAGGCTTGAATACTTTTGCAGCATGAACCTTGTGTAAAAAAAGCATGTGTTATCTAGAAGTCGTCGTAAATGCTGATTGGTTTTAAAAAAAAATGTTTTTAGAATTGTTAGCAATACGATTGCAGTATGATATTGTGAAGTATCTCTACCTGCCTTACAGTAGTGTACACAGTGAGAGATTAAGGTTAAGTGCCCACGCACAACCTCCCTATAGACATATATCACACAAAAGGTGCTAGGTTACAAATGGTAGGGGGTGTCATGTGGTTTGTGGCCTCATGGTCTACATTGCTAAGTTGGCCTAAGCCTGGCTGCTATGATGTCTTTTTTGCGCACGTTACTTTGTGACTTTGTTTTTCCAGCCTCTGCTTGTGCCAGGCTATATTAGACCTGTCTGCCTTTCACCTTTTCTCCTGTTCCCTGTGGGTTTCGTCTGCACAACATGTACAAGGTCGAAAAACAACGTCCCTTGTTCTTGCTGATCTGGCCAGTCCCTCGCACTTAGACATAACACTAAGTACAGCTGCACTGGAGAAATTTGTGTGCTTTTAATATTGTGATCTCGCTGTTTGAGGCACTCGGACAAAAACCTTTCCAGAGAGAAGAGCTGTGCTTGTCGGATGATGTAAAACTTGCATCTAGATATTGAGGTATGAGGGTTCGCCTGACAACGCCCAGAGGTCTTCTATTTTTATAATAAACTAGTTAGTAGCACGGGGAGGGTGGTAAGGTCATTTAGCCCTATATCCACTGCCTTATGAAATGCTTTCCCGTTTGTATTCTATGGAATTGTAACTATGCTTATTATTTTATCATTATGCATTATGTTGATAGTACTGGCACGTGTACTGTATCTTAGAGCACGATAGTTGGAATAAACATTTTAAACTATACTGTGTCTCTTACTACGCATGTTGTGGACAGGTATGAGTGAGTTATGAAAGGGTGTTCTTGCTCCCGCGAGTCCTGAGAGAGAGATACCGTGTTCTGGGTTGTCTAATCATTGGTAGCATCGCTGCTAATGAGACGCTAAAGCTAGTCGAATTGGGATTGTGGGTACTAAGGTGCATGGTTGGTTCACCACTATACTCCGAGGTCCTATTATCCTGTGCATAGCTCTGTGTATGTGCAGAATCCCTACAACATGGCACCACCAACGTAGTGGCCTGCTTATCTGCGAGACGCTTGAGTAGTACTTGTGCTTGTCCACAACACCCTTCGCATACGCTTCCGGAAACGTGTGTGAGGGTGATACTTCCTATATTGACGTTTTTATAGGTTCTTTCAAGCATGAAGTTATTAAAAGGTGTTTAAGTAACACCTATATTGTGCTGCCTCATATTAGGTTGTCGATTATTTCTGGTCTTAATGGCGGATATAAATATACCGGCACATAGCCGCGCTGCGCTCCGGGCTCATTTACTGGTTTATGGAGTGCCTGAAACGGGTGTCTCACTCATCTTTGTGGTGCAGGCTGACCCGGCCCGCCACTTTGAGGTGTTTTATTCTTGGGTCACTTTTCCGGCGGTGGATGGAGCAGACTATTTGTTCCATGAGTACACTATCACTGCCCTACCCAATGCTTATCGCCTTATCAGGCTCTTGAAGTACCACTTACGGCATGGCAACACCGTATCTGGTTTAATGGCGCCCTCCCACACCCGGTCACACCGGTTCGTTTAGGCCCCCTATCTATAGAAGGGGCCACTTGGCCAGTTTTGGCCGGGTATACCCCACATCCGCGTTATTTGACGATTGCGGTTGCTGAACTGCGTGAATTACATACGTCTTTGATACATGTTCACTGAGCTTTAGTTCAGTATGTTACAGGCAACGTTCAGGGAGCCCCTCCTGGAGTTGCGGTGCATCCAGCTGGACCCGGCGGTGTAACCATAAGTCCCGTCATGGTTAATTCGGTGATGGGCAAACGCCCACAAAATAAGGATGATTTGCCTTATTGGCTTGCAGAAAAATTTGACCAGCTGGAGGCAGTTTTTCCCAATACTTCTCCTGTGGACAAACACAGGATTTTAACGATCAGTTTGCCAAAAGACTTAATTCCCGAGTTGGCAGAATGCAACAACTGGGGCAAGGTATTCGATGCAGTATATGCGAAGTGTTTCGGCACTCCTTCCATGACAGTTCTCCCCTCTGTAATTAAACGAGTACAGGATGAGCATGGCCCTGAAGCGGCTGTGGAATTAGGGATGAGACTGGTGGGAGTGTTCGATGTAGTGGCTGACTTAATCCTTGCGAATGTCAAGGGCGATGCAGTTAACTTTCAAGCAGCTAATGCTTTGGCTTTAGTCCCAGAACCGGACAGGCCACGCGAATTACCGAAAATTATTGCACAGGCTTATAAAACCATTGGCCGCAATAAATTGGGAGTTAAGCCTTTTGCTAAAACGCAAACTCAATCGCAGCCACAACCGAAAACTCAATCTGAGAAAGATGAGAGACCGTTCTTTACTAAAAAGAACTGGCGGTTGAAGAAACAGGGTAAGCAACAGAAGAAACCAGGGTCGCGTGGCGCATCCCCGGTTTCCGAATCTTCTGAAAGCACTTACGATTTGCGCGATAGAGCGTGAATTAAATCTCCAGAGAGATTTCAAGTCCCTGATCCGCGTTCTCCTCGTTCTTCACAGGCACCGGCGACCTCCCAGACAGGTGGAGGAGAACGCCAGGATAGAGGCAGGGGTCGTGAGGCTCCACAGGGACGAGACCAACCTCGACAACAAGTCCGAGGGAAAGCCGAAGAATTTCCACGTTCTCGCCCACAGTTTCAGAAGAAGAAAGTTGCAGCTTTAACAGCGAGGTATGTCACAGACTGTGAGAACGAGACTCCTGAATTGGACGTGGGCAGTGACGCTCCTAGACAGCGCCGCGGAAGTTACCATAGTGCGGGAGGCACTACGTCCTCATGTGGAGGCGACAGCAACTGACACCTTCATTACTGTCGAGACAGCTGACACCAGAGTGGCACCCCCTGACAGACTATTTAATATTGTCCTTCAAATTGAAGGTGACATTGAGCGTGTTATAAAAGGGATTTTTTGGGAGAATCTGACCTCTTCTTACGACATTTTGTTGGCAGAGGCGGATTGGCCGCCCCCATTCGTACTTGCTGCGCGTAGAGGGGAAGAGGTAATCCTTCCGAGCTTTACTCGTCATGTCCCCAAGGACAAAGCGGAGGCTCTCGCAGCTGAATGGGCTGTGGCCTTGGCTCCGGCGTTATACCGTAATCACGCGGGTTGGGATGAAGACTCCCCCCCCCCCCCCCCCGATATTCCTTTGCGATCATTGCCTTAGCCACAACCCCAATATCCCATCAAGCGGGAAGCTAAAGGTCCCGTTTCCGACATTCTGACACAGTTAGAATATCAAGGAGTAATTGAAACATGCGCATCACCCATGAACAACCCCCTTTTCGCGGTTTCTAAACCCGATGGATCGTACCGCCTAGTTTTGGATTACCGACATTTGAACTCTCATTGTCGGACCTTTGCGGTGCAAAATACCCACAGTTCTGCGCTTGTAGACAGAATTGTTCGTAAAAAATATAAAACGACACTCAACCTATCCAATGGATTTTACACGCACAACTTGTCCCCGGAGTGCAGCCAATGGAGCGCTTTCACTTCCGGTAGTAAACAATTCAAATTCCGGCGTTTACCCATGGGCTACAAGAACAGTCTGGGTGTCTTCGCCGCCCGTGTTGTCTCTTTGTTGGACAGCATAGACCCAGATGCGTGTTCGTACGTCGACGATATCTATCTGACGGACGACGAATTATGGCCGCATCTTTCCCGAGTGGACCGCATTATTCTTGAATTTGCGGTCTTAGGATACAAATTTAATTTTGCCAAATCTCACATTGCTGAATTTACCGTTTTGTTTTTGGGCTATGAGCTCAACAATGAAGGTAAGGGCTTAGCGCCCCATTTCTTGGAGAAATGCACACTTTTTGTGCCCTCCAACCACTCTGAAGAAGCTTCAGTCTTACTGGGTTTTCTGAACTTCGGGCGTACGTACATACCCGAATATGCCCAGCGTATCAAGACTCTTTATGCCTTGATACAACCTAACTTTTCGAAGTCATGCTGGCTTCCCGAGCATTCCTCTATACTGCAATCTTTGCAGGCAGATTCTACTTGAATCGAAATTCTTGTTGACCCGTGACAACCACACTAACCTGGTGATTAGAATCGTTCCAGGGGCAGTGGGTTTCACGTACTTAACCTTTAACGAAGGTGACACAGTACCGATTGCATACAAGTCACATCTTTACACTTCAGCAGAAATGCGCTTTTCCTCTGTGGAGAAAGTTTTGACTGCAGTGCAAATGGCGATTCTAAAGGAACGTGCACTGGCACAGGGAAAACGCATTTTGGTGGTAACACCATATCCTGCCCTTGAGGCAGTGACGAAAGCGAGTGTACCGAACTCTAAGGCGTTGCACCCCCGTTGGATACAATGGGCTACATCTCTGACGTCTCCGGATGTCACTTATATCTTTGATTCCTCTCTTCAGACACAGGAGTTTTTACAGTATGAATTTGTTCATCCTCCTCCTCTGTCCTTGCTACCGCTTGAGGAGTGCGAATGTATTATCTATACCGATGGTTCGGCACAACCGGCCACGGGTTCCAAGCATGCTTATTCAGCAGCATGTGCTATAGTTGCAGGTACCATGGTGAACGGTGAGTTCAAATCGACTGTAGTGCACACTCAGGCACTAGGCGACAGTACTGCACAATTGGCCGAGCTGCGTGCTTTGGTGCTAGCACTTGAGTTCGCTAATCCAGACGTGACGACCCTTATTGTATGCGACTCATACTACTGTGTTCAATCTTTCAATGACAATCTATTCTTTTGGTCACAGAACGACTATAGAAATGCAAAAGGCAGCACAATTAAGCATAAGATGCATTGGGTTCGAGTGGCAGATCTTAAACAACGTTTGCCTCTCACACAGGTGATTCACACCCTTGGCCACCAGCGTGTGGGCGCACACGCTGTCGGTAACGGTTTGGCAGACGAAGCTGCAAAATCAGCAGTAGCAACGTGCTCAGTCGCAGCAGTTACAAGATCTATGACTAAGATAGATAATGATATTTTGGCAGCTATTGCTGCAACAAGGGAAGGTGCAAATTACCCACGGGGTTTTCCTTCCAAATACTCTTATCAATTAGGTCCCGAACAGGTTCCTTATGTAAGAATTCCAAACGTTGGTGATCGGCTGATTCCCAATGCGGACCGCAGACTTTACTTCATAACGGCCGCACACGAAGGCTTGGCTTCGGCCCATGCTGGCGTGTCTGCGACGGTTTCCATCTTGCAGCAGCGTTACTGGTGGCGTGTTTTATATAAACAGACCCGTACTTATGTGCTTTCTTGTGACGTTTGTCAGCACATTAAGCCTTCAATGGTAACACGACCACCACAAACGCCGCTCTGCATTTCAAACAGACCTTTTGCGTGTGTTTACCTGGATCACTGCGGTCCATTTTCTTCTGACACTGCATACAAATACATCTTAGTTGCAGTAGACTCGTGCACACGTTTCATCTGGGTTTGGCCACAACGGAGTGCTGACGCTCGAAATGTCATAAGGGATGATTTGCGTGTCTTTGTGGGAATTTTTGTCTGTGGCACCTTCCATTCGGACCAAGGTCCAGCGTTCGCCTCGAAGGTGTACAAGGACGCTATGGGGTCACTGGGGGTGCGGGTGAAATTTTCGTCTCCATATCGGCCTGAGGGCAATTCGATTGTTGAACGAATGAACCGTGACTTAAAGCAATCCTTGACAGCTAGAGTCTTAGGTACTGGCAGGAACTGGCTGGCCCACTTGTATAGCGTACAACGTGCACTTAATAATCTCCCTAGAAGACCTTTGGGTGGGCGGACCCCATACGAAATGCTCTTTGGCATCCAAATGTTTGTGCCCGACCTTGATGGTCTAGACATGGCGGCGCAATCCGCAATCTTTGATGTAGATAACCATTCTACTATGTTGCAGGACTTACAAGAAGCCCGTGACAAACTTGCAAACGAACATTTACCTTCAGCCATAGACACTGCGTTGCAGATTCCGGTTGCCGGCTGGCTTCCAAAGGTTGGAGATCTGGTCCGAGAGAAGGTGGAGAACAAAAAAGAATTTGGCCCATCTTATCGTGCACCAGTTCCTGTCCTTGGCTTGAAGGGAACTCGTACAGTCATCTTACCACCGCATCCTGGTCGCAAAGAGAACAGCTACATCTCAGTGGAAAATGTCAAGCTACAACATCTGGCCGATCCTGAATAGTGTAACACCAGCGGTCTCCTGTCCAGCCATTTCTAGGACACATGTTTGTGGCCCTCCCGCCCGAACGGTCACTGATGTTGCCATTGAGATGGTAGATGTGCCTGATCGCTTGCTCAACTACCCAGATTCCCCCTGCAACGAGGAGACCGAGTATACATACCATGCCGACGAGTCAGTGACTCACCTAACAACAACGCCACTGAGCCCCACCCGTTATTCCTTTGATTCGGCTTCCACCTCATCACTTATCCCGTCCAGATTCAGTGTTTTTATCTCCTGGTTCAGAGACAATTTTTTGGTCCCACCATGGACATATATCTGGTTTGTACTATTCCTGATTTTTCTGTTCATGTCCATTGGCTTTGTCACAGTTTTTTTTCTACTCATGGTCACTATTTACCAGAACGCTCTGCTGTGAACTGTGTCGCTGGAACTTTGGCTCTGCATTCTTCTTCTCACATCATGAAGCGTGACCACACATTTGTGAACGTTTCAGCTTTCCCAGTCGCTGATGGCATCGTATGGGATGCGGTAAACTTCCAAATTCATGGACCCACCAAAATTATTAATGTACCAAATGTCCTTCGTGTTTCAATGGGTGATGTCGTTAAAAGTAATATTCATTCTGACGATTGGGATGTGCATGCCGTTGAATCGTTATTTACTGATTTGAAATATTATGCTGCTTTCAATGCTGAAGATTTGTATATGAATTCTGCAAGTTATGCCGATTTATATTGTTACCAGCATTGGGGTAACCACTTTCTCCATAAACCAAGTACTCTGCGGGGTCCCTTTAATTACACCCATTGGGAACATTGTCCGACCCCTTTGCCAGGTAGCTCCCCCACACTTAAAAGTAAGTTTACTTATTTTACAGACTTTGATAGATCAAACCCTGGGTCCTTTTATTTTAAATTGAATGCTTCGTCCACACAGAAGATTATGTTGACCCACACCAAATTGCTATATTCGGGTTCCTTTTTGAACGCCTTAGCAGTGGGTGGTTATGAACACTGGAAGGACACCATTGACTTAAAATCTATTTGGGGCACCAAATCATGGCAGGTGCAAGGCACAGAAGCCTTGCACCGTGCTTGCCTAATCCCGGCCCAAATTTTATTTTTAAATCATACCATCTATCAAACGACCTGTTGGGGTTTGGCTACTTCTAAACAATTGAATGCACCCTCCATTCCCGCATTGTCTTCCACTCCCAATGACAGCTTGCGTTTTAATGTTTCCCTGGCCGATTTGCAAGCGTTGTTTCAGAACAATTCGTTTAATGTCTCTACGTTTGTTCAGTTACCCTGCCAAATGCGTTTTCATGATTCGGTACCTGGTTACAAACAGGATAGACCGGATCCAAGGTTTTCTGACTCTCGTACTGTTACAACATATTCTGTTGGTAAATTGTGTAAATAGTGGTTGCAGCACTCTTCCTTAGATTCTGTGAAACAACATTTATCCCTCCTATCAGGCAACATTGATCTGTCCGATTTTGTTCTGGGGCCTCGTGGTCCTCGACCTAAGAGATTCATTTATGAAACTTACAATGAACTCTGGAAGCTTTCACAAATTGAAGCTGCCTCCCGTCTTCGGGAGATTGATCAAGCAAATTTAGAAAAGGTGGTTGCTGTTGTTGACAATAGTATTAATACCCTGTCTTCCCGCATTTACACATTAGAGAATATTGTTTCCTCTGTTGTTGATATTGTACAAGATGATGTTTCTGTGTTATATCATGGTCAGAATCAGTTGCGTTCAGTAATGCAGTTTGCATGGACTTTGCAAACACTTAAAATGGGGAAAGTTCCGTGGCATTTTTTGAACACCTCTGCCTTGTTCTTGCCGTTTAATTTAACTGAGAAACAGCAATTCATATCCATGAAAGATGCAACATACACTCTCTTACATATCGAAAAGCTAGAGCCCTTACCATTCTCTGTGGCGGAATTGGATTCTGCAGTGTGGCTAGTTCACAGGGTTATTGCTTTGCCTTTTTCTTTATTTGAGTTCAGTTCCTGCATGAAACATTATCCTGTTGGCCGTTTTCAGCCTCTAGGCAGTGCCTTCTTGCATGAACTTTGGTCCCTGCCTTTCCTATATAGATGCCTTAGGGACGGAAAGGAAGTTTTTCTCACGGGAGAGTCATGCGATTCTACTGTGGGTCATTCCCTGATTTGTAAGAACATTAAATTGCACGGGGCTTGTAACGTTTCGGCTCCGAATCTTGCTTGTGTTTTGAAGGGCATCCCTGCTCCTGCTATATCTCCTACTTTTACTGTACTTGCAAATGATAGCTATCTCCTTCTGAATAATCAGGACTGCTGTGGAATGCTGGCTGGCATACCCTATATTGTTACTGTTTCCCACCGGGTTGTGTGCTGTAAAAATGGGCTTTTTCCTCCCCCGCACGACATCATAGATAGTTCCATTTGGCCTTCCATTCCGACTTTGAAGGCAGATTTCAATAAATTGAGCAGAATAAAGGCGCTATTATTAAAACAGGAGGTTATGCTCACATCCGCTCGGGAGACATTCATCCTCCAGGTGGCTAGTACCCACAGTGAAATACAGGCCCTGTTGAACACAAACCTCCCACAACATTTCGGTGAGCTGATTCACCGTGTTTTCAATGCATCACGCACCGAAGGTCTTGTGCACTTTTTAAAAGTTGTGGGCTCTGGCCTTGTCACCTCCTTTCAAACTATCTTTGGTGTAATACCGGCTTTTATTCATTCCATTTTTTCCAGCGTCTTTGGCGGCTTTCCGTTGATCCTTGCCTTAGCGGCTGGTATATTGCTTTTGGTCTGTTTGCTGCGCAATGGCTGCACTTCCTGGGGCCCTCCTCGATCAAGGCCGACTCCGGATGCTCCGTGAACGCATCCTCGCCGGCTTCGGCATCCTGCCTTTGGCGACACTTAGTGTGTCCTATAGACTTTCTTTTCGCTTTGCCTATTTCACTTGCGTGCAACCTGTGATGTCTTGCATCCGATGTCCTTTCTCGTGGTCCTTGGATTATTGCCTCTCCAATTCGTCTCTGTCTGACCCGTATTTTGTCCAGTTGGTGGGTCCCTTAGAGGCCTATGAACGGGACTGTTCAGGTGATGGCGTAATGGAATGTGCGGCTGCACTTGGAATTTTGGCACAATGGGATGTCTGGGCGGCTGCTCAGACTCTCCTACGTCAAAGTTATATGGAGTATCACGCAAGTTGTCCCGCAAGGCTGTTCACTACTCCCTCTTGCGAGGAACATGGATGCAGTTTTGATTTATTGAACTGGATGGCGTCTCTTTTTTCTGACGCTTCCAACGATGTCCTCTTGGAAGGTGTGGCGTTTTTCTGCACTTACACTTTCTTGGATTTGGGGGCCTACGCTTTCCGCGTCCTGCATCTCTGGATTGTTTGTTGGCCCTTTATGAATTTTTTTTTCTGCTGTTTTTTATCCCATTCACGGTCCTTCATTGGGGACTTTTTCTACGTGGACGTTTCCGCATTCTGCTCCATCTATTTGAACTCTGTCTTCGTCCTCTGTCTTCGCCAATGGACTGACATGGGGAGGGTGTCAAGTGGTTTGTGGCCTCATGGTCTACATTGCTAAGTTGGCCTAAGCCTGGTTGCTATGATGTCTTTTTTCGCACGTTACTTTGTGACTTTGTTTTTCCAGCCTCTGCTTGTGCCAGGCTATATTAGACCTGTCTGCCTTTCTGCCTTTCACCTTTTCTCCTGTTCCCTGTGGGTTTCGTCTGCACAACATGTACAAGGTCGAAAAACAACGTCCCTTGTTCTTGCTGATCTGGCCAGTCCCTCGCACTTAGACATAACACTAAGTACAGCTGCACTGGAGAAATTTGTGTGCTTTTAATATTGTGATCTCGCTGTTTGAGGCACTCGGACAAAAACCTTTCCAGAGAGAAGAGCTGTGCTTGTCGGATGATGTAAAACTTGCATCTAGATATTGAGGTATGAGGGTTCGCCTGACAACGCCCAGAGGTCTTCTATTTTTATAATAAACTAGTTAGTAGCACGGGGAGGGTGGTAAGGTCATTTAGCCCTATATCCACTGCCTTATGAAATGCTTTCCCCGTTTGTATTCTATGGAATTGTAACTATGCTTATTATTTTATCATTATGCATTATGTTGATAGTACTGGCACGTGTACTGTATCTTAGAGCACGATAGCTGGAATAAACATTTTAAACTATACTGTGTCTCTTACTACGCATGTTGTGGACAGGTATGAGTGAGTTATGAAAGGGTGTTCTTGCTCCCGCGAGTCCTGAGAGAGAGATACCGTGTTCTGGGTTGTCTAATCATTGGTAGCATCGCTGCTAATGAGACGCTAAAGCTAGTCGGATTGGGATTGTGGGTACTAAGGTGCATGGTTGGTTCACCACTATACTCCGAGGTCCTATTATCCTGTGCATAGCTCTGTGTATGTGCAGAATCCCTACAACAGGGGAGGAGTGGGGCAGAGGAGAACCTTTTTATTTTCCTCTCAAAACTGCAGATATAATATGAGATTTGCATAGGTCACCTCACTCACAGATTTAAGTTGCATGCTGTATCATTGGTGTCCTATCCATGCCAAGATCGGTCGATACCATCTGGGTGGACCCAATCGCTAGCCAGGGGTTCTTAATAAATCATCCTAGATAGGAGCAGGGATTCAGATGTCTTCCTAAAAATATCTTAGGGTATACCCAGAGAGGTTTCTCTTTTACTAATTTCGTACCCTAGCTACTATTAAAAAGATGTCATGCATGAATGTTGATTGAAATGCAGAGCATCATACATCCAGTTTAGTCGCACCTAATTTGTGGGAATGTGTAGAATATGAATAACAAGTGTTATGTTTATTTGAGATATTTTCTTGGTGGAGAAGAGGGGTGGGTCATAGTGATTTTTGCTGTAAGTGGGCTGTGATATGTGGTAAGAGTGCATTTCTGTGCTGGAGGTAACAGAAGAACTAGGATTTGAGTAAATCATATTCTTCCTCAAGGGAGGTGAATGTCTTGATAATACTATTATTGGTCAAATTCCATAGATTTGATATTTTTAATTCAAATTTTCATGAAATAAATAATGTAATGGAGTGGCAGTTCAGGTGCCAAAGCTATTATGATTAAGCTTCAAAGCAACATCCTTCCCCAGCATTATCTGGCAGTGTTCTGTAACCTCAGAAAAATGCTATGCTTATCAGGACTTGTCCGAAATTGCATCATTACTGATTTGTTTCCCAGCCATTCAAGTCAGGTGCCGTATTTTAGAGATGTTTGGTTCTGTAAGCCATCTAGCCATGCATTGGAGTTGGATGGCCAGGGAGCATAACTCAGAATTCCATCCCAGTTCTCCCTCTGGCATGGGCAGTTGAAGTTTAGTCAGCAGGGATTTGGGTCTAAACGAACCACTAAGATTTTCCTGATCCCCACACCGTCGTGGTACGCCTAAAATTGCACCTAGGTCCCAGTCAAGGGCTCAGTTGAGTTTTATCAGTCTTTGTTTTTTTTTCGTTTTTTTATAAGTTGTTTATTCAGTAAGCATTTTTGACATGTATATAGCAGAATTACAGCTGTAGTTGGGATTTCTCTCTTTTCTGTTGTGCAAAAATAGGTCCTTATCTTTTATTGTAACCATTGGAAGACAACGTCATCGAAACATACCGCCTCTGTGCGTTCCGAGGTAATACCGAGGGGCCTAATGGGGAATGGGGGGAATAGGTCAGTTTGGCCTGTGGAAAGAAGCGGGTGGCCAGTCAGTCCATGCGGGTCTGCAAGTGATCAGGACTTTTGAAGGAGGGTATGGGGCATTGGGGTTACCCCAGTATAGTGAGGGTGAGGGGCGGGAATTAGTGAAGTGGTGTGTGTTAAACTCTTGCAGTCTGAAAAGGGGATATCGTTCTTTACTGAGCCTGATGAGGGGCGTTAGGCTCTGTCACTGGGGAATCGGAGGAGGAGTCAGGGGGCCTCTTTCAACCGAGAGAGTAATGTCTCCCACCCATGGGCCATTGGGCAACATTGCATCCCCCTGGCCTCTTCACGATTTAGAACTACAGCCTCTGCCTTCGCCCATTGGATGAATGTGCTCTGCCAGTGTTCTGGGTTAGGAGCTTCTGTCGTGTTGTGACCAACTTCTTGGCTATCATGAGGGCCAGGTCTAGTAAACACTCACTGTTTTGTTTTTGCGTGGTCTTGTGTAAATGCAAAGGGCCCGCCTCCCATGTGGAAATGCCTGTGATCCCCTTGATCTGCTCCATATGGGATATAATCGAGGTCCAGTCATTTGTAAGTTGTGGGCAGTCGCACAGCATGTGCTTCAGACCAGCTTGCGGGGCTTCGCACCTGGCGCAGGTGTCCGCGGCTTTAGGGAACATGCAGGCTAACCGGAAAGCTCTGTGCAAAATATAGAACTGGATCAGCTTCAGCTCTTTATCGTGAAGAGTTCTCTCATATCTGCCTCCCAGGCATCCCTCAAGAGGTACAATGACGTCTGAGTGTGTGCAATTAGAACTTTGTTGATCAAGCCGATCAGACTCCGACCCTCGCCCATCCTGTGAAACGTTTACAAAAATTGATGCATTTCTGGTTCAGTCTTGTGGGTTGCCAACATATTCCTCAGGGTCCCTTTTATGATTTAAATCTTTTTCTTGGTTTCTTCGCAATATAACTTAGCATGAAGAGCACACAGAGCTCCACTCTATAGTGCAGTGCGAAGACACATAACAAATTCCTCCTCACCCCTTGGAAGCAAAGTGATAGCGAAAGATGTGAGTGATGAGATCGCACGAGTAGCCTCTCTTCCACCTAATTAGAACTCTCTGAAGGTGGGTTAGGCAAGATATCTGTCAAACGAAGAAGACGGAGATATTTGGGACAGGTAAACTGTTGATATTCAGAAGATAATAAGGCAATGAAAAGTCACCAGAGCTCAGTGTATGACGTGCCCTGTGCCGAAAGGGTGAGGGTCAGTCTTTCCATCTCCAATATATACAAGAGGCAGTGAAGCCACCCTTGGTAGGTAGGAATCTGGTGAGAGCTCCAATGAGTCAGAATATTCTGTAAGGCGGCTTCTAGAGCAAGCCCAGTCTGTCCCCCCTATGTGATCTTAAGGGGAAGGTAAGTGGATTGGGTCAGCCCTAAGATTACATAGGCCAGGAATCTGGGAAGTTTGGTATTAAAGTGGGTGTCTGCATCATCCAAGATTTGGGTCCAGTAGGTGGATAATTTCAGACATTCCCACATCAAGTAGAATATATTTTCATTGGAACCGCATCCGTGCCAGCAGTCCGGTTTCCGCCTGGGATTGTCCCCATGTAAGCATATGGGAGTCAGATACCAGTATGTGGCTATTTTAATAGCCGTTTCTATACTGGCTGTATTGCGGGTGGTGTGTCGAGCTCAATAATATATATCCTCCCATTTTCGGGTGGGGTCAAGGAGTGACCCAGCTCTTCCTCCCAATGCTTCTAACCTGTGTGCGTAGCCCGTGGGATGGGCTGACGTAAGAGGCAATGTAGTTCAGTAATCAGATGTCTATCGGAGGATTTGGATACTAGCCCCTTCTCAAATGCAGTGAGTGGGCATTGGGCTTCAGGACGAACTGTGGAATGCATCAGCCAATGCTGAATTTGAAGGTAGCGGAATAACTCTGTTTCAGGTAGTCTAATGGCAGCGAGCAAAGAACAGGAATTACTCTGCATATAGGTGGCCAATGTTTGTTTGCTGACTCCAGTAATTTAGTAATAGGTGACTAATAAAGTCTTCTCGGTCTGGAGGTTTTAGGTAAAAAGATTTTTCAAAGATGCTGTCCTGACACCGCTCTGTCCATGAAAAGTCAGTGCTTTTCAGATTACTCCCGGGACCATTCAAGAATGAAATGAAGCTGTGTTGCTTTATAGTATTGTAGAAGGTTTGGTATGCCCAGGCCTCCCTCCCTTGGGGGTCTGTAACTCAGCGCCGCCCTCATGCGAGATCGGCTGTTGGCCCAAACAAAGCGATTAATATCGCGCTGCAGAAGTTGAAGCCTACCCACAGGAGTTTCCACTGGCAGTGCTTGAAATAGGAATAGAATCTTAGGTAAGACTGACATCTTCAGTGCAGCTACTCGTCCCAACCAAGAAAGGTGGTATGGATTCCACCTAGTAAGGTCTGTTTTGATCTGTTGGTGTAAGAGTTTGTAGTTGAGGGATGCAGTGGTCTTAACCGAAAAAGGCGATTGTATATCCAGATAGGGGATAGAGGCGGCTGCCCACTGTAGCGGGTATTTGGAAGATAGAGCTGATTGAGTGGCCGGGGCAAGAGAGAGATCCAGGGCTTGAGATTAATGTACATTTATCCGAAAACCTTCTGTCCATCCAAAGTCCTCGAGGTCGCCTAGAAAGGCGGAGTAGGAAGCTGGGGGGCTGTTCCAAGGCCATTAAGACGTCATCAGCATAAAGTTTAATGAGGTGTTTCTCCCCACCAAAGAGTATGCCCTTAATGTCAGGATTGTCCCGGACCCACTGTGCCAGTGGCTCTATATAAAGTGCCAAAAGTAGAGGTGAAAGGGGACATCCCCGGTGGGTGCTTCTAGAAACGGGGCAGAAGTCTGCCCATTCAGCTTGACCGTTGCTGGCGGGGGCCGTAGTTGCTGAGGATCCAGGAGCGAAACCGTGCTCCAATCCCAAAGTGAAGTGTCTCTCGCATATATGGCCAGTGGCCCGATCGAACACCTTCTCTGCATCTATAGCCAAGAGCATTCGTTCCTGGTTTGAGCGCTGTGCCTTGCAATAAGGTAAAGAATTATTTTCATATTGTTGCTACACTGGCGATGTGGTAAAAAGCCGGCCTGATTTGGGGTAATGATGGCAGAAAGAAGGGGACCCAGGCGGGAGGCCAGGATCCCGGTAAATACTTTGTGATCAACATTAAGAAGAGATATCGGCCGGTAGGTGGCACGTTGACTTTTATCCTTGCCTGGTTTTAGCATGACCACAATAGATGCCTCAAGCATGGAGGGCGGGATTGAGTCCGGACCCTCGATAGAATTAAACAGTCTGGTTAGTAATGGGGCGAGAGATGTGCAAAAGGTTTTATAAAAAAGTGCCAGAATTCCATTTGGGCCTGGTGATCTAAGAAGTTTCTGCCGGGCGATGATGGAGATAACCTCCTCAATCTGTATTGGGTGGTCTAGGTCAGCTGCCTGGGCCGGAGTTATTTTCGAGGAATGGGCATCATGACGGTTTAGGCTAGGCATTGTCAGGAGGCAAGTCCTGGCTCTGGTAGAGTTTGCTATAGAAATCTCGAAATGTGGAGGGGATCTGGGCATCAGCTGTGTGTTTAGTACCATCTGAGCCTAATATAGAGTGTACCCTGGCAGACTGTCATTGTGCTCGTAGTTATTAGCCAATAGGCATCCATACCTCTATCTATACCAGCCAGCTGTGTCCTTGCAGCTTCCAATTGGCGCCACACTCGTGAGGCACCTGTTCACTTGTGGATATGTTCAGGTTCCTGGACTTAACGAGACAAATGCTCTCTATTTTCTCGGTGTATCTTATTATCCGCTTCCGATATTGCGATAAGCTCGCCCCAGATGACCGTTTTTAGAGTCTCCCAAAGTGTTACAGTGGAAGTGTCTGGCGTATCGTTTATCGCAAGGAAATCAACAATTGCCTTATCGATCTGTTTAATAACTTCTGGGTGATGTAAGAGCGTTTCCTGTAGCTGCCATTTCCTAGGAGGGGATGGTATCTGTGAGAAGGTTAATGTAAGGGACACTGCTGCATGATCAGATAAGGAGCTGGGTTCTATCTCGGCAGTAGTAACTTTAGTTTGGATGTCCCAAAAAGTAATCTATGCAGGCGTACGTTTTATATGCATGAAAATAGAAGGTGTAATCCCACCTGTTTGGGTGCAATTGACGTCACATGTCCCTCAGACCCATCTCTTGCAGCCAGAGCGCCCCCACCCCTGATAACGAAGCAGACTGGCAGTAGCATTGGGCGGATCTGTCTGTCATTGTTGAAGACCAGGTTAAGTTCCCCCATTATTAGTACCTGGCGGTCCTGTGTAGCCCTGACCTCCGTGACCTCGCTGCGTAGAAAATGTTCCTGACCCTCAGTAGTGTATACAGTTCCCACTGTAAATGTGTGATTACCTAGTAAGATGAACTGGGCAAGCAATCGGCCTCATATTTTTGCCTGTTTGGGACCAATTTTGTCTTGAAAAGAGTTGGAGATTAAAATTGCCACTCCCGCCGTTTTAGAGGGACTAGAGGAAAAGAATTGAAGTGGGAAGGCTCAGGACCGCGAACGGTGACAGACACCGACCACAAGATGCGGTTCCTGAAGTAAGCATATGTGAGCTCCTAGTGTTCCAGGTAGGACAGAATAGCCTTACGTTTATCGGGGTTGGTCAGACCTTTCACATTGAGAGTAAGTATTCTTGAAGTATGGTTCATAGTAAGTTAGTAAAGGAGTATCTGTAGGTTCGCCCCGATGCAAAGGCCCAGCATTGAAATACGAGAAATATTGCCGAGAGTAAGGCTTTATGAGAAAACCCATAGGGGTAGTTAAGAAGGATCTGTAGGGTCCCCCAAAACAAGAAAATAAAAGGATAACAAAACCAAGAACAGTAACTAGATCAAAAGTATTCATGAATGTCAGTGTCCAAGGTTAAAATCCCAGGTGCTGCTAGGAGTGAGGGGGGAGGGGGGTTGTTGTAGTGGCCCAGGCGTTATGGTCCCTCAGTCCCCAACCCTATCCGCCCAGCTCCAAGTACAAGGGAAGTCCATCTCAGCCAGGTTCAGGTCTCCTCTGAAACAGCTGAGTCTCCGGATAATGACTCCAGGACCGCCTGTCGTTCCTTCACCATTGTCGCCATGTCAGGACGGAGCGCCTCAACCAGAGTCCCCGCACTGCTCTGTCGCCGGCGTCCGCTGGCTCATCTCACACGACATTGTGACGAGAGGCCATATACTGGGACGTCTTTTATGCCGAGCAACCCGCAGGCCTCCTCAAAGGAGTGGAGCTGATGGAGTTTGCCCTGCAAGTGAAAAACCAACTGGAAAGGATGGCCCCACGTAAAGGATATGCCTTAGTTTTGGAGATTAGTCATAACTGGGCCAAATGATCTGCGATCCTGAAGTGTGGAGGCAGCTAGATCTTGATAGAGGGTCGGTCTATGTCCCTTGAATTGTATTGGGTGTTGATCTCTTGCCGCACGGATTATGCGCTCTTTTAGTGTGTAATCCTGGACACATGCCAAAATGTTCGCTGGGGTTGCGGAGTCTGGTCTCTTAGGACACACTTAGGATGTACTTGGTCCAATTTTGTGTCTATCTCTGGGGGGGGCCTGCAGGATCGAGCAAAAGAGTTCAACAACAAACAGGGTGATGTTGGATCCCTCTGCTTCAGATGATACGCCTTTAATGCAAATGTTGTTTCGTCAGGATCGATTTTCAAGATCCTCAGTGTGGGCCTGCAGATCAAGGTTTAGGTCCCGGCGGTGTAGAAGTTCTTGCTGCTTCTGTTCAAGCTCCTCCTCACAACTGGTTTCATGGTCTTCTAGGGAAGACACTCTGTCCCCCAAGCTGTCAACATTCTGACATATTTCTTTGAGCTCATTTGAGAGGTCTTTTCTAAGGGTCTGCATGTCTTCTCTAAGAGAGGCAAAGGGAGCCTCCAGAAAGGGCCGGGTAACCAGGGCATCCGCCTCTCTGCCGTCCGATGCAGAATCCAAGCCCTTTGATGGCAAATGATCCCTACCCTGTTGCCCTCCGGGTTTGATGAGCATATCCTTTATTTTGCAGTCCTTTTTCCTCCCACCAGTAGCCATAGTGTCTGTTGGGGATTTAGCGTCATCTGTTGAATGGGAAAAGGGGACTCTTGACTGTCGATGTTCCCAAGATAACCCACCTGGAGGGGGGGCAATTTAGCTTTATAAGCAGGTAACGACCAATCTTTACAGCCAAAGACGTTACCTGCAGGGCCCCCAGAATGTACAGTGAAACCAACGTATCTCTCGCTAGCTGCGTGAGGGACCGGGCCCCAAGGATGCCAGGCCTAGGTCGCAGTGATGTGTAGTACTCCGTCATTCTTGGCAGGCAACACAAGGTAGGAACGGCCACGTGCTAAGGAGGGCCACAATCCCGCAGTTCTCGATATGGTCCGACTGGCCTTCGTAGTGTAGCAGTCTCTGATCACGCGGATAGCTCAGGTGCGATGTAGGTGCTCCTAGGTTATGTCTGGGACCAAGCAGGGCTGGCGAACCCTCGGGGTTCTCCGTCTGGAACATCAAGGCCCAAAGCTGGCAGGGGGAGAGCACCTCCAGGGGACTGGCAGCAAGCCCGGGGCCCCCTCACGATGTCGAAAGCGCCCGCCTAGAGTTGGCAACCAAGTAGAGGCACTGTGCAATTATTCATCAGGAATCCCGGGTGTGCCCCGCTCGTGCCTCCCCGCTGTTGTCTCCGGGGCCTGCCCTCGCCGCCCGGTCCAGACCACGCAGTCCACGCGGCCCTCAGCCACACCGAGGCACCTGTTGGTGTAATCCAGTTTGAGTACCAATGAATTCATTAGTCCTAAGTATAGAACCTCTTATATGCTGCAGTTTAGAGGCAGTAATAAATTATTCAGATTGTATCAAAAAGCTTAGAGCACTTCAAGATTTCTAGTCTCTGAAAAAATGCTCTTCAGTAGGTCCTCGATCTGGTATCATTTTAGGAGCTCGTTCAGACACAAAAATACTCTGCATTAGTTGAATACTCATCTTCAAGTAAATACACAATTTCCCACCCAAACACCACACCAACCCTCGGAATTGAACGTCCCAGAGTATTCACTTGAAGTCTCAAAGTATAAAAATATCAGATTGCCAGGGAATAATGGCAGTAGAAGTAATACAAGTTTGGCATTTTGGCACAAAAAATTCCTGAATATACTGTTGTGCAAAAACACAGTACTTTTGACAGCAAGTGAAAAGTCCAAGACTACAAGCCTGAGGATTCTAAGGCATTAACGTTTAACACTTGTACTGTCAATTTGATAGATTGCTTTTGAGGAGAGAGAGAGTGCTAGCGAGATAGACTTGTGGAGACTCGAATATTTTGGAACCAAACAGCATCATTACACAGAAAACAGAAAAGTAAAATGGCATCCAGTATTGACCGGGAACTAGAGGACTTTCCTCAGCAAATACTTCCAAAGAGTGAGTCAGTACATAGAGGGTTACCAGTGGAACCAGCCCCCCCCAAGCTGCCCATAAAAATAAAGAAACCTTGTGGACCCAAATAAAGGAATTTAGGCTTAAAAGACTGACAACTCGGAAAATCAGGAGGAAATTACTTTGATGATGAGCCAGATCTCGTCACCAACGACAATGATCAATAGAAAAAGTATGAGGCGGATTCTCCAAAAGAGGTGTATTACCCTAGATAATCCATAACCCTTCTATAAACCGGAGATGCATGTCAGCTGCAGGCTGTGGATAGCAATCCTCCTTTGGGTCAATAGCATGTACAAGGCTCTATATTTATGTGCCATCATCCCCTTTTTTAGACAGGGATGCAAGCCAGGCACACACTATTTAATATTTAATTGAATCGGATCACCTACCACCAGTGGGATTGCTTGAGTAACATCTACACAATAAGTTTGAATCACCTGGCACTCCTTTTACATGTGTTTCTAATCTGGACTATAATGGCACCTTGGGCATGTCGGAGTTTACCTGGATATATCCTATGATAAACCTGGATTTTCGCCACCCCAGACCATATTGTGCTATCTCTTATCTAATCTCTGCTTCTGGTGTTGTAACTTAGCCCTCTCTCATCTACGGACTTTCAGATGTCCTTTTCCCCGCAAAGCGCCAAGGTGCTCCTTGGAGTAAATGTTGCGCTATATAAAACTATTCATTCATTCATGAAGGAAATCACGTGTAGCCTATGCAGGAATTTATACTTTGACAGGTAAAATCTGGAGATTCCTGATACCTTTTAACAGTTAGGCAGACATTTTACCACTGCCCATCAATTAACCCGGTCCGCTGTTTAACTCTCACTTTGCCTTAATAGCCAAGAAGTAGCTGACCGTTTACACACTCTACTGTCCCAAGTATTGATGCCTGCTCAGGCCGTGTTGTCCATTCAGTAGGGCACTCAATGTAGATTATTCCACATGCTGCCCCAAGAAAAGTACCAACCCTCTGTGACAACTTTGCTGTCCAATCGAGCTTGTAGCAGAAACTGTCACACACTGGCATTGCATCTCTTTTGGACAGCAGCAAATTAAAAAAAAACATTTTCGTGCAGTTTACCCATCGTAAGACATCCTGGCCTCAAAACTATTTTATCCCTTTTCGTTCTAAGAAGCAGCGCAAGTACCAACATTGGTGCCTCCCCATGAAATAATGTTTCACTCTCACTCTCTGCCTTTATTTTGTCCAGACATGCACCGTTAATTGCACCGGGAGTAGCTATACGTTAGGGTATCTTGTCTCCGCATAAGCAGATGCTAAGGTCTTTAGGCCCATATTTAAACTCATTGTTTGTCAGTATTATTACCATCACGATTTAGTAAGCCACTTTTTTTTTTATTGATCTTTATTAGATTTTAGTAAAAAGCAACTGAAAGTACTAGTATAATTCCCACATGTCTCATGTGCATGGATACTTTACACTGCTAGCAAAAATATACAGCTTCATAAATTCATGAGAAGCGGATCATAACAAATAACTTTTGAACATATCCATACAAATCTATGGTAGCTGTGGAAAGAAAAATGCTGCCCATCCAGTAATAGCAGGAAGCGTATATTCAGATATCAACAACGTGTACAGATGAGAAGTGGTGCTACGACAATGCCAAAGGACCCTGCTAAATCAGGATGTCACCCAGGTTGACGGCTGAATGGCTCCTGTTCTCAAAGTTAAACAATTGACATCGGAGCACTCAAATAAGTTAAGTATATTAAAAAAAAAACTTCTTGTTTAAGCTGTGTTTCTATTTGTTCAGAAAGCGATGAGTTATCCATGCAGCCAGCAGGTGTTTCATCCCATCGGACTTCCTCAAGGCTAGCATAGGAAGTATCCAATATAGAAGCAAGAGATCACAAATGTAGAAAAAGGAGATCAGCAGTGGCTCAAGCTAACTGGTGTTGTGGGAAATGACAAGGTCTGCATACTGAATAGAGGAGATATCCTGGATAGTTTTGGCACTCAAATAATGGAGGAGAGGCTTGTAACTCCTGTCCAAACTGGTAATTGACTAAAGGTAGTCCCAAATGGAATAGAGTCCTTCTCTCCGGGAAGTACATGTATGCCGGCAAAAGTAGGTCTGTGATATGCCCATTAGGCTTGTGTACATTCGGAGTCAAGACTGTCGTCCACTTGTGATGTTGGTGTGGAAAGCAGGAGCAAAGCGGTGCTCAGAATTGTGATAGCATCTGTGCAGTTTCCTTCCTAGTGTAAGTAAGCTTGAGAGTACAGTGGATTTCGTGGGCTCATAATCATCACTGGCCTAGCGAGTTTATCCACCACTACAAGGGCTACATACACCATAAACTGTCCAGCTGTCAGTTCAGTTTCCTCACATATATTTTCAAAGGACTTCACACCCCACCACCACCCCCCAAAAGAAAAATGTGCCCACAGTATCACACCTCGTCACTCCAGATCTTCTTTTCGTAATGAACTTAGAACACCTTAAATCTTGTAAAACACTACAGCGGGATCTCAGGAACATAGACATTCTTGTCCATGTGGGTCGACAATCCAGCGCACTGGCCACAATAACTGTGCTTCCAAGTAGTACGATTCAAGATCAAGCACTCCCATCCTCCCTGTTCCGCATAGGAAGCATCATTTTGTTGATCGACAGTATGTGCCTCTTCCCAGCCCATATCCAGTCTGGCAACACACTGTTTAATTCTGCGAAGAAACCCCGTTTCAAAACCATTGCTAGAACTTGAAAAATGTACTGCAAACTTGGCATGATAACCATTTGATTTTTGCAACCCTACCAAGCAGGGACAAGGGTAGTTTTCATCAGAAAATGGCCACCTCCTTCCCAAATGACGTCTCACTGGTTGCTCAGCATCGTGATGTATCCAAATTCCTTGTCATTTCTACATGTTACAGGTCAGTAACTAGTTTCTTTTGCTTCACATTACTTGCTAAAGATTTGATAGTATTTGATTACCAAATGCAATGCATGCATGCAAAGACAAGCCATGTTGAGCACAGGGAACACCCGCTAGTAGACTGGTGTACAAGAGCTTGCTTTCTGGGTTGAATTGACTAAAGAATTCTTAGCCCATCTGTACCTCAAGGAAGTCCAAGGGGAATGTAGAAAAATATTGTTCTGCATTATAGGTATCTTGATTAATTTTCCCGAAAATTGACATTTTCCTTCTTATGCGTGGACACCCCAAAGTCATAAATATTCTATTTATGACTTGGGTTAAGATCCCTACTATGCAGAAATGGGAGTGAGGCAGAATTTCCTCATCCCTGCTGAAGAAAGTTAGGCTTCCTTGCTAAGCATGTTTTCCATGCTGCTTTTCACTCCCTTTCCAGTCAGGCCTCCTAAACCTGAAGCTAGTGCTTTGCGTATTTCTTTTGAGAGTATGATCGTTATGTTCTGTCAAGTTTTGCGTTCTATGGTGAGAGGTTGACATAACATTAACACTGTTCAATAGTGATGCAATATTTATTACAACTCAATATTTTTTTTCTTCTTGATTTTGTCATGATGGCTCTACACATGTCAACTTTCATTTTCTTTTCCTTCTCTCAGTTTAAGAATCACAAATATTTCTCTCATAATATTGCAGCCTGTTGTATAGGTTGCTATACTTTAATATCCCACTGGCGTTAAGTTTGCTTTAGTTGTTGACTTGATACATTTCTATTTTAAGTACTTCAGTGGACTTAATTTGTGGGAATTACTCGCAGTTAGTTTCCTAATGGCTTAAGCATAGTCGGTCCCTTGTTTTCTCTCTGGAATGATATTTATTGGATTGTTATGCAAGGCTTCCATTGGAAGCTATTGGAATTAATAGGCCAAACACATACTGGTTGTCCATTGCTGTGACTTAACAGTAGAAAACAAAAGCTGATTCTCCCTGTTGTTGCCTCGACTCCTGACAAAACATTTTTTTAAAAGAGAAGCACAGGCTTTCATGCTTCTCTATTATTTAGTCCCCAGGTGGGCCAGGGGCATGGGGGCTTAAATGAAAAGTAAGGAGCGAGATGCATGCCCCCCCCCCCTTGTGGCCCAGGGACCGCTACCTCCCCCTGGCAAATAGAAAAGAAATGAAGGGGCCTCGCAGACTCCCTGGGCTAATTTACTTGTTATGGAGGAGCTTCATCTCTCCCCACCCCCCCCCCCCACCTCCCCAGGGCCAAATGCAGTTTTAAAATAGGACTCATAGATGGCCCTGGGGACCGCCACCACCCCATGGCCGGCTCCTGCTATGTCCTGGGATGCCCACCCCCGTGACATAGCTGTTTGCTGTGGCTTCCGGCAAGCAAGAGCTGACAAAATACCCTTGCTTGCTGGAAGCAGAGTATTTGTCTGTTTCCCTGCCCGCTGTCAAGCGAGCAGGGAAACAGGCTAATTGCTTTCAGACACAGGGAGCTGCATGTCTAGCAGCTCCCTGTGTCTAAAAGAATTGCCGGCTCTGGCAGGAGGTGGGGAGCTTTTATGGATCGCGGAGGCCTTCAGGCTCTCCCCGCGGTTCCAGTGCAGACTGGGTGCCCTGGGGTCACCCGGGAAACCATGGCTGGCCCCAGGGGATGTGGTCCCTGGTGCCGAAATCAGCCTGGGGACGGGGGGCCACATGGCTCCCCTCTCCCATTGGAAAAATGCAGGGCCCTGCCCCCTTTCTCAACCACTCTGCAAATGCGCCTCGTAGCACACTACTTTTTGGGGGATGAAGTCCCCTTAGATGCTGAGGGCCCTTGGGAGTCAAGAATCCCTCCTGTTACCTCCAGTAAGTCCCACACAGCAGGATTGCTGAGAACCCGTGGGACGCCCCCCTCCACTAGTTAGGATATGGAATTTAAAAACCTTAGAAATTCACTGAAAAAAACAGTTTACAGGGACGTTTTGTTAGGAATTAATATTAAAAAACGGTAGAAATTCACTGAAAAAACCAAAGGTTACAGGGACATTATGGTTAGGCTCACATTTCACTCGTACAAAACAAGAGAAATTCAGTAGTTATAGTTACCTGAGCTAATTATAACTTATTCCCCCGCAATGCACTGCTTATGACCTCACATATTTCATCACTCATGAACATGGTCAGTGACATCACTGATGACATCTCAAATGACATCATCCACAGAACCACTCGTATACCCACAGACCCACTCACCCACACAACCACACTCATACCCACTCACAGACCCATACAAGTACTCATACAACCACTCACTCATCCATAGAGCTACTCACACACCCATTCATTCACTCACACGGCCACTCACACAGCCACTCACACAGCCATACAGCTACTCATACAACTAGTCACCCATCCATACAGCCACTCACACAGCCACACACTCACCCATACAGCTACTACACACCCACATATTCACCTATGCAGCCTCTCACACACACCCACTCACTCACCCATACAACCTCTCAACAGTCATTCACCCATACAACCAATCTCACACACACTCACACAACCACTTACATACCCATTCACACATCCATACAAGTACTCACACATCTGCTCACTCACCCATTCACCTTTTCACACAGACACATACTCTCCAATACAGCCACTCACACACCAACTCACTTAACCAAACACCTGCTCAAAGAGCCATTCACTCACCCATATAGCCACTTACGCACCCAGTCACCCACTCATATAGCCATTCAGACACCCACTCACCCATACAGTCACCGACTCACACATACAGCCACTTACACACCCATACAGCCACTGACACACCCACTCGCGCACCACTACAGCCACTCACACAGCCACTCTCTCACCTACACAGATTTGCACACACCCACTTATACACCCATACAGCCAGTCAGACCCACTTACACACCCATATAGCCACTCAGGCCCACTTACACACCCATATAGCCACTCAGACACCCACTCGCACACAAATACACAGCCACTCACGTATTACATGTTAGAAGTAGTATCAGTCAGTAGTGCACCTAGTATACTAATTAAACTTTTGTAGTAGCTTAGTATATATGTTTAATACTCGTAAACTCTTAAAAGACACACTCAGTGGATGATGTCATCAGTGAGGTCACTGACCATGTCATGAGTGATGTAATATGTGAGGTCATAAGCAGTGCTTTGCGGCGGCGTAAGTTATAGTTAGCTTAGGTAACTATAACTGCTGAATTTCTCTGGTTTTGTATGAGTGAAATGTGAGCCTAACTATAATGTCCCTGTAACCTTTGATCTTTTCAGTGTGTGTGTGTATATATATATATATATCTTCTCTGACCCTGTATACATTTTGAAAGCTGGGGCAAGTGTTTGGAGAAATATTCCAATTATTCACTGTTATCCAGCTATAAGTCTATATATTTTGTATGACTCACTGAGAGCTAATAGCATGAATACCAGATTCCAAATCGGGTTATTCACTATTATGATGTAGCAAAAGTAACTGAGAAGAAATTGCAGTCTGTTCTGATAAGAGGTCTCTAAGAGAGACTGGCAGTGTGGCACTGGCTCTCTGCTCCACTGGAGAGCAGAGAGCACGCCTGTGGCCATGGAGGGGGAAGGAAGACACAGAGGTTAGTGGCTTATTCTTTTTATATAATTGGAGAGGAGTGGTTTGTAGAGAAAGGTGATGAGGATAGATAGCAGGACACCAGGTGTAGGAGAGTAGGATCTGCTTCACATGGGTACCCCCACTTTTTGCTGATGCTTCACTGTTTTTCGACTTTAGTCTGGCTGGGGCCCTGCTAATCAGAACCCCAGCCTAGCTGCTTCCTCTCTAAAATGGTTTCCATGTGCCCTAGGCACATCTCTAATTGGAATCTGGAGTGCCCTTATAAGTCCCTAGTATATGGTATACTATGTACCCAGGGCATAGGTACCTCAGAGGCCTACCAGGGGCTGCAGCATGTATTGTGCCACCCCTGGAAGGCCATCCTAAATGACACCACAGGTCTGCTACTGCAGCCTGAGTAAGGTGGTGCATGCACCCCTTACAGTGGTATAGGCTACCTATATCACTACCATTGCACACACATATAAACCTATAAGTCACTCCTATGGAAGGCCTTATCAATCCTGGAAGGCAGAGTGCTTGGTTCCTATGTGAGAGGGTGCCCCTGCATGAGCAGAGCCCCTCTGCAGCGTTCGGAGACCCTTCTCTGATGCTGTTTGTAGTGCAGCCTGACCATATACTCTTAAGCGCATTATAACCCCGCGTTAAATGCTAACTTTGGGATGGCTGCACGGAAACATGTCGTGTTTGGTGTCAAACATCTTGGAATACTACTCCCCGCCAGTTCTGGCGGCGGGGGTAGCATTCCACCCTTCTAGAGGGAGAGACATGTACAAACCGGGCTACCCGGTAACTTCTTTCCAGAGCCCTGGCATCACAAAATGGATGCCGCTGCCACAGACACGGGTCTGGCCTCCTGCTGCTGACTGAAACTCCGGCAGGGGAGGCCTGGACAATAGGTTTCCTGTTGCAAGGAGGTGTAACCACCTCCCCAGACAGGATAGTGTGTATTGGGGCTGGGCGGGAGCACCCTCTGGTGCTTTGAAGTCCTGCACTGGGGGCACATTTGGTGTCCCTGTGCATACCCCAGTTCAAACTAGTTCAGGGGCTTCCAGCCCCTGCTCTGGCGCGAAACTGGACAAAGGGAATGGGTGTACCCACCCCTCTTCCCTGACCCTCCCATAGGTGGGTCCCCAGAGTATGTCCAACCCCCTAACTTTGTATAAGTATGGGACCCCTGTCCTTAGGACTTTAGATTTACCTGGAAGAAACTCTGACACAGAATCCTGGACCTTCGACGCTCTACTTTACGATTAGAGGACTGAAGAATCTCCCTTGGAGTCAAGGAGTGACTCCCCTGCTTGGCAGGCACCAAAGAAGCAATTGTCCGGTCTGCATCGCTGAAGCTCCTGCCGGACGCCGAAGTCTTTGCATCACCAGAGGTGGATTTCCAGACTTCCCCGAGGCTACCCTGAGTCCCCAGCAAAGCTGAGGCCCGTAGCTGTCGTGGGTAACGTGGAACCGTGACCCCTGGGCACCGAGAACATTTGCAAGTGCATCCTCTTCCTGGGCTCCCACGAAGTTGTGCTTTGGGCTCCGAGTAGCCCCCGCCTCCAGCACCGACTGCACCGAAGACCACTGGCCCCCACTCCACGAGTGTCCCGTGAGCCAGCTCCAAGTGCGTCCACTCGAGGCTCCTTCGCGGTCGCTAGTCCGTTGGCTAGTGGGCCCTCCCGAAGGCAACTCTAATTCTAATTGGGCTTCCCTGGTTGCTCCAGGCTTGCCCTGACTTATCCTCGCTGGGTGAGTCCCCCAGACCTTGCTGGTCTGCATCGACGTCCTTCTCCTATTTCCAAGAGACTTGCCGTTGCCAAGGCTTGTTGGGTCCAATCCGGTCGCCGACACCCCTGCAATCGACAGACATCGTGGGACAGCTCGAATCCAGCTCCTGGTAGTCGTCGACGCCTCCTGGACCTCGTGGCTGAAGAGTCAAGACGACCGTCAACCTACCTGAAGCACCCGACATCGTTGGGCATCTGCTCATCGCCTTCCTGGTCACTGGCTAGTGACCCAGACTCTGTCCCCTCTGCTTTCAGGTTCTTCAGATCTCCGATCCACCTTTGGATCCACCCGAACACTTTCGACTTGGTCGCCAGCACTTTGCAGCAGATCGCCATTGTAAACGACGACGAAACCCGACCCCGAAAGACACCTATGCACCCGGCTTCCCTGGGTGAGGTAACTCGAGTACTCCGGTGCTCCCGTGGGTATAGACTCTAGAACGACCTAGTTCTAAAGGGGTTTACTCCAAGTCCTCCTGTAAGTGTCCCTTCTCTTTAAAATTCCAACCGCGACTTTCCCCATAGAAGTCAACGGCGATTCGCGGCTGTGTTCTCACACTGCACGCGTCCCCCGTGGGTCCCCTGTGTCACTACCTTGGGTGGTTCCTTGTGGTCCAAGCACTTCTACAGGCTCTAGGCCTTGTGTCTAGCTCAGTCGTGGTTCTTATACCACTTTATTGGTATATGGTTTGGTACGCCCCTAGGGCTCAAACGTATATTTGTGCTATTACTGTTGATAACTAAGTTATAACTTATGTATTTCGAACTCTAGCCTCATAAAGAGACTAGAGGGGTGTGTTTAGCAATAAATACATATATTTTGAATATATACCTGGTGTGGTCCTCTTTCATTTGGTCACTCAAGAGATTATAGACTGGTAAAACAAGCTGCTTTACATTCCTTCAAGACTTAGCCTGAAGGCTGCTCTCCATAGCTACCACTAAGATAGCTTTCAATAAAGGTTGTCTTTAACCTATCTCCAATAAGGGGTTGTTTGGACTGGTGCAAGGTGCCCACTATAATTAGTGGACAGCATATACCAGGCCAACTTCTCACACCAGGTATTTTTTTTAAGCAATTGGAGGGGGTGGAGGGGGGGGGGTTTAGGGAGGAGGGATAATGCTGAAGGCGATGTGGGAGTGGGCTAGTTGCCAGATATCTCTTTGTGTGGGACTGGAGGTAGGGCAATGTGTGTGTTGACCAGAGGATTTTCCTGGTGGGTGGCAGGACAATTTGTGTTATATCGCGCAGGAGGTTGAGGTAAATTAGGCCATTTTGTGTATGGTTCCTCTTTCACTCCTCTTCCCCTGTATAGCTATTGAAAACAGGAACTGATGATGTGGGTGGGATACTAATCATATAAAAATACCCATCTATAATTGTGTATATTTTACTTATTATTGCAGCTTTAAGTTTCACAGTTGTTTGTTTAATATTTATTTATGCTCTTCCCTCTCAATGAATATCTTTCATGTTGTGCAGTTGTGGGAGTGCGGTGTAGGGTTGGGATTGGGGAAGTTATTTAGGCTAATTAGTGTATTAGTAAATTTCCTCTAAAAAGAGGTAGTCCGCCCTAGTGTGGGAGACTCCAGCATGGAAAAATAACGTATGATCTATAGTATGCAAAAATTTCGCACTTAGCTTCAGAGCCGACTCTTGCTCAGGTAATGCCCTTGGCAGACAGATATGTGCCGCCCTCGCTGCTGAATAAAATGTGGCAGCATGCGGGCCTTTATGTACTAAATACAGCAGTGACTGGCCTCTGAACACAAACACCTTCACTCCCACATCCCAAACTCACCTGAATCACCCACAAATTAGCTGCATCATGCTGATGCCATGTTTGTTGGAGGAAGGGGGGCTAGTTGATGTGTGGCGGCAGGAAGTGAGAGGGAGACTGGAGGGCAACGAAGGGGACTGAGTGTGTTAAAGCAGTGCATGCATCATGTTAAAGATGATTACAAGTACTTTACACTGACTAACCGGAACCATGTGAAAGGGGAGCTGCTTTTTGCATGACCTTAACGTAGAAAGCTCTGTGCGCCCCTCTGAAGATCAGTGTCATGAGTCTGGGCCTAGTTCGCCCCTTGCCAAACAAGCATTTGCAATGCAATAGGTCTCGCATTTACACGAGTTTAAGTTATTGGCATTGTAAATGACGATGCCTGTTATTTATGTTTTAAAAACGAAAACAAAAATAAAAGGCATTATTTGCAATGTCAATAGCTCAAACTTGCGTAAATGCGAGACCTATTGCATTGCAAATGCTTGTTTGGTGCAGTTACCGAATCAGGAATTCCTTCTTCTTTTGATGTTAAAAGAGCTTTATTGTTCTATCAAACTGACTAAACAGTATTGTAATTCAAATTCCCTTGTTATCTTTTAATGGGGTTAATAGTCCTGGCTTGTTGTAAGTGTAATGTTACTTACTGCACTATATATCTGGATGCAATGACAAACAGCAAAATACCAGTCGGGCGCACACTATGCTAAGAACAGGTTTTTAGCTTCGGTGTTTTAAGCCACGCCCTTAATTACACAAGCCACGCCCCTTTGAGAGACCCAACCCCAGTTTTTTCATCCCACTTAAAGCCCTGTTTGTAATCATGGATGGGTGGATGCATGGCAGGCCTGGGAAATACACTGCCTGCAATGGAATACTGAGGAAAGGTTTATTGGTTCGCATTGCTGTGAACTTTACCCTCTGGGTTGGGCCGCGTCAGGTACCGGAATGTGTCCCCTCTCCTAGCACATGGTGGCCTGACCTCGCTGGGCGGTGAACCAGCTCAGCTGACAATCCTATGCTTCAGAATTTCAGTTTTCTAACACTGGAAATATGAGAAAGTCATTTCTGCTTTGATAGATTTGCTGCCACTGAAAACGGATATTTTGCTAAATGAACACTATTACCATCTCACTTACTGAACAGGACGATTGAAACACTTTCTGGAAATAGAGTATACACACAGGGGGCAGATGACACCTCACTTGCCTCTAGGTTCGCTAATGGCATTGTCCTCGGGTGTGAGGGGGGGGCATGAATGTTCATTTTAGAAACTATCACTTATACCTAATGACAATAGTTGCAGTGAAATAAATGAATGCGCTAAAGTGAAACGCTCCCACGTTAAAAAGAGATACACTTTTTTGAATGTTGAAACTTCCTTAGTCTATGTAAAATGACGTTTCTTGCACGGTTTCATTGACAAATATTTTCTGGCTCGTGCTTAGAGCCAAGCCTGACCACTGGCTCGGCTCTACCTAATAATATGTCGGTTGCTCACGTCTAGAAAAGCGTAACAGAAGTGCACGTGCGTGTAATACTCCTACACGCAGACTCGGACTCTCGAAGAAGGCGACGAGTTGTGTCACTGGTGTAGTTGGGGCTGAAAAACGTACCACAACTGACGTTTATAACACTTCATTTTCTAGCCTACTCACTGCTGCAGAACCTTTTTTTAAACAAACTTTATTGGCAGTTTCATAAACAATACCGTACAGCAACAGTGGTAACTGGGAGGGCGCAAACATCCAACAATAAATCCCACGCTGGTACACTTAGGATGCACACCCTTCCCACAACAGCTGTTCTCTTCTAGCGGAGGGCCAATGATCCAGACAGATTACTAATAACTACTCCCCCCCCTCCCCCCCACCCTCTCTCTAACTGCCCCCTACCATCCCTCCCAACCCAGGCTGGCTGGAGTGGTGCTAAATAAGTGAAAGTGTAAACGTGAGCGAGAGTGCGGGGCAGAAGACAAACACGAGGCTCGTGTGGGCTCACTGCACTATGCGTCCCCGCACTGCTGCAGAACCCACTGGCCACTGCATCACTATTGGATGCTCTCCCTCCCGGCTCTCTTGTTGGGCACATCTCAGATACGGATAAACAGCCCCCGAGGCTCGTGATGCTGTTCTTTACCAATATTAATGATGCTGAACAAAGCCAGGAAGAGCATGGACCCAAAGAAAGAAGCACGGACTCCGGTGATCCCAGGATCCCAGACTGGTCCACACGAGAGTCCGACAGGCCACGATGCTCTGCAGAGCGGGGTTACAGCCAGGCACAGAACAGCGTTAACTTGAAAGCGGAGGACAGAGTGACGGGAAAATGCTCCTACATAAGGGGATCCGCTTCAAAAAGTGGTCTCCCACCAGACTTTAAACCCCCATAAATAAACTGGACCACATTATGCAAAGTCTGAAGAAACTGCAAAACACAGTGTCCCTAACAGAGCACTGCCCGAGCTTATAAAACAAACTGTAACACACCAACGGAACAATGAATGAGTGACGTGTTTACAGACGTCTCCAGGCATCATTCTCTCCTAAGATCTGCGGGGGAAACATGAGATATCGCCGGTAACCCCTCGGACCTCAGAAATCGTGGTGCAGGCGACAGCTCCTTTGGGAATTATAGTCATCGCCTCTAATCTCCCGATTCTAGCTCTTTCCGAATGCAATTAAAACAAGCGCGGCCGCGAAAGTTAAAGCGACGCTGAGGGCACCACTGAAAGGGGTTTCAGTGGCGCGTTTCTTGCGGGAGCGAGCAGCACCATCTGTTTGCAAGTTAATTACAAACAGATGGTTTCAAAGCTCGCTCCCGCAAGGGAATGCTAAACGTGCACGCGTTGCCATTGAAAACAATGCAATGCGTGCACGTTTGGCCTCAAAACCGAACCGATTACAAGAGGTCCCCCCTATGCAGCGCATGCGCACTGCGTAGGCGAGACCTAAAAACCGCACTTGTCATTAGTTTCATACTAACTTTTACGTGCTGGAGTCAAGCTGTCCTGGCTGATGACGGCTGATGTCCAGAAACCGGTCCTGGGATGCTTGATTCCGGTCCAGGGAAGACATGGCTTGGCAGTTCGGGCTGGACTGTTCCCATGAGGCACAGGGTCAAGACTGATTTGCATATGGCCATGTCTGAACTGGGGTGGCGTGGTGAGCAAAATAACGATGGATTAAACCCAGATCTGTGACTGGGGGTGAATGTTTTGCCAGTGTGCAACATTCCGTCCATCATCTTGTGTGTTTTGCTGTTCGCACTATGTGGGAAGGGTATGCCCAGACGTGGGTCCCGTGCTCACTACGCCGCTGGAGTCAAGCTGTCCTGGCTGATGACGGCTGATGGCCAGAAACCGGTCCTGGGATGCTTGATTCCGGACCAGGGAAGAGATGGCTTGGCAGTTCGGGCTGGACTGTTCCCATGAGGCACAGGGTCAAGACTGACTTGCATATGGCCATGTCTGAACTGGGGTGGCGTGGTGAGCAAAATAACGATGGATTAAACCCAGATCTGTGACTGGGGGTGAATGTTTTGCCAGTGTGCAACATTCCGTCCATCATCTTGTGTGTTTTGCTGTTCGCCCTATGTGGGAAGGGTATGCCCAGACGTGGGTCCCGTGCTCACTATGCCGCTGGAGTCAAGCTGTCCTGGCTGATGACGGCTGATGGCCAGAAACCGGTCCTGGGATGCTGGATTCCGGTCCAGGGAAGACATGGCTTGGCAGTTCGGGCTGGACTGTTCCCATGAGGCACAGGGTCAAGACTGATTTGCATATGGCCATGTCTGAACTGGGGTGGCGTGGTGAGCAAAATAACGATGGATTAAACCCAGATCTGTGACTGGGGGTGAATGTTTTGCCAGTGTGCAACATTCCGTCCATCATCTTGTGTGTTTTGCTGTTCGCCCTATGTGGGAAGGGTATGCCCAGACGTGGGTCCCGTGCTCACTACGCCGCTGGAGTCAAGCTGTCCTGGCTGATGACGGCTGATGGCCAGAAACCGGTCCTGGGATGCTGGATTCCGGTCCAGGGAAGACATGGCTTGGCAGTTCGGGCTGGACTGTTCCCATGAGGCACAGGGTCAGGACTGATTTGCATATGGCCATGTCTGAACTGGGGTGGCGTGGTGAGCAAAATAACGATGGATTAAACCCAGATCTGTGACTGGGGGTGAATGTTTTGCCAGTGTGCAACATTCCGTCCATCATCTTGTGTGTTTTGCTGTTCGCCCTATGTGGGAAGGGTATGCCCAGACGTGGGTCCCGTGCTCACTACGCCGCTGGAGTCAAGCTGTCCTGGCTGATGACGGCTGATGGCCAGAAACCGGTCCTGGGATGCTTGATTCCGGTCCAGGGAAGACATGGCTTGGCAGTTCGGGCTGGACTGTTCCCATGAGGCACAGGGTCAAGACTGATTTGCATATGGCCATGTCTGAACTGGGGTGGCGTGGTGAGCAAAATAACGATGGATTAAACCCAGATCTGTGACTGGGGGTGAATGTTTTGCCAGTGTGCAACATTCCGTCCATCATCTTGTGTGTTTTGCTGTTCGCCCTATGTGGGAAGGGTATGCCCAGACATGGGCCCGTGCTCACTACGCCGCTGGAGTCAAGCTGTCCTGGCTGATGACGGCTGATGGCCAGAAACCGGTCCTGGGATGCTTGATTCCGGTCCAGGGAAGACATGGCTTGGCAGTTCGGGCTGGACTGTTCCCATGAGGCACAGGGTCAAGACTGATTTGCATATGGCCATGTCTGAGCTGGGGTGGCGTGGTGAGCAAAATAACGATGGATTAAACCCAGATCTGTGACTGGGGGTGAATGTTTTGCCAGTGTGCAACATTCCGTCCATCATCTTGTGTGTTTTGCTGTAAATGGAATGATGCCAACTCTGCTTTACTGAACTTAAAAAGTGTCCTGGGTTGGAACAATGAAGGAGGGTAAAAATCTAACATGCAATTAGTTTTCTCTGGGTTTGCAGCTAACCGGATGGGTATTTCTTGCCAAGCCTTTTGGCCTCCTCTAGATCGAACCATACATGTTAAGGATGTACTTTTAAAAATTGAATTTGTACTTGGTGTAATGACCATATTTTGGTGTAATTCTCTTTTTGCAAGATTGGTGTTTTAAAAAAAATAATAACTTGCTACTAAGGATTTCACTATTATAATTACCTATGTTTTGCTGCCGGATTGAACATACCTAACTGCGTTGTCAGTCTCTGGTTGCAAAGCCACTTCGGTTTTGATATTTATTTGGGGGGGCGGGGGTGGGAGGTTGAAAAAGTTTGTGCCACTTTACATAGTGATGGTGCCATTTATCACTGGGACAAGCATGGGTTACTCTTATAGTATAGCCATACCTGTATCATCAATGTGGAAGTTAAATGTTTCAGATACAGGCTGGCATATGGAAGTCTAGTGTTCTTTCCAGTACGTGATTCACTAGGAAACAAACAAGGGAAAATACAGAGATAGATGGGCGAAAATTAAGTTAACCTTGGTAAGGGGGTCTAAGCAACCACTGCTGATAAAGAGAACAGTCGGTTCGTAATGAGCCAAAAGCTGGAGCTGGTCCAGCTTAACCATCCCCTCCACAATAACGATTCAAGAGTTAAATCTAACCAAATGTGTGTAATAATTTTAGGGCCTGATGAATTAAAGCATTTTGTGGTTGCAAACACAGCAATGCGCAAAATCACATTCTAATGATCACAAGATGACATTTCACAATTTACTGTAAACCTTTTGTGATTTGGTAATGCCTTACCAAATCACTAAAGGGGTTTTGCTTCTCAGTGTTAATTACATTTAGGAGAAGGGACGTCCCTTCGTATTACAATGAGATGTATCAATGATTTGTGATACTGGTGAAACTTTATTGACTCCTCGAAGGAGGTGGTAACAGAGTCGCAAAGAGGAAGCTGTCCTCATTGGACAGCTTCCCCTTTGAGAATTGTGTTGGGCAGTCTCAAGGTGAGCAGTCTGCTCCCCCAATGACTTTGCATATGGGAAACATGTTTTTTAAGAGCAGCTCTAGCTGCTTTAGAGAACACCAGCAGCTTTAAAAAAAATAAAATAAAGGTTTTCTGTTAATGAACGCAAATGCAGGAGGGATGTTGATTTACTGTTCTTTGCAGGCCGTCATTCCTGTGTGTGTAGCCAAAGATGGGGAATTGCAAGAAGGGTTCTGTCTAATTCATAATCATTAGGCAAGTTGTTCTGCGACTCCACTGACTGAAGATTTTGAGATATGACCTAATAGTATGAGAGTCGCATTGCTAAATTACAGAGGTTGCAAATAATGTGCAGTTTACACCCACTATTTGCGTTTGCAGCTTCTCTGTTCGTACATCTATTTGTTTTATTTGAAGAGTTTTATATAGCGCCGGCTAGACCCGGAGGTATCGGAGCGCTTTACATGAGGAATCACGAGTTACAAAATTACATTTGTTACTGGAGCCAAAATACCAATAGGAAAAGACAGTGTTACACAGTAACATGAGTTCTAAGTAAAACATAACAAAGACAAAACGTTTCAGGGGGCGTAGAAGGTAGAGGGGGCGAAGTAAAAAGGGGAATGGAAAGACGATCGGATCAGGCAGACCCGCGAGGGGGAAAGTATTTCAGAGAAACCCAAAGTCAGAAGAGAGAGACAAACCGGCAGGGGACCAGCAATTCACCACATCCAGTGTTGTGGTGACTGTGCAAGTTGAGAGGGGTGGAGGGGACCTGAAGGGGGGGTCGAAAAGAGGAAACAGACAGTCCAGCGACATAGGGAACAGTCCAGTGGTCGTCGTCAAGATGGAGGATCCTGGTCACGGGTACCGATAAGAAACACAAAATGGAGGGAGGCAGAAAAACCAATTCTAAAAACCACAAAGGGGGTTAACTCCACGGAGCAGGATTAGGAAGGGGGGGGGGGTAGCCACAGGATTGAGGAGGGATGAAGGTTGGTGGACGCCGATCTCAAACGGGTCGTCGATGTGTGCTCGCTGGGGGCTACAGGGGCCGTTGTGTCGTCGTTCTGCAAAACCACAAAGTCCGGAGACATCAGCTCAGGCGCCTAGGCATAAACCCCGAAAGAGGGAGGCAGCCGCTGGTTTCCGGGGGGCGCGCTTCCCCAGCCTCGAGGAGGGCAAACAGGCTCAGGGGCATCGGTTTTCAGAACCGCTGAACTTTTGCCGCTGCAAGACTCACGCGTCCCAGTCGCCGATCCGGAAGGTGAAGGAGGAGGTCAGGCAGCTGCGGGCAAACCAAGAAAGGCATGAAATGTCCGGAGGGACGAAACCCAGCCTGTCACCTCCACAGCCACCGAGGAAACTCCACCGGACACCAGCCGCGCAGAGTTTGTTCCATCCTCAGCCGATCCACGATGATTCATCGGAAGGAGGGGGAGACACAGCGGAGAGTTGAAGAAAAACTGTGCCCAATGTCCGGCTGGGTAGGTGACGGCTGAAGGGGTGATCGACGGCCAGTCTCCCCTATAGCTGCAACGGCAGCTCCACCGGGCATCGGCCATGTTGGTTCGGGCTCCGTGGTCGGAAGAATATTCATTGTTCTTCAGAGGATACGAGTAGAAACGAGGGAATCGGAGAGTCGAAGGACCGTTGTCCATTAGAACCCCAGGTGAGCGAAAAGATCCGAGGAGGGGGTATATTCAAGGGGATTAATGCCAAAAGGCAATCCCTGGCCAGGGAGCTCCCGGCCGGAGCTCCTCACCCATCGGCCATCTTGAAAAAGGAACATCGGGCCCTTAGTTTAAAATCCGGAGAGCTTGGGAGTAGGAAAGGCTTGATTGATGAGCAAACTGTAGGAATATAAGCTTAGGTTAAGATCTAGTGCACAGGCCAAGATGGAACAACCAGCAACACGAAAGGGAGTAATGATTGCAAGCTAATAAATCATAGCAGTTGTAATAAGACTAAAACAAGTTGTAATTGCCAGTTGTTGAATTAAGAGTTTCAGCTAGGAGATGTTTAAAGGCTGGGCTAAGTAAGCCAAATATTATGTTTATCGCAAATCATAGCTCTATTGCTCTAATGCCAGTGAACAGAAAGATAGTGTTTTCATGGCGAATGTTCTGCAAATCTAATTTTCTCTTGCTTTAGATGAATACTCTTAACTCCTCTTGGATATCCACATTGATATTTTTTGTAATATACCTGTATGTAGTTTTGAAAATACATTGATAGGTATCACTTAATAGTTTATCAATTAGAGCTAGTGTTGGACTCATTTATTGAAATTGCTCCTCCTCGTCAACAGTTTGCTTGAAGTAAAAGTTGGTGATAACCCAGTCACTTTAGTTGTTCTCCCTCCTTCTTTGCTGGCAGTACCCCATTCATGTTTGGTTTTGAGGCATATGATGACTCCGGGATTTCCTATGTGTGGATCAAGTGAGAGAGTAGGGGTGTGATTTGTGTGTGTCCCCACACATTCCTCAGTATCTAAAGCAGTCTTTTGAATGAGTTTTCCTGACCACATTGTGGCCCGGGTGGTATTTGGAGCACCCGTGTTTAGTCTTCTGAAGGAATGTGCACTCTTAGCCACAGTTACCATCTGTTGTATGGAGTCTATCCTGCAATTTCCTTAGAAACATATGACATACTGGGTCAATTGCAATGGCCCTCAGCGAAGACCTGCATCCAACTCGCCACAGACAGGCGTCCAAGGCCTAAGAGTTAATTTGTTGATTTTTATTGGTAGCTCTCAAAAGAACCATTTTTGTGGGGTTCTTTTTTAGTGTTTTCACTGTGTTTTTTATAATAACTCTTATGGCAAAAGGCCACCTATACACTTTTGTATTGGTGGAATATCTTATAATGGTCTTCCATCTTCTCCATTTTTTTTCTGAACACCATATCAGATGTGAACTTGCAAACCATACAGTATTGAGCGAAAACCTTCATGTGCAACTTTAACTCATCCTCTTCTCTGTTTAGCATCTCCACTGGAACACTTGGCCAGTGTTCCAAAGGAGTACAGTCCTTGTGGCCTTTGCTACTCTTCTGCTTGCAAAACTTGTGGGTTGTGATGCGAGCATTACGTTTTGTTTTCTCCATTTCCGCTGGCTCCCTAGTCCAGATCACCTCTTAATAGGCAGCAGCAAAGGGTTTTTCGATCCCTTGGTGGGCCGTGTCTGCCAGGGTTTGAGCTGGGTAACTCCATTTGTCTCCAATACATAACTGCTCAGGTTTCCTCCTTGTTCTAAAATGGTGGATCTGCCTCCTACTGGTCAAATGTTTGGAAGCTTCGATTCCCCAAATGTGAGGTTTTGTTGCCCTTGTTCACAATTTACATCTCTCACCTACCTCTATTTTACTAGGATAGCCTGGTATTTACTGTACTTCTTCATGATACCTGGGAAGAAAGAAAGCCCTTGTAAATAAGGGGCATGCCGTTTGAGGCAGTACCTTGCATCACCCAGTTTAAGTAACATATCTCCCTTCCTCATCAAAAATAGATGCAGTCTTTTGACAGGCTTCCCAGATTGCCACCTACATTACTTGTATAAAGTATAGAAAGTTGATTATACTAATGCTTGCAGTCTCATGGTAACTGTTTTGTGTTCTTCCTCAGTAAAGTGTATGTCTATGAAAATAGCTTCTTTTTCATGATTGTGCTGCAGATATATAGTTCCCATGCCACCTAGTAGGGTCATTTATTCATCTTACTTGCCACATTACAAGTGTAATCTTCACTTTTTATATATTTTTTTATTTGAAACCCTTCCCAGATGTTTTTCCACCCCAAATGTGATTCACTCCCTATTCAATACATGATGCTAACAAAATATTATTCTCAGGTGCGATCTACACCCTCCATCTGTTGTATGACTTTTACCTACCCTTGATGGGTTTGAAACTAGTTGCTCTAAAAATAGCAATGCTAGTAACTCCCCATAACAAGACCAAGCCCTGTTCAGGGCTGCACCCTCCCTTTTCTTAAAACATGACAAAACAGTTCTGAAACTGGTATGCTGTTGCCATTGCAAGGCTACAATTGGTACTTATACCAAAATGAACAAAGTCTACCCTTGCCTTTACTAGGGCCATCATGTAATGCTCTTATTGGTAATCTTGTGTCCTGCTGCAGTTAGAGTGCTATTCATTTGAGTAGTTTTGCCTTGCTCCAAGATGTGCTCTAGGTGGTAGACTTTATCCACAGTTGCTGGCATCTGAATGTAGTGAGATGTATTTAAATTCAGACAGCTCCTACTCTCTTCAGGACATATTTTCCATTTATGGATGATTTGTAATTGTATAGGAAAGCTCTCCATCACTCTGATTAAGCATGCCAACAAAATATACGTTTGAATGAGATGACTACACCCCGGATTGGCGGTTTATTGTTTTTTGTGAAGAGTTGTGACTTGTGCATCTGATGTTTCATCGTGCCAGGCATCTAGGGTCTTTAAATGTGTTTTTTTACTTCAGGGCCTCTGTGAATACCTTCACTTAACATGAATGTGCAGGTTTTGGCATCTGAACTTGTTCAAGTAATGGTAGGCATCCTTCCTAATTTATCCTTTAGCATTGGTGTGAGAAGTACTTAAAATGTTACCTAGAAAAAAAGTATTTCATTTAGTTGGTTGTATTGAATGGTGACTTTGTTAACATTTGTATCTATAAATTACTGTGCCTTATCTGTCCGGCTAGGTATTGATGCTTGGCATTGTTTGCAATCGACAGAAAATAACTAATTCTCATGTTGACTACTCTTGTAAGACGCATATTGAGGACAAATAGAAGACCTCTGCTTGTTCTGAGACTGAATTAGAATTGTCCACTCATAAGGGGGGGAGGTGGAGTTTAACTTCTTCATACTTGTTACACTGAATGAAAAATAGAATTGATCTTTTATAAATCTATACTTCTTTATGATGATCTTCATCTGCTTCTCTGTCTGCTTCTAATAATACAGGAGACACACACCTAGCCCTTAGGGTGTTTTGTTGTTCTCCACCTACACCATTTAAAATGAGTCTGTGATGGTTTTTGCATCTTTGGGAATGTGTGGGCATGACCAACCGTAATTGTGTGCCTAAATCTGGTGTTTTGATTCGACGGAAAGCATAGAGAATCGTTTGGTTTAAAACAAAGTATGGTTCCTATCAAGAGGCAATCATGTAAAGTAGTCTAGGGAAGAGGTTAACGCATATGGTTAGACCTGCAGAAGCTTACTTCTGTTAGACAAGAGTTCTTCTATAGACCTATGTAAAAGAAAGATCTGTAGGGTAGAAAACCATTAAGAAAATGAATCATCATCCGAACTACTGTTACAAGTAAGTAACAAATTTATGTATTCGGACTAAGATCGTGCAAATAAGCTAATAAACTTACTAAGTGCTGACTTCAATATAAATGGCGATGATTATTTGGAATGTACAACATCTTTTGTAACACTTGCATGAATAGTAGCTATGAATGCTCATTTATTTAATTGCTTGTGTTGTGGCCGTTTCTTGGTTTCTAGCATGGGGAGCTGTAGATGCACTTCTTTCTTGTGACATAGCATGATTCTGTCTTTTAAGCTCTATGCAGTCCTCGATTTGCAATAATTTGACATTCGTTTTAAGATGTCTTTGTTAAACATATGTCTCAAATGTTTGCTCTGTAACAGTTTAATTTCAAAAGTAACATGCAGAAAATTAATTTTAGGGGTTGCACTGTCTGTTAAACTGTAAGATTATATCCTATTTAATAGATGCAGTCTGTTCAACAGACTCGCCAGACACACAGTAAATAAAATTATGCACAACTGGCAAAACAAGAATTATTTTTTTCTTTTAATTAAGCTGGAAATACACATTAATCCAATATTCATCTGGCTCTATATGTAATTTCTGAAAGTGTAGACTTCTAAACTAAATAACAGGCGTTATTTAGCTTTTCATGAAACTCTGCCTTTAGTAGTCTAAACTTTCAGTGCAACCCCTTAAATCTTTAGCTAAATCTTCAGTGATCTTTGATTTCATCTTTCATATCATGCTGATTTGTCTCTCCTCTGTCTCTTTAGCAGTGGGAGACATTTAGCGAACGCTCTTCAAGCTCACAAACTCTGACCCAATTTGATTCTAACATTGCACCAGCTGATCCTGTAAGTCAATCACTTAGCTTGCTTGTTTGAAATTAATCATTTTATTAACCCTGAATTTGAATACATTGTGTTCACCTGTTTTGCATGATTAAAGAACTTCTTAATGGGAATGGTGGCAGGGTATTATGAAATTATTAATATCTGCTTAACATTTGAAAAAGGAATTCGCAATTTCCACTTTAAAATGATTTCTTTACCTGTTGTACATCATTTTGATTGATGCCATACCTTAAAAAGAATTATGTAAATGTGTACTTCATTCATATGGATTATGCTCAATATTTTTACATGTTGCAGCACACAGATGACAGACGTTGTGGGATATGTACACAGATTATGCTATTTTAAAATGTTTTTAAATTCACATGCTCTATTTATGATCTGGTGAGTTTGAAAGATATGCTTTTTGCCTGTGTGGTAAATTATTCTATCCCTTGCGACTGACTATTTCTTCTCGGGCTCTGTTGATAAGGCTAGCAAAGGGGTTTGTCGACAGGCCACAAAAAGAAATCCACATTAAGTATGCTGATGAGTATGTAGTTGTGTTGAAATCATACATATCTTCGTCCGGAGCTTTTAACTTATTGGTGACATTTTGAAGTATATTGAATCAAACATCCACCAATTTTTGTGGTTGATGTTCATCTGGCAAACACTAAATGACCCACCCGTAGTCTCCGCCCCCCACTTCCTTGCTAAATGTTCCTATGGCTGATAACATTTGCAGATTATCAGTAGTGCAATATGTGGTCTGCCTTCTGATATATTTAAAAACACTGCTGTGGTGATATTCTCATTTGTAAGGAAAAATGTAAACTCTACATCTCATGTACTTGAAAGCATTACTCACCGGATACCTCTTCTAGGACAGATGTGGCTTTTGATCCGAATGTTCTGTACTCTTGTTTTGCTTGAAGCCTGGTTGCGCGTATGCTGTCTGACAGCACCCGCCCAGTCATCCCCCCCAGTTTTTAAGGTGATCTTAATCTTGCACGTTGGAGATGCATGTAGAAACTGGGCTCTGTGCAGATGGGTGCTTGCACTGGTGCTCTTCAAAATTTAAGGTGACCGTGTTCTTTTAGTGGATTTTCTGGGACTGCATGTGGCACAGACAGGATAGAAGCAGTGATCACAATTAACTAGCCTGCCAGAGGCAACAGGCCACACTGTTCAACACTGCAAATCATTATGCAGAGCAACATCTGAAATTCACCTTGGCTTGAAGGTTTTCCAGAACCAATGTTTTAATCCCTGGAAAAGTGATTTAATTCACTCTGTTCATTTACAGAAATTTAGTCTACAAAATCTTTAGAATTTACAGCTGATTTCCATTAATCGTTGTCGCTTTTAGATCGCGCTGCATGAGCTTAATCTACTCAGATGACCTCTGTCTTAACAATAATATGCACTTTTTAAAAGTGAGACCTCCTTTGGACCGAGTTTAACCACCTGTCGAGCCCTCTTCTTGAGTTTGGTATTCAGGTATAGAATACCCATAGAAAACATTAAATGCAAACATTTTTCCTAATATTACTTTGTTTATTTACTCCATGTGGCCTCTTTGTAGCCAAATTTAGCATCCTTCAATTAACCGTCTAATTGTTATAAACACTGGGGAAAAAGCTGTCTTTGAGACCAGTATACGTGGTCAAGGAGCAATGCCACCGTACTAGAGGTCAGCAAGATTTTGAGTAGGATGTATAGTTTTGCTGAGAGGTCTAACCCATCTTCCTTTTAGCTTGGCACAATATATCCCTGTGCTTAACATCCGTGCCCATTTCCTTCAGAGAAAATCTTTGATCCTTATTGACGACATGCATGCAATGATTTGCAGAAATGATTGCAAATGTCGGCAAAAAATCATTCTGGATAATGATGCATTGCTTCTCCTCTAAGCAGGCACCAAAGACAATCGAAGCATCGGGCACACCCAAGACCCAGGGTTGCCTGTCTCCTGAACATGGCTCACCTTCATTGAGTAAGAAGCATAGCAAAGGGTTCTCTGGATGAGAGATACTTCAATGGTAATTGAAGTATTCTTAATTTGTCATTCTGCAGAGCTGTAAGCTATATTTTCCTCATTTTTTAGAAAACCTTGTTTTCCTGTCATCTCCATTGCCAAGATACACATTGGAAATGTTTTGGAAACGATTTGTAGAGCGAATATTTTGACTTCATTGCACCATTATTCCAATGCAACATTCTATTTTAGACTGCTGATCTTTGCAGGATATCTCTGGGAGCAAATTGTAAGTGCCTATGATGTAAGAATACTTTTGTCCTTGACCAGTATTCTATATAGTGTGGAGTGGATTGGACTACCACCACTATCCAGGAGCAGTATTTTCCAGAAAAGCCTTGCACTGAAAAGCAACTCCACTGTTTTTCGAAGAGAGTATAGTCAGTTATATCAGCTTTCCTTGAACATTAATTCTTGATAAAATTGCAGGTTAGCTGACTGATGATGGTTAAACCTTCAGTGTTGTAGCTAGGTGAAAAATTGTACCAGCAGTTCTTGGCCATCATGCTACACTAAATCAATAAGTAATTAGCCCATGGACCTTTCACTTTGCATGCCTTCTCTGTCACAGTTCTGTTCATCTCTGAACCCCTGAAATAATGCAGAAAGAATAGAACGGCTCCACTTGCGATCATCTGATTTAGTATACCAGACAAAGAGGAATACGCCAGCCTTTGCAAACCACATTTCAGCATTTTTGCTCTTTAACATGTCCCCTCCTCCAGTAGATTCATGGTCTCATAAGAGATCCAGGCAAAGATAGTTTGCCCTCCTAGAGGCCTTGTACCATCATAAATCACTGGGCTCAACAGAGTGGTTTGTAAATGTCACCAGAACCCTGACATGGTAATATAGGAGCATAGTAAACAAGTAACCCTTTATGTATTTTTTTTTTTACGTGTTGTATTTAGGTGAAATTAGCATGAAATCAAAGCTTTTTCCCCAACAGGGAAAGGTTTATTAAAATAGTTAGTGACATACTGTACTATACTCTGATTTTCTGTAGTAAAATGAAAGGTAAAGAGTCAAAGATAGCTACTGTATTTATGATTGTCACAGTTTCCAATAAAAAACTGTTTTTGTTTTCCTAATAACTTTGGTGATTGACAAATCTGCTAAACAATTCAGAAAAAAAGGTTTATCCTGTTTGGCTTAGGCCTTGCCTAACAGTTGTTGGTAGGCTTTTCCCTCAAGGAGGTGGTCAGTTCTGATTTGCATCAGGCAGGCCTCTACCTAGAGTGGCACACTGGGTGAAAAACAGTGGCTTGAAATGTTACCCAAAGAAATTGTCAGTATTTACGCTATTTGCAAGCATTCCCCCGTTCACTTTTTGTATTTGGATTCAGCATTGCAGATTTCGAGCAGATCTGTTAAAAGGGAAATGTGTAAAAAAGTGGCATTTCCCATTTAAATTCCAACAGTCAGGCATCATTGCTCACTAAAAATAACCTGCTGAATGGAATTGCATCAAACCCAACTTGAAACTGAAACTTTAGATAGGGGAATGCTTTTGCTTGGTTTGGTTTAAATGCTTTCAGTAGTTTTTGAGAAAGTAGCATTACAAAAGTTAGACATATGTGCACTGTTAGTCCACAGCCAGTCGTGAAACCTGGGCTTGTGGACTGTCCAGGGAACAAAATAAATTTTAAAAAAAGGTCCCCTATTGGATGATGGAGCTTTTTGCTCCCATTGTCCATTTTAGATCGGAGGACCCGGAGCCCTGATTGGCTGACTGCAAAAGGTATCAAGGAGAGCATCCCTTGACACTTTGACTCATGTAGGTGGTCACGGAATGACCCTAACTGACCCTAAAAAGTATATTTTCTGCAGGGTTTGTGCTCCCTGGGGCAGGTTTCATGAATGCCACAACAATGCTTAAAGGTCTATGGACCCAAAGGATTCTTGGACCTTTCTTGGTACCCCATCTCAGGTTTGCGAACCCTGCTGGGATACAGGAGGGCCCAACAAGGGTCCACAAGTCTTTAAAATTTTGAGGACCCAGGTTCAAAATATATGAACTAAAAATACCGAAAGCAAATATGAAAGTAGAATGAAAATAAGTAAAGTAAAAATATCTAAATAAACAGGGCCAACTATGCCTTGTTGGCTCCAGTATATTGGGTGCAGGGGCTGGCAGAAGACCAGGCCATGTGGGCAGCTTCTGTTGTGCACGACCAAATGCTATGTGCAGAGTTTAGCTGCCTGCAGCAAGGGTTTGTCGCCCATGGTAGCCTGGGCACAGGACTTGACAAGCAAGGAGACCGTAATGTATGAAATTCACTTAAAAACCTGCAGTTGAAGTACACTTACAGTAATAAATTAAAACAGAGAAAGCTCTCTAACCTCACATTATTCATAACTTTAACTACCAAAACACAAAAGCATACTGTCATTAAATAACATCACGTAGTCAAGTGATTAAATCTACTCAGTCGTCTCAATAGTGTTAACAGTAATATGATGAGTAACCTCACCTAAAGATTGTTTGCCATCAGGGGGCGCGGCCAAGCATCATGGATGACAGCATGTAGTTGCTGCCGGCTCCGCAGCCCAACTTGTCGTCTTGCAGAATCCTGGGCTAAGGTCACTACAAAAAACAAACAACTAACCTGGGGACATCCTTGTGACCAACCGGTACTCTGGCACCGATTGCGGCTTTTGACAATACTTCTCAGCTCACATTGTGCTGTATATGGAGAGACCGGCACACAGGGCAAAATGGCCGGGAGCGGTGTGAGAGGGCTTGGAGACATTGGCTATGTGCTTCTGGTCCCGTCTCACTGGCTGATCACCCCCCTGTGAATCAGGAGGGCTTCATGGTGTATCTGATGCCAGGCGCCTGGGACAGCGGCCTGAGGCCTTGTGGGGAGAAGCACTGTATGCCACTTGCTCCCGACTGCACGCTGCAGACCTGCTTGAGAAATGACAGATGGTGCTGTGGTGAGCCCTGACCTGGCAGGCTATTCCTTGATGCCTGCACCATTACCAGTGTGGTCCCCGGAGAGGGTATGACAGTGTGTTGTTCCTTGGAGGTGGGGACCTGTACTTATTACCAGGTGAGGCCTTTCCTCCCCCTCTGAAGCTGCTGAGAAGTATAGTTTTAGTGGCCTCCCTGGTATGCTCTACACTCCTCTCCCATTATTTTGAGGCCTTCTACTATGCCTGCAGTTAATATTTCATGGTCCCTCTGGATGTGCTTTGGGCTGCTGCTAGATATCCCTTGTGAGGACTCATAGAGGCTGTAAGTGGCAGAATGTCTTTGGGATTGGAGAGGAGATGAAGTGACTAGCACTGTGTAATATTGCCGAGACCCTCTGGCTGTGGTGGCATGGATGCTGGTGGTTGGACTGGCATTGTAGATGTCCAAGCTGCTTGTCTAGTGCCCTGGACTTTTGGGGGCGGCCTGCCGAGGGTTCTGAGGTGGTGGCACAGACATTCATGCTCTCTCAGTCGCTGACCCCAACTGAGGTCCCCCTGTCATCGTTGCTGCCCCTGGGATTTTTTTAAGGACCTGGGGTGTGGACTTCTGAGAACTACACAGTTCTCCCCCCTCTGCGCTGCTCTTTGTGCCAATTAATGCAATGCTACATATTATAACGATAGACAAAATCACCAAATCAACATAGCAAACTAAAATAGATTAGTACCTCTTGGGAGTCCAGGGGGTTGGCAAGGGTGCATCATGTGCTCCAGACAGCCCCACAGGGGCCCATATCCTGGCTGCCATTGAGAAATCGGGACATATTTTCGATGCCATCTCACTGGAAATCAGTCTTCTGAGGGCTGACCTCTGAAATGTTCATGAATGAACTCTCCAAACTGAAAAGTGTGTTGAAATCCTAAAATTCGAGCTTAGTGCTTTAAAAAACATGGTCTATTCTCTCTCTGACCTGGTTCATCACTTAGATAATGCGTAGGGGAGGTCCTGACGCTGCAAGCTGAGGTTTGTGAGGTTTCCTGAGGGCAGAAACCAGTAATATTTATGGAGAGCTGGATAAGAGACACTTTAAAGCCCAAAGCACTTTCATAGTATTTCATGGTTGAGCGATGCGTAGGGCTCTGGCGGCAGTCTCTCCCTCACCGGTTTCCCTGATGGGCTACATTTGACTAAATCCTGAGCTACAGAGGCTGGGATCTCATCCTGCAGCGGACAAGAACCCTGGGCGACCTTAAATACGAAGGAGCAATCATCTGTGTCTTTTCGGATTACACACGAAAAGTGCAGCCCCTCAGATCGTCCTTCAATACTGTGAAACTAAACTTAGGGCTAAGGGGCTCAAATGCATGTAAAGTCTCATTTTTTCACTGCTCCGTAAGACGTTTGGGACTGGCTGGAGCTGAGGATGGTTTTCAGGCCTTCTCAAGTAGCCACCACCAGTCATGGACCTAGTGGATGTTCCTGCATGCGAGCCGGTTCAGCTGCCAGGAGACTGAGACACTCACACAACAAGAAGAATTCTGTCCGGCCAGCACTTGAGGACAATGGAACTATTGGTGTGTGGGCTACCTCACCTAGTGTCACGTCATAAGAAGTCTGTGGGGAATGGAGCCAAGGTTACCATATGGAATGAGGTTCAACTGGTTGGTAAGACAGTATGTATTGTATTGTATATAGCATTTATAAAGCGCAACAAACACCCTACGGGTACCCTGGCGCTAAAGATATGTGAACACAGACCAACGTAAAGCAGGAGGACAGAACCTAAAATGGGCAATACTCGGAGACGACAGGATCAATTTCTGGGGAACAGCCACGTTTTGATCCTTTTCCTAAACAAGGACAAGGTACTACATTGTCTGATTTCAAGTGGCAGTTCATTCCATAGTTTCGCGGTGGCAATACTAAAAGTTCTTCCTCCCAGTCTGACCCTGTTGAACCTGGAGACCTTTGCCAGACAGGCAGAAGAGGATCGGAGGCTCCGGGTGGGAGTATACCAGACCAGTTTCTTCTGTAGCGGCTTAGGGCCGAATCCATGCAAAGCCCTAAACCCTATACATAGGGATTTGAAATATATTCTTTGCTGCACCGGGAGCCAGTGTAGCTCAGCTAGACAAGTTATCCTAAAGTTCTGGGAACTAGACGTGGTATATAATCCTAGAAAGTACTTAATTCACGTGACCTCAGATGCAATCAATCAATCAATCAATCAATACGAACTTTATCAATCAATATGAACTTTATTCGACATTTGAAAAAAACATGAAAGTGCAACGGATCACAATGTACACATCAGTTACACATCATATTCACAAGGGTGACCTCAGATGCACTTAATGTTGATTACTGGAGTGACCCATAAGACTGGTTAGCGTAGCTGGGGGTGGCTTGCCTCATTGTCGCTTCATGACTCTAGCCCGATATGATGGGTAGGCACAACTTCGCATTATTACACAGTGTTTATTCGGGTTGGGAGGTTTATAGTTGTGGATCAGAAGTTGAACTGCTTTTCTTTAGCTTTACTAGGTTACACATGTCTTTATATCATAGTCCTCACTACACACCATGTTTGATCGCTTCAGGCGGAATCTCGCCAGAAGGATGGCAGGTTTAACTGGAATCGAGAGAAAGTTGGGGGGGGGGGGAGGGGGAGACATACAAGACAGATGGGATAGGCTAAAACTGAGAAACTATCAACAGCCACTCCATAGAGAGGGCAACAAATCCAGTAAACGGTTGACCTGGCTACTCAGACGGGAATGTACCAAATTACCAATTCTAGCTTTGACCTGATCAGATGGCTCCATTGCTACAACAAGGCAAGATATTAATAAAACATTAAGTACACATCTCCATATTGTGTTTAGAACCGTGAAACCTGATGTGATAGAACTAGCAGCTGTTTATCTTGAAGAGTTGAATCTCCTAATAGACCCAGATTTTGTGAAGGAGGAACTGTATGGAGAAGCTGCGGGAGACATTGCCTTCAATATCTGTGGGGAAGACTCTGTGAGGAGATGGTTCCCCAGTAAAACTTTACAAAAAGCTTGCTCCCCAATTGTCCTGAGTTGAACACAAAGTTGCTCGATGTCTTCAGGGAGGCCGGTAACATAAGCGTCCTAGTGCAAAGCATACAAGAGGGCATAATTTATCTGATGTTGAAATCAGGTGGATATTCTACAGACCCTTCTTCTTATCCACCACTGACCATGATTAACTCTGATTTTAAAGCCCCTTGTAATATTTTAGCCAATCGACTGCGATTGGTGGTGGGCGGTCTGGTATATGAAGACCAATGTGGTTTCATCCCGGGTCGTAGTACGGCAATGAATATACGTAGACTGACCAACAAGCTGCATTCCTTAGGTGACCTGGATGAAGAGCTGAGCTTTCAATGGGGTCGTTGGTTCTAAAAAAAAGGCCTTTAACACTGTCAGATGGGATTATTTAATGGCAGTACTTCAATTTAGGGTGTTTGGTCTGGTTTCTGTCACCAGGTCCACTTATTCCACACAAATTCCATAGCCAGATTGAGGCGTGGCAGGGTGGTCTCAGAGGACTGGAGCATCGAGCGAGGTACTCAAGAGGGATGTCCTCTTTCACCTCTACTGTTTGCTCTAGCCCTCAAACCTGTGACCATTAGGATCAGGATGGAATTTAAAGAATGGGGCATTAAGGTGGGAGACTAAACATCTGATATCCCTTTATGCCAATAATGCTTTATTTTACTTATGATGGCCCAGAGACTGTCCTCAAACTTATGGCGTGCTTGAAAACATTTGGCTTGGTAGCAAGGTGTCACATGGCCCATGGGGACATTGTAGTCTTCTCTAAGTTGGCATGAGCACGCTGCAGCTTGCCTGCTGCTTTGCGCACATTACTACACAACTTTATTTTTGCAATAACGTCTATGGCTGTTTTCATATGAGAACTTCTCACTGTGTTCACTTTCTGCAGGTTCCTGGGATTTTGACTGAACATTGTGAGCAAGGTCAAACAACAATGCCCCTTGTTATTTTGTTCTGGCCAGGCCTTAGCCCTTAGACAAAACATACAGATGCAGCTGTTGTTTGGACAACATACTTTGGTTTTTATTGGAATACACTAATGGGTAGCACAAGCTTGAAGAGGGACCTTTCCAGGGAGAAGAGCGAGACAGCACCTATGATGTAGATCTACCATCTATAGGCTAAGGTATGGGGTCTGCTGACAAAGCCCAGAGATCTTCTAACATATAATAATACTGCTTCTTAGCAAGGGGAGGGAGGTTAGGCCGTATTGTCTTTTCATGATGACATCTCCCTTCATGATAAATGGACTAGCTGCTATGCTGACTGTATTTGTACTATGCATTTTTCTGCTTGTTGTGGCACGTATAGTGCATGTTAGGGCACGTTAGTTAAAATAAATATTTTAAACTGCTTTGTCTCTGTCAGATCTTATTGTGGACAAGTACAAGAGAGTGAGCGAAAGGGTGTGTCTTGTTACTGCGATTCCTGAGAGATCTGGTAGTGTTGTCTTCTGGGGTTTCTAATCATTTGTTTCTCTGTGAGTGAGTAGGAGAGCAAGTGAGACACTATAGCTAGTGGGTCCTGGGCTCATGGGTACTCAGGTGGTAGGATGACTCAGTCCCTATGCACTAAGGTCCCATTAACCTACGCATAGTCCTGTTTTTGGGCAGAATCCCTGCAACATGGCGCCGCCAACGTTTGGTCTGGTACTTATTCACAAGACCCCTGAGTAGTGCTTGTCCACAATACCCCGGAGATGTCCGTGGTGGGGGGGCTTAGCCTCCTGTATTTATAGGGATGCCCTATTTCTATAGGTTTTTCAAGCTTGAAGTTTAAAAGGTTTTAGACCCTGTTTTGTGCTGCAGTTTTCCTTGCTCCGTTCTTTATAATCATGGCACAAGCTATCGCGATTGCGGCACATAACTGTGCTGCGGTTACTGCTTTTTTAACTCAACACGGAGTCCCCAATGCAGGGCAAACATTATTTTCGTAGTTGAGGCTGACCCCGCATACCGCTATGAGGTCTTTTATTCTTGGGTTACATTTTCAGCAGTAGATGGAAATAATTTGTTTCATGAATATACGCCCGCTGCACCTCCTCAGGCGTATCGTACTTATGTGTTACTTGAAGTTCCGTTGACATCCTGGGAGCATACCATTTGGTTTAATGGCGCCTTTCCTCACCCTGTTTCCTCTGTTCGAGTGGGCCCCTTGTCTATCGAGGGGGCCACCTGGCCTGTTTTGGCTGGTTTTACACCACATCCCAATTATCTGAATGGTACTGTCGCAGATCTCCGTATATTGTACACACAATTGGTTCATCTTCATAGACGTGTCATACAGTTTGTCATGTGCACTTCAGGCAGCTCAGGCTGGAGCTGCTACTTCGCCACCAGGACACGGCGGTGGGCTTGTGATTAGTCCCGTCATGATTAAATCGGTGATGGGCAAACATCCTCAAAATCGTGATTACTTGCCGTTTTGGCTTGCACAAACATTTGAGCAGCTTGAGGCGATTTTTCCACATACGACTCCTGTTGAAAAACACAGGATCCTTACAATGAGTATGCCGAGTGGTCTAATTCCTTCTTTGGCTGACAGCACCACCTGGGGGACGGTGTTTGCTTCAGTGTATACACTTTGCTTTGGTACCCCCTCCATGAGCGTTCTACCGAAGAAGGTGGTACAGGGTGAACACGGGGCTGGTCCAGTCCTGGATTTGGGGATGAAGTTAGTGGGAATGTTCCCTATTGTCTCCGATATGATTCTGGCCAATATTAAGGGTGTGGCAGTTTGCTTGCAAGTACGTCAATGCCTAGCGGCGGTGGCGGAAGTGGATCAGCAGCTGAATCGGCAGCTGCAGCCGATTTATTATTGCGGTTGTGTATACATCTTTGGGTCGCAATAGCTAGGGAATTCGACCATTTACGCGGGCACAAAGTATACCTCCTCCTGAGAAAGAGGGTTGTCCAGACTTTCCTAAAAAGGCTTGGAACAAGAACCAGTGGCAGCAACAGCAGAAGCCTAGTTCTCGTGCAGGTTCGCCTCCACCTGACGCTTCTGAACGTAGATATGATTTGCGTGACCGCTCAAAAATTAAAACACCCGATAGGTTCCAGGTTCCCGATCCTCGTTCCTTTCAGGAATCGTCAGATCAACCATTCGGGGGAGGAGGGCGTCAGGATCACAGACAAGGCGAGTCTACGCAAACGAGATGTGACCCACAGCGCCAGTTTGATGTAAAAGTCGAGCAGCAGGAACCACCTCAATATCGTGCCACATTTCAGAAGAAAAAAGTTGCCGCTTTGACTGCAAAGTATGCCAGAGACGGTGAGAAGCCTGCTCCTCAACAGGAGTTGGGCGGTAACCCTCCTAGACAGTGCGGCAGGGGTTACCATAGTGCGGCAGACACTCCACCAGCGTCTGGAGGCGAAAGCAACTGACACTTTCATTACTGTAGAAACAGCTGATACTCGAGTTGCTCCTCCTGATAGGCTTAATGAAGTTAGCCTCCAAATTGAAGGTAATATAAAACGTCCTGTTAAAGCGGTCTTTTGGGAAAATCTCACATCTTATGATATTTTGTTGGCAGAGGTTGATTGGCCTCCCCCTTTTGTCCTTGCTTCCTCCAGAGGGGAGGATGTTATTCTACCCAGTTTTTCGCAAAATATGTCCCTGATGAGGATAAAATGGTTTATGCTTCGGAGTGGGCATTGTCCCTAGCTCCGGCGTTATATCGCAATCAGGCGGGTTGGGACAAGGATTCCCCAGTCCATGTGATTCCTTTGCGTTCTACACCTCAGCCCCAACTGCAGTATCCAATTAAACGACACGCAAAAGCGTCCATAAATTACATCTTGACGCAATTGGAATATCAGGGTGTGAATGAACCCTGTGTTTTGTCAATGAATAATCCTCTTTTTCCGTTATTGAAACCGGACAGTTCATATCGCATTGTTTTAGACTACAGACATTTGAACAGTGATTGTACCTTTGCCGGTTCAGAACACACAACTCTGCATTAGTAAACAACATTGTTCGCAAAAAATATAAAACTACTTTGGATATCTCCAACGGCTTTTCCAGCCATTCTTTGCCACTGGAAAGTGGTGATTTGACTGCATTCAGTACGTTAGGCAATCCGAGACGCTATGCGAGATTGCCTAAGGGATATAAGAATAGCCCAGGCGTGTTTGCGGCATGCATTGTTTCAATTTTACATGAGATTGACCCTAATGCCATTTCGTACGTTGATGACATTTATTTGACGGATGATGATGCGACTCTGCATCTTATGCGCGTGGATTGCATTGTCACACATTTTGCTAAGTTAGGCTACAAATTTAATTTTGCAAAATCACATATTGCCTTTCTGGCAGTACTTTTCCTTGGTTATGAACTCAATAACGAACGTAGGGGGTTGGCCCCCCACCTTTTGGAGAAAGGTGCTCAATTGCAGCCTCCCTCTACCCGTAAAGAATTGCAGTCTTTGCTGGGTTTTCTGAATTTTGGCAGGACTTGCATTCCTGATTATGCCCAGCGTATCAAACCGCTTTATGCGTTGATACAACCCTCTTTTTCGTCTTCCGGTTGGTTTCCGGAACCTACATCAGTACTTGGGTATTTGCAGTCTGATCTGCTAGTGACTCAATTCTTGTTAACGAGAGACTATACTACTAAGTCATACGGATTGTACCAGGAGCGTTAGGATTCACTTACGTGACTTTCAATGAAGGGGACACTGTCCCCATTGCTTATAAATCGCATTTGTATACTCCAGCAGAGATGCGTTTCTCTTCTACGGAAAAGATTTTGACAGCGGTCCAGATGGCGAGTCTGATGGAACGCTCTCTGGCTCAGGGTAAACGCATTTTCATGGTTTCACCAGTGCCTACTTTAGAAGCAGTCACAAAGGCTAGTGTCCCAAATTCCAAAGCCTTGCATCTGCGTTTGATACAATGGGCAAGTTCTTTGACGTTGGCTGATGTCAACTTTATCTTTGACCCTTCTTTGCAAACACAAGAGTTTCTACAAAATGAACATGTTCATCCTCCTCCTTTATCATTGCTCCCTCTTGATCATTACAAATGCATTATTTACACTAATGGATCTGCGCACCCAGCCATTGGTTCTAAATATGCTTATTCTGCAGCCTGTGCGCTTGTGGCATGTACGATTGTTGATGGGGATTTTAAATCCTCCTTGGTGCACACGCAATCTCTTGGAGATTGCAAGGCTCAATTGGCGGAGCTACGTGCTTTGGTTTTGGCTCTTGAATTTGCTGATCCCGATGTTCCTACACTTGTAGTGTGCGACTCCTTTTACTGTGTACAATCCTTAAATGACAATTTGTTCTTCTGGACACAAAATGATTTTCGTGATTCTAAAGGCAGCGCAATAAAGCATAAAACACTTTGGGCCCGAGTGGCCGCTCTTAAAGAACGTTTGCCACTCACACATGTTATCCATACATTGGGCCATCAACGTGTGGGAGCCCCCGCTGTTGGTAATTCGCTGACTGATGAGGCGGCCAAATCTGCAGTAGCCATTTGTTCAGTAGCAGCAGTCACTAGGTCTATGGCTAAAATTGATGATGATATTCTTGCAGCTATAGCTGCGACGAAGGAGGGAACGGAGTTTCCCCAAGGTTTCCCTCCATGTTATACATACCACTTTTCGTCTGATCCGATTCCATTTGCAACTATACCATCCGTTGGGGATCGGCTGATTCCCAACGAGGACCGCAGACTTTCTTTGATCATTGCCGCACATGAAGGCGTTGCTTCTGCACATGCCGGAGTGGCAGCGACTATTTCCCTTTTACAGCAATGTTTTTGGTGGCGTGGTTTACACCAACGGGCACGTAAATATGTTTTTTCCTGTGACGTTTGTCAACAGATTAAGCCTTCTACTGTTTCACGTCCACCCCACACAACTATACATATCGAATCAACCGTTTGGTTGTATTTATCTTGAACACTGCGGTCCTTTAACATCTGATAATGCTTTTAAGTATATCTTGGTTGCAGTGGATTCATGCACTAGATTCCTTGTGTTTGGTCGCAACGTAGTGTTGACGCTCGAACTGTTATAAAAGATTTGTGTGTCTTTGTAGGGACATTTGTCTGTGGCACCTTCCATTCTGACCAAAGTCCTGCTTTTGCCTCTAAGGCTTACTGGGATGCGATGAAGTCTTTGGGGGTGCAATTCTCGTCTCCATGTCGGCCTGAGGGTAATTCTGTTGTGGAGTGGATGAACCGTGTCTTAAAGCAATCTTTAAAAGCGAGGGTATTAGGTACTGGTCGGGGCTGGTTGACTCATCTATATGGAGTTCAACGTGCACTTAATAATCTCTCTAGAAGATCTCTGTGTGGGCGGACCCCATACGAAATGCTCTTTGGAATTAAAATGTTTGTGCCAGACCTTGATGGTCTAGACGTTGTGGCGGCTGCCGCAACGTTTGACGTAGATAACCATTGTGCTATGTTACAGGATCTGCAAAAGGCTTATGATTCACAAGCAAAAGCCCATTTGCCCTCTTCCACGGATGCAGCTGTGCTGAATCCGGTTTCTGGCTTGCTTACTAAAGTTGGAGATCTGGTCCGAGAGAAGGTGGAGAAGAAAAAAGAATTTGGTCCATCATATTGTGCACCGGTCAGAGTCCTTTGTTTAAAAGGCACCCGTACTGTGATACTGCCTGGTTGTAAGGAGAATCGTTCCATTTCAATCGAGCATGTAAAGCTACACCATCTATAGTATGCCTCCAAGCATTCCCTGCCAAGATATTTCACTGAATCCGATGGCTTCTGTTTACTCGGCTAGTCCCCAGCAAATGGAAGGGGAGATGGAATCTTCAATTGATTCACTGCCTGCTTTACCTTCTACATCTACAACTGTGGATAATAAGTAGGCTTCTCCTCCAGTTGAAGTTATAATTCATATTCCTGAAAGTACAATTCATTCACCTTCCAATGAAGAACAACCCCAATTGTTTCAGCTGGGATCCAGTGGTTACTATATGGACCGTGATAGCTTTTCTTCAGATACATCTTCGTTGTCATCGACTGTGGCAGAGCCCCCTGCGCCTATCAGTCTTCATCTCCTGGTTCAAAAAGACTTACCTAGTCCCGCCCTGGACATACGTCTGGATGGTGCTGACGATGGTGTTCCTCTTCATGTGGATTGGGTTCTTGACTGTGTTTTTCCTGTTGATAAATGGCCATTACTTACCTGAACGCTCTGCTGTGAACTTGGTTAACGGAGTTCTGGCCCCTCACATTTCATCTCATAAAATGAAAAGAGATCAAGCCCTAGTTAATATTGCAGCCTTCCCAATTGTTGATGGTATAGTTTGGGATAAAGTACCATTCGATATCCATGGCCCGACTGAGATTTTAAACATTCCATACGTTTTCCGCGTTTCTTTAGGAGATGTGGTTTTGCCTAGAATACACTCTGATGACTGGGATGTTAACACTGTTTATTCATTGTTTTCTGATTTGAAATATTAAACTGCTTTTGACACTGAAGATTTGTATTTGAATTCTGCAAATTATGCTGATTTATTCTGTTACCAACATTATGGCCATAATTTTTTCCTCTAAACCAATCCTCAGAGACCATATTTTAATTATACCCAGTGGGAACATTGCCCAACCCCGTTACAGGGGAGCTCAAAGACCCAACGGAGTAAATTTATGTATTTTACTGGTTTCGATCTTTCAGACCCTCTGTCCTATTTTTATAAGTTGAAGATGCCCACCTGAACCAATTTTATGCTGACCCATACTAAATTAGTCTACTCCTTGCCTTCATAACTGATTTGTCCGTGAAAGGTTATGATTACTGGAAGGACACAGTTGATTTAAAATCCATTTGTGGTACTAAAGAATGGCAAGTGCAGGGCACTGAATCATTGCATCGCGCGTGTCTGATACCGTCTCAGCTCATATTTTTAAATCAAACTGTACAGCAGACTACTTGTTTTGGTTTAGCCACAGCTAAAAATGTAAATACTCCGTCCATTCCATTATTGGCTGCCTATGACACATGGCATTTGCATACAACCTTCTCGATTCAGGATTTGACTGTCCTGTTTCAGAACGGTACTCTAAACTCTTCCAATATTGACCCCTTAGGTTGGTTATTGTGGCCAACGAGCTCTAATGCGTGTCAATTACACTTTTTGAATACCACAAAAGGGTTTACACAAAGTAGACCTGATCCTCGTTTTCCACATTCCCATACAGTTACCACATATTCGGTTGGTAAATTATGTCAGCAGTGGTTGGAACATTCCACATTGTCATCTGTGAAACAACATCTTTCCCTTTTATCAGGTGACCTCAATCTAGCTGATTTTCTTTTGGGTCCAAAGTCCCATTGAGCAAAACTTTTTGTTTATGCAGCATATAATGAATTTTGTAAGCTATTGCAGATGGAAGCTGCGGTGCGCCTGCGCCAAATTGACCAAGATAATTTAGAAACAGTTCTTGCAGTAGTTCGCATTAATACACTGTCTTCTCGTATATATACTTTGGATAATATTGTATCATCAGTCATTGACATTGTTCAAAATGAAGTGTCTGTTTTGTACCATGGTCAAAATCAGTTACGTTCTGTAATGCAATTTGGTTGGACCTTGCAAACACTAAGAAGTGGAAAAGTGCCATGGGATTACCTGAATGCTTCCGCACTGTTTTTACCATTTAATTTGACAGATAAACAGAAATTGATGTCAATGAAAGACGCAACATACATGATGTTACTTATTGAACAACTAGAACAGTTACCATTTTCAGTGGCAGAAACTGATTCAGCTGTGTGGTTAATACATGGGGTTATCTCATTGCCTATCTCACTCTTCCAGTTTACGGCCTGCATGAAACACTATCCAGTTAGTAGATATGAGCCCCTTGGGAGTAGCTATATTCATGAATTACGTTTGTTGCCTTTCACATTTCAGTGTCAACAAGCAGATAAGGAGGTTTTCCTTACAGGGGAGGATTGCGATTCTACAGTAGGACACGCCCTAGTCTGCAAACAAGTGAAACTTCATGGTGCCTGCAACGTTTCGGCCCCTAATTTAGCTTGTTTTTTAAAAGGGACCCCGGTCCCAGCTATTATTCCCGCACTAACATTGCTTTATAACAGCAGTTATCTGCTTCTAAATAATCACAACTGTTGCGGCTTACGGGCAGGCATCCTGTATATAGTAACAGTTTCACAACGAGTTACATGTTGCAGCAATGTCCTGTTTCCATCCCCACATGGGATTGTAGATAGTTCGCTTTGGCCTTCCTTTCCAACTTTGAAAACAGATTTCAATAAGCTAAACAGACTCCAAGCGCTATTGTTTCAACAAGAAGTGGCTCTCACATCAGCTCGTGAGACCTTCGAATTGCAGGTGGCAAGAACCGCAAGTGAGATTCAGTCACTGCTAAACACGAATCTCCCACTCCATTTTGGAGAATTAATTCACCAATTATTTAATGCGTCTGATACAGAGGGCCTTGCCCACTTCTTTAAACTTGTAGGATCCGGACTTGTCACCTCCTTTCAGACTATTTTTGGAGTAATCCCAGCTTTTATCCATTCTATTTTTTCCAGCGCTTTCAGAGGGTTTCCCCTATTGCTCCTGTTGATTTGCGCCATACTTGTACTTCTACTGCTGCTCCGCATTGGCTGCTCGACCTGTGGTGCTGCCAAGCCCGGTGCAGTTGTCGCGTGATCGGATGCAGCAGCTTTTTGGTCTGATGCCATTTGAAGCTCTTAACGTCGACTATTGGCTGACCTTCCGTTATGCCTACTTTACCTCCGCGCAACCTGTGTTCTACTGCCTCCGGTGCCCTTTTCAATGGGCCCTGGATGTCTCCCTCTCCAATACGTCACACGCTGCCCTGGATTATGAACTGTTGATGGGTCCGTTGATGGCCCATGACCAGGACTGTTCCGTAGGTAGGTGCATAGTGTGCGATCCTCTACTTGGACCAACGGCAGACTTGAGAACCTGTGCTCGTGCACAGCGCCTCTTGGATCGAAGTTAACGCAGGTTGAACTGATATGCTCCTTACGGCCTCTGGATATAAGGAGCTTGTGTGCTCGTTCGACTTACTTAATTGGATGGCATACCTTTTTACTATGGAAGGTTTAGACAACATACTGGAGTTTGACATTCCACTTTTCCCGCAAAATGTTTGACCATGAAGATTCGCTGTGAATGGATATGTTTTTATTTTGGGTCCGAGAATATTCTAATTGGGATACCGCCGAGGCGCTTTTCCTCTGCTTACCTCATATTTTTGTTTTAGCCCAGTGCTAACAACCTGACCGAGGGGAGGGTGTCACATGGCCCATGGGGACATTGTCGTCTTCTCTAAGTTAGCATGAGCACGCTGCAGCTTGCCTGCTGCTTTGCGCACGTTACAACACAACTTTATTTTTGCAATAACTTCTATGGCTGTTTTCACATGAGAACTCATTGCTGTGTTCACTCTCTGCAGGTTCCCGGGATTTTGACTTAACATTGTGAGCAAGGTCGAACAACAATGCCTTCTGGCCAGGCCTTAGCCCTTAGACAAAACATACCGATGAAGCTGTTTGGACAACGTACTTTGGTTTTATTGGAATACACGAATAGGTAGCACACACTTGGAGAGGGACCTTTCCAGGGAGAAATGCGAGACAGCATCTATGATGTAGATCTACCATCTATAGGCTAAGGTATGGGGTCTGCTGACAAAGCCCAGAGATCTTCTAACATATAATACTGCTTCTTAGCAAGGGGAGGGAGGTTAGGCCCTATTGTCTTTTCATGATGACAGCTCCCTTCATGATATATTGACTAGCTGCTATGCTGACTGTATTTGTACTATGCATTTTTCTGCTTGTTGTGGCACGTATACTGCATGTAGATCTTATTGTGGACAAGTACAAGAGAGTGAGCGAAAGGGTGTGTCTTGTTACTGCGATTCCGGAGAGATCTGGGAGTGTTGTGTTCTGGGGTGTCTAATCATTTGTTTCTCTGTGAGTGAGTAGGAGAGCAAATGAGACACTATAGCTAGTCGGTCCTGGGCTCATGGGTACTCCGGTGTTAGGATGACTTAGTCCCTATGCACTAAGGTCCCATAATCCTACGCATAGTTCTGTTTTTGGGCAGAATCCCTGCGACAAAGGCTTAGGGTCAATAAACTGAAAACTGTTATATCCCCATTGAGGAAGTTGACGAGGTACCCGAGGGAGCACCTCCCAGAGTTAGGGCTTAAGTGGGAATTGGACAAATTTGGGTATCTGAGTATTTATGTGGTGACAGCAGGAGACCGGCAATACAGTTATAATGTGGTGAGGATGATAGAGAGATTCCAATCATTGATACACTTTTGTAACTCTCTGCCGCTATGCATTATGGGGAGGATAGCTATTGTGAAAATGGTGTTTCTCCTGTGATGCCTATACACCCTATAAATTCTCTATGCCCATTGCCTCCTGCCACCTTTACAACATTGAACACTCTCCTGATCTCTCTGGTTTGGGCGGGTAAATGCAGTAGGCTAGACCTGACAACGTTGACACGAAAATAAGATGAAGGGTGGATTGGGACATCCGTTTATGGAACTTTACTATTGTGCGGCGCAGGTTCAGAATGCAGCTAAATAGGTCACTCCTGAAACGCTGGGGGATATATACCCGGGAGTGGTTTTAATCTCCTTCCAAGAAGCGCAGGAAATCTTCAGTGTAGAGCATGGCCAGTTTCTTCAATTTGCTATGCTTGCCGCGACCCCAACACACCTATTACAATTATATATTGACATGTAGCACAGGACACCATCTTGTGACCCTACTATACAGTTCCTTAAAGGTGGACAGGAGTAAACTGAATATAAATTCCGGGGTGGGTGGGAGAGGGACATTTGATTGCAGTTCATAGGTTAAAGTAGAAAGCAACATGTTCTTTAGTACGTGAAATGTCTTGTAATGCACAATTCAGATTGTTGCATTTTAATTATCTCCAACCTACCTATCTAACTCTGATACAGCTAAGTAGAATCTAACCAGGCAGGTCTGCTGCATGTCTGAGATGTAAAGCGGATGGTGCTTCCTTTTTCCACCTTGTGTGGGTATGTGACAAAATTACAGATTTCTGGAGGGACATGTCTGAGAGGATGTGTAGGGCCACTGGAGTCCACGTCATGCCTTCTCCAGAGAATTGATTGCTGGGTATGATCGCCAGGCCAAAAAATAAGAAGCAGCAATATAAATTCCTGCAGCTGGCGCTGGTATAGGCGGAAAGGCGGACTGCTATTGGGTAACAGGTACTGCGTGGCCTTATGCATTTATGCATGGATAGAGGATTCTATGGACTGGGCACCAGCTGAAGAGGTGCATCTCAGAATGTCTAGAAAGGATTATGGAGGATCTAGAGGTGTGGGGTAACACTTTGAATGCATTACTCAGCGATGCAGGACTTGATGGAACATCCCTATCTCAGACCACACACCCAAAATGGAAGATTAAGTTAAAAGGATATTGACAAGGTGCAGGAAATGGAGTCCCCATGTTGTGTGTGGAAACACTACAATTAACCCTGTCAGCATGGGAAATTGTTGCCCAGGATCAAGGATTGGGATTCACTTAGAATGTTAATATGGAGGACTGTGTGACAATTATGGTAACTTGTATTAGGGGTAGGGCAAAGGCAGGGGCAGCAAGCTGACCATGCAGGTCAGGCAGAAGTGGCAGTTGCAGCACAACGGACCATGCAGGGCAAACAGGGAAGGTAGCGGCAGCATTTGTGACAATGAAGGGCAGGAGGAATTGGCAGTGCGACACAATAGACCATGAAGGGCAGGAGGGGAGAGTGTTGCCGCACAGACTCAGACAATGGAGGGCAAGACAAAACGGACTGGGGCAGCAAGCTGATCAATCGGGACAGGCAGGGGGAAGGAGGCCGGAGAAGCAAGCTGATCTTGCCATGGGTGGTGGGAGATTGGCCGCCCGCAGGAGGTTGGGAGCAGGTCCAACGTCCAGCCCTCCTCTGTGCACTGTAAAAAGGTATACTAAGTGAGGGAGTTGGGTGAATATGATAAAAAAAGAAAACTGAAATTCACTGGGGAAAAAAAGGTTAAAGTGACGTTATAGTTAAGCCTTCTAATAATATAAAAACTGTTTTAAAGCCAAAAAAAAACTGAAGTCACCAGTTCTACTTTAGTGAGCGAACTATAACTTGCGCCCCCGTCATGCACTGCTTATAGCCTCACAGTGTTCAATGACATCAGTGATGGCATCTCAAATGACATCATTGGCATCACGGATGACATCATCAAACCTACTGCTGTTCAATTTACTCTATATACCGATACAGCATTTCAGATGTGAAAGTATTAATATCTCAGAATCACGTAACGCATAAAGTTAACGTTCAGAAACACAAGCTCCCTTATGTGAACCAAGCTCCTACTGCGCATCCCCTTCGTCCTTGTCGGGGCTGACAAGTAGTCAATGGAATCACCACTAACCTGTATCTTTACCCAGCAGGCGCGATGCGAAGCTATGTCTCAAATTCCCCTTTGTGATACCCCTCAAGAGCATTTATTAAAGATATCTAGAAAAGTACCACTCCGGGGAAAAAAGGAAAGGGATAAAATAAGAAAAAACTGCTGAAGCAAATTAAGAAGCTTCATCCGCAGCGTCCTTCATAGCGTGGCAAACCGCGCTCTGGAAAATGTCCCACTTAAGTGTGTAATATCTGCAGCAGGATAGAAAAGAGGCAAACATTCATAAGGAACAAACAGTGGCACCTCTCTATAGGCTAGAAGTCCAAATACGCTACTCACTTCTTACACACAATCAGGAGACAGCAAAATAGTAAGTCAGTCACGCAAATACAATGGATCTTGTACTGGAATCCTGACTCTTCTGAGCATGAAGTATTCGTTGGTTATTTTGTACTAATCATCATGCGACAAACTTCATAGCAGTAAGTCCATTGGAAATCAAAAACAAAGTTGAATAGAAGAAAACAAAACGACTACTCAGAAAAATGCAAGTTCAAATAAAGAAAATGTTACTTGACAGCTGTCCTCGTTGAAAGTCTCTCTGCAGCTCGCATACGAAGCGGAGCAATGTGCAAGCGAAGCCCTGCAGACCTTGAATGTAAGTCGCTTGTCATTCACTGGGGAATCAATAAAAGAAGACTGCGGTGACCGGGCTCCGAGGTGCGATAACCAGGCAAGCCTTGAAGTCTGTACGCACTACTACAATAAACAAACGGCTCCAGCCGCTTGCCGAGTGCAGCCTCAATGCGTTGAAGGAGAAGTATCGTCACTTCAGGAATCTGCTGACAGCTGAGGGAGCCACAGCCTCCCGCTGAAAACTCCGGAGTGAAGCAGCGCAGCAGCTTCCCGGCAAGTCAATTACCGCTACTTCAAATCAGCGGAAACAAAGGGTGGACGCGTAAAGGAACACGCTCAAAAAATGTAGAGTCACAAGGGATGTCAGAATGCAATAAATAAACGAGCTGACTGCTCGCACAGGAAGGCACAATCCAAGTGAAGAATCCGGGTAAATTGTCAAGCCCCTTCCTGGGCAGGGCTTAAATAGCCAGTCCACAGGTGCTTCATATTATGCTCTTACTCTTATATTCCCAGGATTTCTGGGAGTTGTAGTCTTTTGTAGTACTCCACATTCTTCCCCCAGTCACACCATTATAGAAGAGAGGGGGGGATAAAATGGAGGAAGGCTGACACTTGGGCAGATGACCATGACAGAACCCCCCGGTAGCGACCGACGCCTCAGCGGTCTACCAGGTCTGAAGGGATTCCGCTCATGAAAGCGCCGCAAGAGAACAGGACAGTGAAGGTTGAATCGGTTCACATGACCTCTCCTCCGGGCCATACCCAGTCAACCAGGTAATAGATACGACCCCTCATCTGTTTCGAATCTAGGATCTTTCTAACCTCATACTCTTCCTCACCTTCAATGTTTATTGGAGGGGTGGCAGGCAGTAATCTAGTGTCCTCATAGCATTGACGCAGAAAAGAAACATGAAACACTGGATGAAGCGCCATGAATGAGGAATGGACAGTTTCATCGCTAAAGGGTTTACTACCTTCTTGATGGTATAGGGCCCAGTAAACTTAGGTTTTAATCTATTTGTTCCCCTGAAGTGTATATGTTTGGTGGCTAACCATACTCTGTCCCCTACTCGATATGAGGGTTCTGAAGTGCGCTTTTTGTCTGCGAATCTTTTTTCTGACTCTATGGTCTTATGTAACTGTATCTTGGCGTCTGCTAACACGGTACGAAGATGAGCATGATGTTCTTTTATGGAAGGATGTGTCAACGTAGCTGGTTTCTCAAAGGGAAGCATATTAAGGTGGAATCCTAGCAAACAGTAGAAGGGAGAACACCCCAGGGATGAGTGTTCGTTGTTGTTGTAGGTGAACTCCACCGTCCACAACAAGGTACTCCATTCTTCTGTATGCACCAACGTGAAACACCACAGGTATTGCTCCAAAGTCTGGTTCAACCTTTCGGTTTTCCCATCTGTTTGGGGATGGAAGCTGGTGGAGAGGTGGGCATCTACATTCATGGTTGTACCTAAGGCCCGCCAAAATTGAGAAGTGAACTGAGTCCCTCTGTCGGTTATGAGCACGGCAGGTAATCCATGAGCCCTCACAATGTGTTGCAAGAAGAGTTTAGCCTATGCTGCTGATGTCTGTAAGCTGGACAAAGGAATAAAATGTCCCATTTTGGTTAAATGGTCAATCACCACCAAGATTGAATTGTATCCATCACTCAGAGGCATCTCAACTATAAAATCCATGGATACGGTGTGCCACAGGCTAGGAGGGACTGGTATGGGTCTAAGTAGACCGACTGGTTTGGCATGACTAGACTTCCCTTGGGCACACACGCCACATCCTTTTACATATCGTTCCACGTCTCTATGTTAAGAAGGCCACCAAAATTGCCTTCCTGTTACGGATATCGTTTTCTTTATTCCCATGTGTCCTCCTAGTGTGGAGTCATGAGTCCAAGAAAGGACTTGTTGCTGTAAGGATTCATCTGGTACGTACAGAGAAAGATCACGATAAAGAAATTGGTCCTTCTTCTTATGATGTTCAGGGTCTTCTCTTATCCAAGCGACTTGGTCAATGGAGGTGAGATCTCTTTTAAGTCTTCAAGGAATTTATCTGGAGTTGTTAAGGCGATCTCATGGTCGGCAAAGGCAGTCTCCTGTATGACTCTTGGGGGTTCAAGGGTTTCATCTGAGCTAGAGTCCGAGGGAAGGTCAGGCCTGGAAAGAGCCTCCACTTTGACATTCTGGGGACCAGGTCGATACTTGATCACAAAGTCATAGTCAGAGAAAAACAACGACCAGCGGAGCTGTTGTGGAGTTGAGGCACGTGCTGTCTTCAAAAACAGCAGGTTCCGGTGATCTGTATAGATTTCTACTGTATGTTGTGCTCCCAACAGGTAATGCCCCCATTCTTCACAGACTCTCTTAATAGCTAGTAGTTCTTTGTCCGTTATGCTGTAATTGAGTTCGCATGGTGAGTTTGCGTGAAAAATAAGCTACTGGGTGCAGTTGTCCTGTTTCGGGGTGTCGCTGGGATAACACTCCTCCCAACACATAATGAGATGCATCAGTTTCTACGATGAAAGGTAGAGTAACATCTGGGTGTCGTAAAATAGGGGCTTGTGTGAATCTTGCCTTTAGGTCTTGAATAGCTTCTTCTGCCTCCTCTGTCCATTCAAACTTAGCATTCTTTTTGAGGAGACTGGTGAAGGGCTGAATAATTTTAGAGAAGTCTTTTCTGAATCTCCTTTAAAAGTTGGCAAATCCTAGGAAGCTTTGCAACGATTTCACACACGTGGGAGATTTCCACTGAGTTATGGCCAACACCTTCTTGTCATCCATATTCAGTCCCTTCATATTTATTATGTATCCCAGGAACTCAATTTCTGACACGTGGAAAAAACATTTCTCAGGTTTCGCGAATAAGGAATGTTGTACCAAACGATCCAATACCGCCTTGACGTGGGATATGTGTTCTTGCATGGTAGAAGAGTATATGAGAATATCGTCAATATAAACGATACAAAACACATCCAAAAGACCTCCTAATACCTCATCCATGAAGTACTGGAAGGCAGCCGGGGCATTGCACAGCCCGAAAGGCATCACTTGATATTCGAACAAGCCGAATTTTGTTTGAAATGCCGTCTTCCACTCATCTCCTTTCTTAACCCGTACAAGATGGTATGCTCCTCTCAGATCAAGTTTCGTAAAGACCTTCGCCCCCTTAGGTTGGTCCAATAACACTGGAATCAAAGGTATAGGGTACCTGTTCTTAATGGTCACCCTGTTGATGTCTCTAAAGTCAATACAAGTCCTAAGTCCTCCTTCCTTCTTGGGTATAAAGAAAAAAGGGGATGAGGCTGGGAATGAAGAGGGTCGAATTAATCCGGTCGCCAGATTCTCGTCAAGATACTCTCGAAGATGTTGGTTCTCTGGCTCTGTTAAAGCATAAATTCTGATGCAAGGAAATTGCAGCCCCATGTACGAGATCCATCCGGCAAGCGTACTCTCTGTGAGGGGATAGATGCCTGGCTTCTTGTTTATCAAACACCACCTGGTACTGATGGTACTCCTTAGGTATTGAGGTTGCATAACACGTTAAAGGTTCGGTTCCCCCAGTGGCTAAACAGTGGGCCTGTGTCTCATTGTTAGTTTACCTCAGTCTCTCATGTGTACAGTGTTCTTTGCAGAACGGTGAATCCAAGGTAACAGTGCGAACTGCCCATTTCACTGAGGGATCGTGTAGTGTTAGCCAAGGCATTCCCAAAATTAGACAGAATTGGGGAGCATCTATCAGATCAAATTGGATCTCCTCGTAGTGGTTTGAACCAAATTGCATCACCAGAGTATGGTATTTTACAGGTCCTGAAGTCAAAGCAGTGCCATCCACCGCCTTCACTGGTTCCTGAGTGCTCTTCTGTATGCATGGTGTCCGTAAGCCTTTAGCATACTGTCGGTCTATCAAATTGCCTGTGGCTCCTGAATCCACCAAGGCCGAAACCGTCAAACACCCTGTCTGGGGTAACCACAATGTAGGGCACACATTAAGATTGGCTACGGTCCTTTGGATGGTGTTTGCTATAATGGGAGAGATCTCGTCTTTCTCTATTCCTGAACAAGGGATCTCGTTCTTCTCCAGGGAGACTAGTTTCCCGACTGCTCGTAACTCTGAACAACAGCTTGGGTCTTTCTTGCCGGTGGCCTATCAGGCAACCTGGTCCGAGCCTTGCACTCCTTGATAAAATGTCCTCCTTTCCCGCAATAAAGACAGTTTTAATTTGCGGCGTTTTTCACGTTCTTCTGAACTAAGAGGACATCGTATGCCATTTATTTGCATAGGCTCCACTCCCTCATTCCCACTTGAGTGCTCCTCGGTACTGATCTTGGGACGTGGTAAGAAATATTTCGAATCCCCTTTGGCCTTATCTCCTTTCTAGCATTCTGCAGTCAAGTTGAACTGTTAACTCGATCAACTCTTCACATGACTGGGGTAATTGCACTATTTGTGACAATATGTCTTTTAATTCACTGAGCAATCCCTGGTAGAAGAGAGAAGTTTGTTTCTCCATTGGCCAATTCGTTTCTACTAGGAGACGATTAAAAGTAGTAATGTATGTCAATCGGTCCTGTGATCCTTGTCTAAGGGTGAGGAGTTCCTTGTCTAATGACAGAAGGTGTGATTTCCTCTCAAATAATTTGCTCATCTCATAACAAAAATCCAAGAAATTGTACAACAAGGGGTCGTCTCTTTCGATTAAGTGACTAGACCAGCTGGCTGCATTTCCTCCAAAGTATGACAGTATAAAAGCTGTTTTCGTTTGTTCATTATGGAACACTGTGGGTTTACATAAGAAGTGCAGCCTACATTGGTTCAAAAATATCCTGAACTTCCTAGGGTCCCCAAAATACCTCTCAGGTGGAGCCAAGGGAACTTGCGGGGGCTGTATAACCTGTAGTGGGGCGGTTCATGTAGAAGCTGAGTGGGTTCTGGGAATAGGAAAAGTACCCTGTGCAAGGTGTCCTCCCCCTATCTGGAGAATGTAGTGATGGCTCTGAGCTAGCCCCATTGGACTGCACAGGAGGTGGCAGAGTCCAATCCTTAATATGACTACCTCCTGTCTCGGTCTTACTCTTCCTGCTTATTCCCGCTATTTCCCGTCTCACTGATCCCATCTCCTTTCTTATCTCCTGGTTTTCAGCACGAAAGGCAGCGACCTCTATTTGTAGAGTAGTCACCGTCTCTAATAAGGAGGTGAGAATAGTGTTGGTATCCATCGCCCAGGCCAGTATGTAAACTTGGGCTTCACAATCTGTCGGGGCTGACAAGTAGTCAATGGAATCACCACTAACCTGTATCTTTACCCAGCAGGGGCGATGCGAAGCTATGTCTCCAATTCCCCTTTGTGATACCTCTCAAGAGCATTTATTAAAGCTATCTAGAAAAAGTACCACTAAGGGGGAAAGGGATAAAATGAGGAAAAACTGCTGAAGCGAATTAAGAAGCTTCATCCGCAGCGTCCTTCATAGCGTGGCAAACCTGGCTCTGGAAAATGTCCCACTTAAGTGTGTAATATCTGCAGCAGGATAGAAAAGAGACAAACATTCATAAGGAACAGTGGCACCTCTCTATAGGCTAGAAGTCTAAAATACGCTACTCACTACTTTCCCACAAGCAGGAGACAGCCAAATAGTAAGTCAGTCACGCAAATACAATGGGTCTTGTACTGGAATCCTGACTCTTTTCTGAGCATGAAGTATTCGTTGGTTATTTTGTACTAATCATCATGCGACAAACTTCATTGCAGTAAGTCCATTGGAAATCAAAAACAAAGTTGAATAGAAGAAAACAAAACGACTACTCAGAAAAATGCAAGTTCAAATAAAGAAAAAATAAAAGGTTACTTGACAGCTGTCCTCGTTGAAAGTCTCTCTGCAGCTCGCATACAAAGCAGAGCAATGTGCAAGCGAAGCCCTGCAAACCTTGAATGTAAGTCGCTTGTCATTCACTGGGGAATCAATAAAAGAAGACTGCGGTGACCTGGCTCCGAGGTGCGATAACCAGGCAAGCCTTGAAGTCTATACGCACTGCTACAATAAACAAACGGCTCCAGCCGCTTGCCGAGTGCAGCCTCAATGCTTTGAAGTATCGTCACCTCGGGAATCTGCTGACAGCCGCTAGCAATTATCCCGGCAGGGAGCCACAGCCTCCTGCTGAAAACTCCGGAGTGAAGCCGCGCAGCAGCTTCCCGGCAAGTCAATTACCGCTACTTCAAATCAGTGGAAACAAAGGGTGGACGCGTGGAGGAACATGCTCAAAAAATGTAGAGTCTCAAGTGATGTCAGAATGCAATAAATAAACAAGCCGACTGCTCGCTCAGGAAGGCACAATCCAAGTGAAGAATCCGGGTGAATTGTCAAGCCCCTTCCTGGGCAGGGCTTAAATAGCAGGTCCACAGGTGCTTCATATTATGCTCTTACTCTTGTATTCCCTGGATTTCTGGGAGTTGTAGTCTTTTGTAGTACTCCACATTCTTCCCCCAGTCACACCATTAAAGAAGAGAGGGGGATAAAAGGGAGGAAGGCTGACTCTTGGGCAGATGACCATGACAGTCCTGTACCGAACACATTGTGTATAGCCGACCTCATTGGGCAATTACACAGACATAGGTGGGTAAGTCCCTTCTGCACACAGTGTTCACCCTGTGAACAACTGTTCATGGAGAACCCACTCCCTCCAGAAACCTATGCACAGCCTTTGCCCTGTACCAAACGCATCATGGATAGCCTACCTCTCATGGATAATGACCCAGGCAAGGGTAGGAAAGTACCTACTGCAAACAACCCTTACCTCGTGTAGAACCACTCCATGAAGAGCCCAATCCCTCTAAACATCTAAGGCCCCTTAGGTGGTCAAGGTCCTATTCTCACAGCCTTGATATTTGTTATTTATTAATTTCTATAGCGCCAGAATCACCCCGTAAGGGGTATCTCCGCGCTTGGGACGTTATGCTACAGCCAAACCATAGGGACTCAATGTTCACCCTAGAACACTCAGTGCAGGAGAAGTACAGAGCGTGAGCTGACACCACTCTGAGCTGCATGTCTCAAGGTGCGATGCGTGGCAACCACCGCCTTGATGTACGGAGAAACCTACATGCTTCTGCTGCCATCTCTACTGGCTGTGCGCCCAAACGAACGACAGCATTGGGATCAATTCTATGCAATATATGGGCTGTTTTAGTAAATGTAATTCCAAACAGAACCCTTTAGAGCAATTAAGACACTCATACAGATACATCCGAATGCAGTCCTTCGTAAGATTATTGAAGTGATTGTCATTAGGATGTCCATATTTAACAAGATTTCTCCTTTAGAACATACATTTTCAGAATTGTAAATTATCAGGTAGATATGTGGAATGATGAAAAAAATGAATTTAAGGTACAACAACACTTGAAAGCCGGAGTTTATTAAATGCATCTTTAATCTACACATTCTAGCTTCCTTGTGCCTATATATACATTCCATGTACTTATGTATCTATATATTTATTACTATTCTTCTAACTCAGCATATGCAATGCACTACCCTATTTCTTACCCTTTACCGCTCTCAATATATCCTCCACCTCAAGTCTGATTCATCTCAAACCTCATTCTACTACTCTTTCTCGAATGCACTACCCTATTTCTCACCCTATACCTCTATCATTACATCATTACCTCCACTGTCTTGTTCAATCCAAATAACTAACATATCCACAACTGAAATTACTTTCATATTTTCACTATACTAATTCACTACCAATCCGTTACGGGTTCCGGAGTAGTGTGCTACTCACAGAAAAAGCGCTTTGACGCCTCGTCAGGGGTAGTAAGCGCTATATAAATGCAAACATGTTTCCCTCTATCCCTCCACTATACTTTTCAATCCAAATAACTAACATAGCCACCATTCAATTTACTTTCATATTTCCACTATATTAATTCACTACTAATCCTTTATGGGTTCTGGAGTAGCGTACTACTCCCCGAAAAAGCAAACCTTTTTCCCTCTATCCCTCCACTATCCTTCTCAATCCAAATAACTAACTAGCATATCCACCACAAAAAATATTTTCATATTTCACTATACTAATTTACCACTAATCCTTTATGGGTTCCGAAGTAGCGTGCTACTCGCATAAAAAGCACTTCGATGCCTCGTCAGTTGTAGTAAGTGCTATATAAAGGCAATCCTTTTTCCCTCTTCTATCCCCCACTGTCCTTCTCAATCCAAATAACTAATAACTAACTAACCACTCAAATTACTTTAATATTTTCACTATACTAATATACTACTAATCATTTATGGGTTCTGGAGTAGCCTGCTACTCGCCTGAAAAGCGCTTCGACGCCTCGTCAGGGGTAGTAAGCGCTATATAAATGCTAACAAACATATATATACCGAACACTTTTAAGGTAGCGGACCTCTTGTGGGCAATTAGGTACGTATAGATGGGCAGGCAGCAGGCGCATACAATCTTTTCTCCTATGCACCACTTCTCATGCAAAGCTCAGTCCCTCCAGACACCTAAGGCTCCTTATGAGAGTAAGCACCTACTTCGTAGAACCTTCACTCTATAGCTGAAGGCCAAACGCGGCTGGGTGTTGTGCGCCCGCAAGGGGTTGGGTGCAGGCCCTGCGATGAACCCCATCCTGCGCACGACCTTAGATAACTTACTTTACGATAAAAAAACATAGAAATTCACTGCAAAAAGCAAAGGTTAAAGTGTTGTTATAATTAGGAATTGTAATAATAACTTACTTTACATTAAAACAAAAACGTTAGAAATTCACAGAAAAAGCAAAAAATAAAGGGACGTTATAGTTATGTGAAAATATCTCGAGGCATGTGTGGCTGAAGATACACATGCTGTGCATAATTCCACCATCTAGTATTTGGCTCGGATGACTGCAAGTTGTTTTTCTTCGAAGAATGTTTTCGAGTCACAAGAATGTGTGACTCCTCCTCTCGGTGATACTGCGCATGGGCATCGACTCCATTGTTAGATTGTTTTTCCCCCCCCCCCCCGACGGGTTCAGATATACTCTTTCGCTCTCTGGCTCGAGATGGTCCCGGGTTCCCTTCGGTTCACCATTAGTTCATCTGAATCGATGGTATTGTCTCGATCATGAAGATGTTCTTCCATCTGGAGCGTGGAAAAAAATCCCTTGCGTCGAATCTCTCGACTCGCCTTAGCGGCTTTCGCGCCTCGCCCAACTGGGCTTTTTTCAAAACGTTCAGTCCTACCCAAAAATGAGCTGTTAATGGAATGCACTCTGTTCCGATTTTGTCTGAACTGCCATTCTAAATATCCGCACACCAACCAGCATTCGGTCTGTAACTTATGCCTCTCACCCGACCATCGAGAAGGTACCTGTGAGGCCTCCAGGTCCTTTCGGTCTAAAAAGACACTTCTGGACAGACGTGCACGGCATCTAGAAATGCAGTGCAAAGACTATACGCCTGATATTTTCGGTCAGGCAGAAGAAGAGTAAGAAGAGGCTTTGGCAACAGTGGTGGAGTCGGTCTATATACAAGACTCCGATTCCCAGTTGGACACTGAACAAGACCCAGTTCGAATGGAGTCTTCTGAAGGTCATCGGACCGTGAGTACACATACCCTCGATCCAAGGCCCACAAAATCGGCTCCAACCGATAAGACTGCTCACGGTCCGCCACTGCTTAAAAGCCTTAGTGTGTCCTGCTCAATTGATTCGGAGGCCCTGCCCTCGGGCTTGGCACCGAAACATTGGCCTGCAGCAGGGGCCTCCACCTTAAAATCTGCACCAGAGCCTACGCACTGAACCATTCCCTCGGTTCGAAAGCCAAATCCCACAGCTCTTCGGCTCCGACCACTCCAGCTCCATAACCAAAACAGGCATCAGCTCCGAAATGTTAGGCCTTCGGACCGAAAAACCCACTGAGCCAATTCTCGAAACAATGCAAGATCGGCTCGATCCAAGGGAAAAAACTTTACAAATTCAACCTGACACAAAGAAGATTGTTTTTCAATCGGCAGCGCCGCCTCCACCTAAAAGACACTTATCTTTCGATGAGGCCATTAATGCTCCATCATTGCCTCCAAAAAAGAGCTAAAAGGACATGGCCACAAGTCCTTTATATGTTCCTATTCCTGCCTCTCCCACTCCACAATCACGATCACGTACTTTCACTCCTGCAACTAGCTCACTACAACAGTCAGAGGAGGGCAACATTACACCTCACACACATTCACCCATTAGGGACGACCAGGATGACATAGGAGAAGATACACGACGTACAGACCAGTGGGATGCCAAGACCCACAGGGTGATACAGACCCTGACCTTTACCCAACACTTCCATCCCTACCAGATGATGCTGCAGCTTATCAGGATTTAATAGCTAGAGCTACAGCGTACCACCAAGTGCCCTTGCATGAAGATCATATGGAAGACAACTTCCTTTTTGAGACCCTCACCACTGCACAAAGGGTATCACAATTTTTACCCATACTTAAAGGATTTTTACGCCACGCTAATGAGGTTTTCAAAGATCCTGTAAGGGCATGTGTAACTCCAAGAATAGGCAAAAAGTATAAGGCAGCACCGTCTGACCCCATATACATCAAAGGTCAGTTATCACTGGACTCAGTTGTGGCTAATGCAAGAAAGAAGACAAGCTCCCAAACAGGGTATGCTCCTCCCCCAGACAAAGAATCAAAACTAATTGATGCATCTGGTAAACGGGTAGCGGCACAATCAGCTAGTCACTGGAAAATAGCTAACTGCCAGTCCTTAGTAGCACGGTATGGCAGAGCATACTGGGATGAGATGGAGGGCCTCCTCCAACATCCCCCAGAAGAACATAAGAAAAGGGGTATCAACTAGTTATTGAGGGCAAATTCATTACAAACAATTCTATTAAATGGGAAACGACCTTAACAACGCGGTCAAAACACCGCAGTACATTTAGATCGCTGCTTTTACAACGCAAGTCGTTACCACGACTTGCACTGGAGGGCGCTCTAGACTAAGGAATAGTGTGATTTACTATTCCAACACCTTCCCTACTGTACGTAGGCTGGAGTTGGAATAGTAAATCATACTATTCCTAAATCCAGCGCCCTACAGCGCAAGTCGTGGTAACGACTTGCGTTTTAAAAACAGCGATGTGATGTACCGCGATCTAAATGATCGCGTTGTTACATCATACATCCCTATTAAATGCACACTAGATTCCACTGACACAGTAGCTAGAGGCATTAAGCATCCTCTTACGCAGACATGCTTGGCTACGTGTCTCTGGGTTTAAAACAGAGATTCAATGGGCTGTCCTTAATTTACCATTTGATAAGGAACACCTTTTTGGACTGCAGATGGGTGCAGCTCTAGAAAAAATGAAAAAGGACACTGATGTCGCAAAATCTATGGGTGCCCTCCAATCAACATTTTGTGGATCTTTGTGTCCCCCGAATTTCAAACCAGGTGTAAAGGCTGCATCAACAGACACCTCTGGGTTGCAATATAAAAACCAAGACCAAACATCAACCTTCTAAAACCCTCTACATAAGTAATTATAGGGGAAATAATTTCAGAGGGTGAGGAAATAATACCCGCACCACAAATACCTCCTCTAAACAATGACTCCCTCACCATTCCCCCTGATCATCTAACACCTGTCGGGGGGGGTGTCTACAGCAATTCTTCCCACAATGGCAAACCATTACAACAGAGCGATGGGTGTTGGACATTAACCAACATGATTAGTGTCTGGAGCTTATCACAACTCCGCCAAACTTTCCACCCAAAAGACTCAAACTTCTCAAACATCACCAACTTCTGCTCAAGGAAGAAATAACAGCTCTCCTGCTAAAAGGAGCCATAGAGCCAGTACAACCTCAACATCAAAGAACAGGAGTATATTCACAATACTTTCTCATTCCCAAAAATAGACAACTCACTTCGACCCATTTTAGACCTCAGTCCCTTAAATCACTACATTGTCTCGGAACACTTCCACATGGTCACCCTGCAGGAAGTAATGCCCCTATTACAAAAAGGCGACTTCATTTCAGTGTTCAACCTCAAGGACGCCTACTTTCATATACCAATTCATCATGCCCATTGCAAATACCTACGGTTTGTCTTCGAACACCACTCCTCCATGTGTATTTTCAAAATGCCTGGCAGTAGTTGCAGCACATTTGCTCGGAGAATACATTCCTGTTTTCCCTTACTTGGACGATTTTTTCATAAAAGCCATCAACACCCACATTTGCAATCAACATACTTAAAAGACAATCATTCTACAACATTGTAGAAAAGTAGGATCTGCTTTCATGATTATTCCCACTTTTTTCCGGTGTCCGTATGTTTTTTTTTTTTTTACTAGTCTGACTGGGATCCTGCTAATCAGGACCCCAGTCACTGTGCTTCCTCCCTAATTTTGACATGGTAAGTACTTCTGTACCTCCACAATTGGCTACTGGTGTACCCCTATAAGTCTCTAGTATATGGTCTTGAGGTACCCAGGGCATAAGTACACCAGGGATCTCCCATGGGCTGCAGCATGTATTATGCCACCCATGAGCGACCAAGCACACTGTGACTACAGGCCTGCCTTTGCAGCCAGTGTAAGCTGGTGCTAGCGCCACTTACGGCAGATATAGGTTTTCTTATATCTGAGGTCACTACACTTAAAACCTATAAGTCACCCCTAAGGCAGGCCTTTCAATCCTGAAGACAGGGTGTTGGGTTATAAGTGTGAGGGTGCCCCTGCATGAGCAGGACACCCCTACAAACCCCGGAGTCGAAGTGCGGTCAGCCATTTTGATACATGTAGTGGCCATCCGTCATTATGCAATGGCTAACTATATAGTGGCTGTGCCGAACCTGGGCATGTTTGGTATCAAACATGTTGGAATCATACCGCAACACAATTACAGGTGTTGGAGGTATGATTCCATGCACTGGGGGGCTCCTCCTTGAAACCCCCAGTACTCTCGGTAACAGCCTTCCAGGGTCTGCCAGCAAGCTAGTGCTGCTGCTGACCCCAGACACGATTCTGCCCTCCTGCTGCTGAGCTGAGCTCTAGCAGGGGAAGGTAGAACAATAGGGTTCCTGTCACAGGGAGGTGTGACCACCAACCAGACAGGACTTAGTGTATTGGGCGTGCGTGGGGTGGCGGGCGCTTGCCAGTGCTACCATACTGCTTTGAAGGGCACATTTGGTGCCCTTCATCCATACTCCAGTTGGAACCAGTTCTGGGAGTCCTGCCTCCCGCTCTGTCACGAAACTGGACAAAGGACATGGGAGTATCCTCCTCTCTTTTCAGTCATTCCTCTGGTAGGGACCCCTGAGTCGTCCTAATCCCTTTCTTAGGGTATAAAAGGACCCATCTGTGGGTGGCCCCGCAGATTCATCGTGGGACAAGACTCAAGCCTGAAACCACGTCACTCCTCGACCGTCTGGACACTTGGACTTCGCCTGGAACCGACACTGCCTCACGGAAGACTCCTGCTGCTCCTGGTCTTGCTGTTCTGCAAGTCTTCGTCGTCTGTGTTTGTGCTTCTTCCAGCATCTTCAGCAGCCCTGTGGGCATTAATAACACCCGAAATAATCTCCCTTGGAGTTAAGGAGTCACTTCCTTGCATCAGCAGGCATCGCAACGAAGCTGACCGGTCTGCTGCTCCTGACGCCCCACTGACTTTGAAAGGCTCAGCAACACAGGTGGTGGTTCTGCAACTCCTTTGAGGCCTGACCTGTCCTCTCTGCAATTTTGAGGCCATTATCCCTCGTCGGACCGCATGGACCCAACCCTTGGGCACCGCTTGGACTTGCCGTTGCCAAGGCTTGTTGGCTCTGCAGTCCAGATATCTTCAGGCTACAAGAAGCTCCAGAATCTCTTCCTGCCAAGATCAGCGTCCTCACCACATCCTCTGCACCGTGGGCCTTCATCTTTGGTGACCTGCTTGAGTTCCTCTTGCAACTCCTCTGCCTGTGGGTCCTCTCGAGGGTCTTCTCCTACTTCAGTAGGCTCTTCTGCTTGCTTGAGGCCTGCTCTTACTCTCCTGCATGTGGTGAGTCCCTTAGACCTTGCTGGCCCCAATGTTGCTCCTTCTTCACTTTCCACGCCTGTTGCAGCTGCCAAGGCTTGTTGGTGCTTCCGCCGGACACCGACCCCCCTGGTTCTTGACTTGCAACGTGGTACAGCTCGTGCATGGCTCCTAGTCTTCCTCAGTGTTGCCTGGTCCTCGCAGTGCAGTGACAAGGTCACGGTCATCACTCCTGCATCATCCGACATCAGTGGGCATTGCTCTTCCATGCCTCCTGGTCACCTCTGAGTGGCATAGACTCTGTCCCCTCTGCTTGCAGGTTATTCTCCTCAAGAATCCACCCTTAGAATCTACCGGACTCTTGCAAAGTCTTCGCCAGCGGCATCTTTACTGAAGTCATCCATTGTGGTCTACGGCGGTTTCCAACGTCACTCCGCACCCGGCTTTCCTGGTGCAGGTATCCTGGTTCCTGGGGTATCCACGGGTGGGGTGACTCTCCAACCTTCTGTCTTCCACAGGGTTTCTTCGGGGTCCACTGGGAAGGGTCCTTCTTCTTCAAAGCTGCAACAGCAACTTTCCCGTTGACTTCAATTGAGTACGTGGCTGGTTTTTCACTCTGCACACAGCCTCTGTGTGGTTCCTGGGTACTTACTTTGGGTGGTTCCTTGTGTCCCCAGCTCTTCTGAGTCTCCTGGTCCAAGTCCTGACGTCGGTCGCAGTTCGCATTCCATTTTCTTACTATATGCTTTGCTCTCCCCTTGGGGACCACTGTGTATTGTGCTTACTTACCTCTTGCAGTTGAAGTATTCTTGTGTATTTGTGTTGATATCTCTGGGTAGGAGGTATACCAAAGTGTTAGTGAGTGTTGTGTAGTAAATAGACATTTTGTATATATACACTGTGTGGTTCTTTTTGGTTAAAGCAACACTACATGATTAGATCTGGTTAAACAAGCTGCTTAATACATCTTCTGGACTAAGCCTGAAGGTTGCTCTCCACAGATACCACTTAGAGAGCTTTCTAAGGTTGTCTAAGACCACTAAAACCACCATAAGGGTTGTCTGGATTAGTGCAGAGTGCTTCACTTAAATAAGTGTGCACCATATACTAAGCCAGCCTCCTACATACATCGTCTAAGGTTTACCATCAATGTGAAACAAATCACATCTCCACCACTAGAAATACAGCCGTACTTGGGGCAATTCTAAATACACAGTTAAGGTTGGCATACCCAAATACAGTCAGAATTCAAAACATTCAAACACTAATCCAACAGTTTCAAACAAGGAATCAACTCAGTCCGGACAATAATGCGCCTTTTAGGCATGATGGCATCCTGCATTGCAGTAGTCCCACACTCACATATGAGACTGCTGCAAGAATGCCTTTCACGTCAATGGAATCAGTCAAAGGGTCGGATGCTCAATCTAGTGGTGGTAGACAGCCGCACATATCACTCTCTACAGTGGTGGAACTCACAAAACCTTTCCAAAGAGCAGCCATTTCTATACCCAGTTCCCCAAGCCATTCTTACAGTGGATCCGTCTCTGGCAGGATGGGGAGCCCATCTGCAAACTCTAACAAATCAGAGTGTATGGGATCCCAAACACCAGGGTCTCCACATCAATTACCTAGAGCTTCAAGCTGGTTACCTAGAATTGAACGCATTCCTAACTCACCTAATCAACAAGGTTGTACTAGTCCGAACAGACAACATGACAACCATGTACTATTTACAAAAACAGGCGGGGGGCGCGCACTCTGCAATTATCACGCCTAGCTCAAAACAATCTGGCGCTTGTCAATTCATCACAACATTCATCTCCTAGCAGAACATGTACCAGGGACAAGCAATCAAGTTGCAGACCACCTCAGCAGGACGCTGCAGCAAGTTCACGAGTGGGAACTCCACCTCCCAGTAATCCAACCATACTTTCACAAGTGGGGGTTTCCACAAATAGACTTGTTCGCAACCCCAGAAAACGCAAAATGCCCAAACTCTGTGTCCAGATTCCCACACCCACTATCCAAATGCAATACCCTATAGATGAATTGGTCAGGAAAATTTGCCTATGCTTTTCCCCTCTTCCATTACTTACATTTGTGGTCAGGAAGCTCAGACAGATGTGATTCACCCTAGTTCTCATAGCTCCAACATGGGCAAGACAACCATGGTTCACCACACTACTAGAACTCTCACAAGTTCCCCACGAGAAACTTCCCCTCAACCCGGACTTCTCCCACAGAACCATGGCAAAAACAGACATCCCAATCTCAAGAAAATGAACCTTGCCATATGGCTCCTGAAGTCGTAGAATTTGGATATCTCAACCTTCCACAAGAATGTATGAACATTTTTAAACAAGCTTGTAAACCTACAGAAAGAAAAGGCTACTCCGCTAAATGGAAAAGATTTGTGTTCTATTGTCAAAAGCAAAAAGTTAACCCTTTACAAGCACAGGTACAAACAATTGTTTATCTCCTGAATCTTCAAGCATCAGGTTGAGCATACACCTCAATATGTTTACTCCTTGCTGCCATTGTTGTGTAGTTCCTATAGTACCCCTGCAGGACCTGCGCTTTTGGATAACATATACTACGGGCTTGGTGGCAGACTGACTCCGTGCACCCCCACCGTATATGTTAGCCTAGTTTGCATTAGCTAGCTCGCAGTGCCACTAGTGTCTCCTCTTATCGGGGAGAGATTAGTTCCGGGCAACCTTAGAACATGACAACCCAAATTCCCTCAGAATCGTGGAAACAATGTACTACCTTTCGCTCAGTCACTCGTGCTCACTTATTCGGTTTGTCTCAGAGAGTTACACAGAATAAACAGTTGGCGTTTCAATAAGTATTTATTGAACAGTTGTTATTCTAGTGTAAAATATATGTGCTGCGGTAACCAGCAGACAATAGCAGAGATATATTATCAGCAGTACGATGAAAGCAAAGGGATAGAACAGTTCTACCATATTGCGATAATCATGAATACATACATGAATATAAAAGCATTATGAAAAGTGCGCGTACTCCTATGATGCCTAACTAGATGTACCTGAGTGTACCTAGCATATGTGTGTAGGTCTAAAGCCTAAGAGCCAAGAATCCCTCTAGGATTTAGTCGAACCCCCATACCTGAATAGAGAGAGTGTGGGACCCCGTCCTGGTCTCGAGTTGGACACCCCGCAAGGGCTGTGTCAGACCGCTGTCAGCTGGAGCGACTGCATGCAGGAGCCTCAGCGTCTCTGGTCAGTGTGTCAGCATGGAAGTCTCGGTTCCCTCTGTCTTAGCGGGGCAAGATATTTATACCCTAAAGAGTCTCGGTCCTTAGTATGGATTGTATTGGACATGAGGAAGACGTCGGGGGTGAACTTTGTACATACATATTATGCAAGTGGTGTATTCCTAGAGAGCCATGCATAATTGATGAGTACAGTGTGGGCCTGTGTTTGGGAAAAACCCTGCTGTATTCAAAACCACAGGATAGATAACGTTCAGCCCTCAGTGCTCGTTGTGTACTAGCAAGGACCAATGTAGGTGAAAAATCATGCCTATATAAGGAATCATGACTATAATAGGACATGTACAGTTATGACCATAATTGGGCATATGCGGCTATGACCATAATAGGGCAAGTACGAATATGACCATATTAGGGTAAATATGAATACGTCCATTTTAGGGCATGTACGAACGGGTCTACATTAGGGCCTCTATGCGGGATATAACACCCACTCCTCTTCCGAATTGGATAAAAATGACCATACTTAAAATCTGGACAATTTAAAAATATTTTTAAAAGCAAGTAAAAACATGGTTTTAAAAAATCGTTAAAAATGAGGTGTGTAAAAAAGTTGTTAAAATTCAGCTATTTCTAGTTGCCACTTGAAGAAAAGTCAATATTGTCTCTCTATAAAAGTTGCATTACCATAAGCAGGAGAAGGCCATGCTTTTCTCAAGCGAAAGTGTCAATGTAAGAAAACGTTCCAAATTTAGATAGTTTGTTTTGAAACGAGCAAAGAAGCCGAATTCTTTCCCAGGACGCGATGAGCCAATTCGAGATTAAACGTCCTGGCTGGGAAGTTCAATATTATCGGTGTTAGCTGCTGCAGACGACAAATCCAACGCCTCACAGAGAACGTCAATCGCACATAGATGGAATGTAGCATTGCCAACAGTCGGTGCTGCAGCAGCTTGTGCGGCAGTTGTTACCTGGGTGCCTGAAGAGGAGTCGCCTAACCCAGCAGGAGCAGACGGCACCTGTGGATTCTCCAGGAATGCGTTCATCAGAATCGGAAGCCGCTGGGGACAACGCAGAGCATGGGCCTTTATGGGGTCCAGCATTGTATCCATGTCCGGAGGCTCATCTGATGGAAAAGTTAGACAAAGATCCAACGTGCATTCTTCTCCGCAGAACAGGCATCGAAGAACAGGTTAGAAGCAGTCAACCCAGACTGGTCTAAATGATAGAAACCAGGAGGCATTGAGTTCTCGCAGGCAATGAATGCCTTGAAGTTGTACCATGCGTTCACGGTATTTCCGCTCCAGGAGCGTGTTCACCATTCCCTCGGAAATTGGGCCATCCATTGCGTAGCAGCAATATTACAATCAGGATTCCTGCAATTAGGAATAAGATGAGCGGGAATCTCCCAAATACGCTTCCCAATACGGAGTGTATAAAATTTGGGATTACTCCGAGGACTGTCTGAAAGGTGCTTAACAGTCCGGACCCTATGGTCTTAAATAGGTGTACAATACCGCTCGTATCAGACATGTTGAAGATACGACTAACCGTTTCTGCGAAATGAATGGGGCAGTTTGTACGTATGAGTGCCTGTATCTCGGTCGAGGTCCTTGCAACTTGAAGTTCATAGGTTTCTCGAGCGGAGGTTAAGGGCACGGGTTGCTTTAAAAGCATGGCTTTCAATCTGCTCAGAGTATCAAATTGTATGAAAGAAACGTTCAGCGAAGGCCATAACGGCGCCTCCCTGACTGTGTTCAGTGGCGGAAACAATATTTGCATACAGCAAGTAACCCTGGAGTTAACAGTGACCAGATAGGCGGCGCCCGGAAGCATCCCACAGCAACCTTGATCATTTAGCATTAAGTAACTCCCATTCGAGAGCAGCTGGAAAACCGGCGTGATCATGGCCGCTGGGGTCCCTGACATGTGACAAGATAAGTTCGTTACTGAACCACTGCAGGCTCCATATAGAGAAATATCTTGACACATTAGAGAACCGCTTAAAGCGTTCTTGCAGTTTGTACCGCTTAGATACACTTCTCGATCTCCATTCCGGCATCGATATCTATATGGTAACTCCCAAGATTCCTTAATGTATCCCTTACCCATTTTTTCATAACTGCCTGCCTGTCTGCCTTTGCTCAAGGCAATATTGAAACTGAAACGTAGTGACCGGCAGAGTGATTTGGCCATGAATTAGCCATTCAGTTGATGGTGATTCGGCTACAGTGAAAGGTAACCTTTCCAGTTTCTCAATACGCAGCATTGTGTATTTGGCTCCATTTTGTGCCATTTCTGTCTATCAGTTAGATTGTATTCTGAAAACAGAGACACGGTGTTTATAAAACGCCAGGGCACATAGCCTGCACGCAAAGATTGTAGCGTCCAGCTTAACATCATAATAGAACGTAGCTGAGATTGCCCATGCTGTAACAAGGCCAGATCTTGTTCTAATATGTCGATTGCCGAAGACACAATGTTGCCTAAGGAGTAAATCCTGGAGGTCAAAGTTGTTAACCCATTATCCACTACAGCTAATGCCTTCTCTAAGTTAATACGGTCTATTTCCCGTATCCTCTCTGCGGCCTCTTGTTGGGATATTTTCCAGTTTTCATTACAGTAGGCATAAAGGCCTGCATATATGAAACGTTTCTGAAGTTGTTTCTTGGGTCCTAGTAGAAAATCTCTACGATCCATGTCAGGTGTGAGTAAGGTCAAGTGGTGCTTTACTTCTGTGAGTGTTGAGGTCTCTAGCCAATCAAGGCACAACTTCCCAACACTATAGGATGTCACTACCCCCGGGTGATGTCTCTGTACATAGCGTGGGTCTGGCCTATGGATACTAAACCCTTCGATTGTATTCATAAATCTCTGTTGACAGATGTTTGTCTCAATGGGCCAAACCAGCCATTCTGTCCAATCAGGATCTGATCTGTTGTACTGGAAAATGTCATGTAATCTCACCCCATGTGTAGTTGAATTCTGCCCCCCACCCATCTGTGATGGTGTTGGAAACCCCAGTGTGTTCATCTCCTTGCCTTAGGCTAATCCAAGACAGGTTGTTTGTTGCACAGTTTCATTCAGAAATAATATCTGCTGTGGAATGAGGCATGCTCTAAAAAGTGCTTCTATTCCCTGGACTTGCCAGTCCCTAGAACCCCAGATTGATTTTGAATCTATTGTGTCTTTTCATAGATCGAAACCCTGTTTTGACAACTGGTTCAGAAAGGATGCAGAGTAAATATGTTTGGTGTTTGTTAACATAATTTTCTGAGCTGAAATTTTCGCCACTTTATAATAAAATGACTTCGGGTCGGATGTGTTAAACCCTGAGAAGTATGTGAATTTCTGTGCAAATGCTTGTGAACTACCTTTTGGAGGTGTTGGGCAGTGCTCCCACTGGTGGTACGCGAACACATTTCTAGGTGTTATAGACTTGTGTAAGAAATGATGACCATATTGCTGGTAACAGTACAATGTATCATAGTCTGAAGTACCTTCTAACATTTCATTGTTCGGAAATGCGGCAGTTTTTTCTAAATCAGACGTCAAATTATTCACAGTATCAGTGTCCCAATCATCAGAAAATGTACTGGAGGTAATGATATCACTTAATGAAATTTTAAATACATGTTTAAGCTTTAAAAGTTCAGTCGGACCGAATTCATCATAATCAATTTTGTCCCATACTATACCATCTGGTATAGGAACTGCTGTGATGTTCAATGAAGACAAGTCTCTTGGTTCACGATGTGAAGACTGGTGTGGTTTTAAAATCAAATTGACTCTTTGGGCTGTAGAGCTTTGCTGGAGGTATCGTCCATTAATAAGCATACTAAAAGTTATTATTAAGCCTGGTCAGGAAATAAAAAATAAAATCCCAGTGATATACCATAGTTCTATCCAAGGTGACACCAGGTAAGTCTTTCTAAAAAAGTTCAAAAAGTCATTGAGTTTCTGTTGGAGTGATTTTTTGGCTGGCGTCGTTTCCGGCTCACTTGGGTCCATTGAAAACGTATCAAAGTTCATGAAATAGCCAGAAGCAGTTCGATCAATTGTTGGAATTGCATCGGGATTTGTTGAAATCTGATTTTGCTCTTGACGAGGCATGTTGACGTAGATGTCTGTATTAGGTCTGATTGAAACTTGGTTGTTAAGTTGATTTTCTTCTTGAAGATGTACTTCTTGTTGAAGTGGAACGAGTTCCATAGCATTGTTGCTTAGTCCTTCATTCCGTACAGGTGGCTCTTCAAACGTGATGAGTCTTTCTGTTTGAACTTCTTGGATTGTAGCGAGAGGAGGGCGTCTGCTACTGTGGAGTCCACGAGGCCTACTGTTTAGTATCGGCCACATAGTGTGGTTTGATTAAGTCAATTGAGACAAATCTTTTCTCCTTTTTCCTGGCAAGAGGCGGTAACAGTACTGTTCTTGTGCCTTGGATTGCTAGGACTGGTACAGGCGTTCTGTAGGATGGCCCAAATTCTTTCTTGTCAGCAATCTTCTCTCTGACCAGATTCCCGATTTTTGGGATCCAGACAGGTCTTGCCGATACTGCCTTGACTTCCTCAGTGGCGGTCTGTTCCTGGAGCACGTTACTTTGTTGTGTTCTGGATTCATTCAGATCCTGTAAAACAGCCAAACGTTCATGGATATCAAATGCTTTTTTATCCGCCACTGTGCCTTCATAATCAAGATCAGGTACCTACATTCTTGTCCCAAATAGGACCTCGTAAGGAGTTACACCCCCTAGAGAGCTTCTTGGCTGATTATTGATCGCTCGCTGTACCCCATAAAGGTGATCGACCCATCTACCGCCCTTGCCTAATACCCTAGCTGTTAAAGATTGCTTTAAGTCTCGGTTTTTCCTCTCCACAACAGAATTTCCCTCGGGATGGTACGGAGAGGAGTACCTCAATGCTACGCCCATTCCTTCCATGGCCTCTTTGTAAGCCCGAGAGCTAAATGCCGGACCACGGTCAGAATGTAACGTGCCAACTGCGTATGTGCCGATAAAGACTCGCAAATCTTTTATAACAGTTCGAGCGTCAGCCGAGCGCTGAGGCCAAACCTTGAGGAAACTTGAGCTGGACGCGCACGAACGGACAACCTAATGCTGTCTAACAATGGTATCTGTACTGGACGTGTTGTGGTGGACCCATTCATCTGTTTGCAGATGTCGCAGTTCCAGACATAGTCTCTAATCAGCCTTCTCATCACGGGCCACCAGTAGCGTTCTTTCAATAAAGCAACAGTCTCCCTAAGTCCGTTATGTACAGAACCTATCCCTTCGTGTGCTGCCACAATTAAACCTAACCTATGATCCATATTTGGTATTACTCTAACCCCCACTCCAGGAATCTAAGCATATGGAATGTTTTGTGCATCTAAGTTGTAGGAGTACTTGAGTGGAAATTTCTTTGGTACTGCTGTGCTGCCTTTGCGCAAAGCATTGACAGCTACCATTATCTCGCCGTCTATTCTCGTTCTTGAACGAGTGATTGCAGCTACGGACGCTGTGCGTACAGCCCCCTTTGCGGCTTCATCAGCCAATGAATTCCCTTCAACGTGAACGCCATCATGCTGATGACTCAATGTATGTATCACGTGAGCCCTTGGTAGTTCGTTTCTCAACTCCACTACCTGTTCCCATAGCATTTTATGCTTAATTGTGCCACCTTTTGCATCTCTGAACCCGTTTTGTTCCCAATGATGTAGATATTCATTGTACGACTGTACACAGTAAAAGGAATCACACACAATTAGTGTGGGGAATTCGTGATCCGTATTTATAAGTGCCAGTATAAGTGCTTTGAGTTCTGCCAACTGAGCCGTGCAGTCTCCTAGAGATTGCGTTTTAGTACAGCTTGGATGGAACTTGCCATCTCGCATGCAACCTTTAACGATTGCACACGCTGGGCTGTAAGCTTGCTTGCTTCCTGTGGCCGGTTGAGCAGATCCGTCAGTGTAAATAATGTATTCATACTGATCAAGAGGCAAAATTTCATTTGGTAGAGGATATTCTTGTTCGTATTGCAGGAATGCTTGTGTTTTTAAACTTGGATCAAATCTGTATTCAACATCCGTTGCAGTAAGAGAATTAGCCCATTGTATCCATCTTGGATGGAGGGCTTTAGCATTTGGAATGCTAGCTTTTGTAACAGCTTCTAAAGCTGGTACTGGGGTCACGACAATTATGCGCTTTCCCTGAGCCAGAGCTCTTTCTCTTGATACAGCGGTCTGCACTGCTGTCAGGATTTTCTCTGTTGAAGTTAAACGCATTTCTGCGTTTGTGTACAGATGTGATTTGTATGCGATTGGTACTGTTTCACCTTCATTAAAAGTTAAATAAGTGTACCCGCATTGACCCGCTATTACTCGGATCACCAAATTATGTGCGTTTACGCGTGTCTGTAAATGTTTAGAAGCTATCATGTCTTCCTGTAGGGAACGCAGGATATTTGTATGTTCCTGAGTCAATTGTCTGACTGAAAAATCAGGTTTTATTAAGTCGTAGAAAGGTTTTACTCTTTCTGCGTAATCCAAAATGTATGTTCGACCAAAATTTAGGAATCCCAGAATTGATTGTAAATTCTTTAATGATTTTGGAGGTTGGAGCAGCGCACACTTTTCTAAAAAGTTAGCTGCTAGGCTTTTTCCCTCACTTGACAACTCGTATCCCAAAAACAGGACACTGAAATGGGCAATCTTTTGATTTTTTTAAAGTTAAATTTATAGCCCTCAGAGGCGAATGCCATAATAATGGTGCTCACCCTGGTCAAGTGCCTCGGTAAGTCATCGTCCGTCAGATAAATATCATCTACGTAGGACAATGCTTCTTCATCCAAATTTTGGAGTAACTCTGTTACCCTTGCTGAAAACAACCCCGGGCTATTCGTATACCCTTGGGGGAGTCGACAAAATTGCCGTTGTGACCCTAACGCACTGAATGCGGTCAGATACCTGCTTTCAGGCGCTATATTTTGGCAGAAAAATCCATTTGAGATATCAAGTGTTTTGTATTGTTGTCGCACAATGTTATTCATTAATGCTGATCTGTGTGCATTGTGAACTGCAAATGTCTTTGTGCAAGTGTTTAAATGTCTGTAATCTAAAACTAGACGATATGTGTTGTCAGGTTTGGCTAAGGTGAACAAAGGATTGTTCATAGGTGAAGTGCAATTTTCTATCACCCCCTGGTATTCTAGTTGATCTAGAATCTCCCCGACTTGTCTTTTAGTTTCCTGCTTTATAGGGTATTGCCTTTGAGCATTTGGGGAAACTTTTAACGGGATCACGTGGTGGGTTGAATCCTCATCCCAACCAGCATGATTTTTGTACAATGCTGGAGCTAGGGCCACCGCCCACTCCTGCGCATATGCATGTTTAAGATGTATGGAAACGAGGTCGGAAAATGCTGGAAAAATACCTTTTCTCCCTTTGGGCACTCCATGACGAATGCTGGCGGCCAGTCTTGCTCTGCTAATAGGATGCCATAACCAGATGACAAATTCGCCCAAAATAGTCCTTTAACTTTTCTGGGCTTGTCCCCCTCCATCCGGAGTGTTATCTCATGTAACTTATGTGGGGCGCTTACCCGAGTATCGGGTGTTTCCACCGTGATATACTCACTCAACTCCGCTGTCACCAGAAATTTCTTCAGGTTCTGGCGAGCTATCGTTACTTCTGCCACGCTGTCTAGCATTGTCAGAGCCCATTCCCCGTTCAGAAGCTGTGTCCTCAGAATTCTGGGCATGTCTGATCTTGTTTCCTGCTACCTTCTTCTTTTTGAACTGAGGTTTCTGTTTTTGTTTATCTTCTTTTTTTAGGTGCGTAGTCCGCAGCGCGTTGCATGTCTCTGGACTTTGTACGCTCCTCTTGTCTGTGTTCTGACTGTCCTTCCCTCTCAGAGTTTCTTGACGAACCCTGAAAGGAACGAGAAGAACATGTATCAGTATCCTGATACCTGTCAGGTTTTTTAATATTATCCCTATTCTTGAGGTCATACCTCCTTGAGATCTGGTGTCTTTAGACTTTTGTTGGGTTTTTTTTCCCACTTCTTTTTAGAAGTAGTAGGTGTCTGCTTTGTAGTGTCCTTTTCAGGACTGCCCACCAGTTGTGGTTTTAATGCTTTCCCACCTAGACTGTCTCTGCCTAGTCCTGCATATGAAGTTTCAATTATTTTGGGTAGTTCGTGTTGTTGATCTACTGGACTGAACTCCCTTAGGCGTTGGCGGATCGCAACTGAAGCTGCTTCCCCCTTAATGTTAGCTAGTATTATAGCTGAGACCTGTTCAAAGTTGTTTAGCAACTTCATCCCTAAGTTAAGGGCAGGTTCTGCTCCGTACTCATTTTGTATCTGTCTCAATACTTCAGGTACTACTGCTATTGACAGGATACCATGTGTTTTGGTATATATGGCAGCAAAGACTGAACCCCAAGAGGTGCAATCCTCTAGTTGTGGTGTGATCCCCATGGGCAAGCAGATTGTTAGAATTCTGTGTTTATCACTTGTGGTAGTATTCGGGAATACTGCTTCAAGCGGAGTTATTTTCTGAGCTATCCAAAATGAGATTTGTTCGCGTTTTGCCCATTACCGCGTGTAATGTTTGTGGAGTAATTTTATTAACTGTACTCTGGACTGGAGTATCTTGTGCTGCAGCTGGTGCAGGTTGAGCTGTTAAAGTCCTCATCACAAAATGTGTGAGGTTTCTGTAGATTTTAATTAAATCTCTGTGCTGTACGAGTAAGTCTGGCTGTGGCATTGTGCCAATGTCAGGATGTGGTGTGTATGCCGCTAATATGGGCCATGTGGCTCCTGCTCCTCCGAGCGGGCCTAATCTTGCTCTTCCTCGTACGTGGGGTAGGGCACCTTTAAACCAGTAATTATGCTCCTGGTAAGTGAGCGGAACCTCTACTTCCTCAAAATGAGTATAGTCCGCTGGTGCTTCACCTTCTAGGTAGTAGTGAAATATATCTGTAACTGGATTCGCTGCTGGGAATGTAACCCATGAATAGAACACCTCTGTTTTATTGGATTTGTGTGCCTCAATCACGAAAATTACTTTACCACCACTGGCTCTTAAGCCATGTTCTAGAAGTTTTATGGTGACTTCCCTTCTGTAATTTGGTGCAATTTGTATTGCATCTTCAGGGTCTTCTTCTCCTAAACCGAAGAGGTCTGTTTCAACTCTCCTTGTTACGTCTGTTTCTTCCACCATTTTTTGATTGGAAGAAGGGAGGTTAAAGAATTTTTAAGATAAGGTGTAATTGCACAATTGTAGGAATTTTATGTCCTTCAAGCTTGAATAACCAACAGACAATAAACAGTATTCTAATACTACTCAGCTGCTGCGTATTTTGTGCCCTCCCACTCCAGACGTCTCTGGGGTTTTCTGAGTAGGTTCTCTGAGAATAGCACGACTGAACTACTCAGATTCTACTGTTAAATACGTACCCAACCAACGTTGGCGGCGCCATGTCGTGTAGTTCCTATAGTACCCCTGCAGGACCTGCGCGTTTGGATAACATATACTGCGGGCTTGGTGGCAGACTGACTCCGTGCACCCCCACCGTATATGTTAGCCTAGTTTGCATTAGCTAGCTCGCAGTGCCACTAGTGTCTCCTCTTATCAGGGAGAGATTAGTTCCTGGCAACCTTAGAACATGACAACCCAAATTCCCTCAGAATCGTGGAAACCATGTACTACCTTTCGCTCAGTCACTCGTGCTCACTTATTCGGTTTGTCTCAGAGAGTTACACAGAATAAACAGTCGGCGTTTCAATAAGTATTTATTGAACAGTTATTCTAGTGTAAAATATATGTTCTGCGGTAACCAGCAGACAATAGCAGAGATATAATATCAGCAGTACGATAAAAGCAAAGGGATAGAACAGTTCTACCATATTGCGATAATCATGAATACAAACATGAATATAAAAGCATTATGAAAAGTGCGCGTACTCCTACGATGCCTAACTAGATGTACCGGAGTGTACCTAGCATATGTGTGTAGGTCTAAAGCCTAAGAGCCAAGAATCCCTCTAGGATTTAGTCGAACCCCCATACCTGAATAGAGAGAGTGTGGGACCCCGTCCTGGTCTCGAGTTGGACACCCCGCAAGGGCTGTGTCAGACCGCTGTCAGCTGGAGCGACTGCATGCAGGAGCCTCAGCGTCTCTGTTCCCTCTGTCTTACCGGGGCAAGATGTGGTGTATTTATACCCTAAAGAGTCTCGGTCCTCAGTATGGTTTGTATTGGACATGAGGAAGATGTCAGGGGTGAACTTTGTACATACATATTATGCAGGTGGTGTATTCCTAGAGAGCCATGCATAATTGATGAGTACAGTGTGGGCCTGTGTTTGGGAAAAACCCTGCTGTATTCAAAACCACAGGATAGATAACGTTCAGCCCTCCGAGCTCGTTGTGTACTAGCAAGGTCCAATGTAGGTGAAAAATCATGCCTATATAAGGAATCATGACTATAATAGGACATGTACAGTTATGACCATAATTGGGCATATGCGGCTATGACCATAATAGGGCAAGTACGAATATGACCATATTAGGGTAAATATGAATACGTCCATTTTATGGCATGTACAAACGGGTCTACATTAGGGCCTCTATGCGGGATGTAACACCATTGCAGCCTATCAAACAAAATAGACATTTGTCCTTATTCAAAATGCCAGTCATTAAAGCATTCAGAATAATTCCCCCTAAACTTCCACCAGCATGGAATGTAAACAGTGTGCTAGCAAGGCTCACAGGACCTCCATTTGAGCCACTGCATACATGCCAACACGTACCTTGGAAGGTAGCATTTCTAATAGCTATTACTTCACTAAGACGTGTCAGTGAGCTCCAGGCACTAACCGTGGAAGAATCGTTCTTCCAACTCCATAGAGACAGTTGTGCTCAGAACAAACCCAAAGTTTCTTCCAAAAGTAGTCTCTCCTTTCCATATTAATCAATCAATAGAATTACTTGTCTTCTTTCCGCAACCTGATTCAGTGGCAGAAAGAGCTCTACATACTCTAGATGTCAAATATATTATATCGACAGAACCAAACCGTTCAGAAAAACTAAGCATTTATTTATTGCTTTCTCACATCTTCACATTGAAAATCCAATTTCCCAAAACTTTATTTCTAGGTGGCTAGTTAAATGTATTCAAACTTGTTAAGCTAAAAGACTTTTACCTGTTCCCCCTAGGGCTCACTCAACTCTTAAAATAAGAGCCTCAATGGCTTTTTGGGGAACATCCCTATTGCTGACATCTGCAAATCAGCAACATAGTCCACAGCGCACACTTTTACAAAACATTATTGTGTGGATGTTTTAGCATGCCAACCAGCTAATGTTGGACAAGCAGTACTACATACTCTATTTCAAACAACTGCAACCCCCACAGGCTAGCCACCGCTTGGGGAGAGGTTCTGCTTTACAGTCTATGCACAGCATGTGTATCTACAGCTACACATCAAGTATGAGAAGATAACCCCCTAAGAGAGTACTTTTAGGCATAGGTGCAGGGGGAATAAATTGCTAAAGAAAGAGAGATAAGCACCCTCTTGACCTGTATTGCTTCAATTTTACTGATACATGCTATTGGTGCTGTCAAATTAATAATAAATCATTCACAAGAAAATGAATTATTTTAAGATCAATTGTATGCAATCTTTTTTTCACATTTTTTTTATTTTATTTTTTTATTTGTAAAATTATCCATTACTCCTCACACATTATTTGCAAAACATCATATAACTGAAGGCGATCTACAAATACATTTCATCATTCTTTCTATGTATTGTGACACAATATATAACATATGTTTCTTTGATATTGTTAAAAACACAATGGTGTCATCACCGATAGATCAACTATCTGCATACCCACACCTCTCATTCACACTATAACACTAACATACTTAACATTCAAACAGTTGTCCCAGTAATCTGTGCATCAAAACAAGCCTCAGCAGAGAAACAGCAATTGATATTATTCGCTGCGGTGTTATGAGCTGGGATTTGTTTTCCAATCAATTGCAAATGAAAGTTAGAATGAGAGGTGTGGGTATGCAGATAGTTGATCTATCGGTGATGACACCATTGTGTTATTAACAATATCAAAGAAACATATGTTATGTATTGCATCACAATACATAGAAAGAATGATGAAATGTATTTGTAGATCGCTTTCAGTTATATGATGTTTTGCAAATAATGTGTGAGGAGTAATGGATAATTTGACAAATAACAAAAAAAACACATGTAAAAAAGATGATACTATACGATTGATCTTAAAATAATTCATTTTCTTGTGAATTATTTATTATTAATGGGACAGCACCAACAGCATGTATCAGTAAAATTGAAGCAATACAGGTCAAGAGGGTGCTTATCTCTTTCTACAGCTACACATGCCTCGAACGGATTATGTTACTTGCCCTGTAAGCATCTGTTCTTGTCATGTAGTGCTGTAGATTCACATGCCCCCTCCCACCTCCCCGGACGCCTGTGTAGGTCACAGTTTACTGCTTTACATCAATTTAATTTTCATTACTGGCATGGACATCACATTACTGATACTTACTCTAACTCCATTCTCACCCACCTTTGGCAAAACAATCTAACAATGGAGTCCATGCCCATGCGCAGTATCACCGAGAGGAGTCGTCACATATCCTCGTGACTCGAAAACGTTCTTCGAAGAAAAACAACTTGCAATCATCCAAGCCCAACACTATATGGCGGACTTACGCACAGCATGTGAGTCTACAGCACTGCATGCCAAGAACAGATGCTTACAGGGTAAGCAAAATAGATGTAGAGAGCGATAGATGTAGAGAGCGATAGATGAGAGCGATAGATGTAGAGAGCGATTAGATGTAGAGAGCGATAGATGTAGAGAGCGATTAGATGTAGAGAGCGATAGATGTAGAGAGCGATAGATGTAGAGAGCGATAGATGTAGAGAGCGATGGATGTAGAGAGCGATGGATGTAGAGAGCGATGGATGTAGAGAGAGATGGATGTAGAGAGAGAGATGGATGTAGAGAGAGAGATGATGTAGAGAGAGAGATGATGTAGAGAGAGAGATGATGTAGAGAGAGATGATGTAGAGAGAGAGATGATGTAGAGAGAGATGATGTAGAGAGAGATGATGTAGAGAGAGATGATGTAGAGAGAGATGATGTAGAGAGAGATGATGTAGAGAGAGATGATGTAGAGAGAGATGATGTAGAGAGAGATGATGTGGAGAGAGATGATGTGGAGAGAGATGATGTGGAGAGAGATGATGTGGAGAGAGATGATGTGGAGAGAGATGATGTGGAGAGAGATGATGTGGAAAGAGATGATGTAGAAAGAGATGATGTAGAAAGAGATGATGTAGAAAGAGATGATGTAGAGAGAGATGATGTAGAGAGAGATGATGTAGAGAGAGATGATGTAGAGAGAGATGATGTAGAGAGAGATGATGTAGAGAGAGATGATGTAGAGAGAGATGATGTAGAGAGAGATGATGTAGAGAGAGAGATGATGTAGAGAGAGATGATGTAGAGAGAGATGATGTAGAGAGAGATGATGTGGAGAGAGAGATGTGGAGAGAGAGATGATGTGGAGAGAGAGATGATGTAGAGAGAGAGATGATGTAGAGAGAGAGATGATGTAGAGAGAGAGATGATGTAGAGAGAGAGATGATGTAGAGAGAGAGATGATGTAGAGAGAGAGATGATGGAGAGAGAGATGATGGAGAGAGAGATGATGGAGAGAGAGATGATGGAGAGAGAGATGATGGAGAGAGAGATGATGGAGAGAGAGGTGGAGAGAGAGAGAGAGATGTAGAGAGAGAGAGATGTGGGGAGAGAGAGAGAGATGGGGAGAGAGAGAGATGGGGAGAGAGAGATGGGGAGAGAGAGAGATGGGGAGAGAGAGAGATGGAGAGAGAGAGAGATGGAGAGAGAGAGAGATGGAGAGAGAGAGATGTAGAGAGAGAGAGAGAGATGTAGAGAGATGTAGAGAGAGAGAGAGAGAGAGATAGATAAAGATAGTATTCCTTTATTTCGGCTCAATAGAGCCATAAAAGGTCATGACAAATATAATGCAAGCAAGCAATTGCATTAATCATATAATGTTATATATAAAAGTTTAAAAATACAACTTCAATTCTTAAAATACTGTTCAGCAATATATCAAAAAGTAGAAAAGACTAATAAATTTGTAGTAAAATAAAATTTGATAAAAACAAGCAAGTTCTGAAAACTTATGCGTTTAAACTTGCGAAAACACAAATATGAAATAGCAATGTTCACCTCTTTGTGCATTGGATCTGGTATACCATATCACTGACCGATAGCTCACAACTGAAAACACAATGGGGCCCCTAGTGTTGGTCTTACACACCCTCAAAGCTGCATAACGATCCCTGAGGCCAATAAAGAGGCTTTATCCAGCGTGACAGTTGCTTTTTATAGGCTTTACAAAAGAATAAAACCTGTTTGATATTTTCGACTGCCTCACAACACATCGGACATATATTAGTTGAGTCTCCCTTTGTAGTCCAGGAGCAAGTGAAAGAGGCTAGAGGTAGAATCCCCAGTTTAGATTTTACATAAAGTGCTCATGCAAAAGGTTTAATTATCGTGTTCAAGTATAACTCGAAATCTGGGACACACATACGCTGCAGAAAAGAATCTGCAAACTATCTGAAATAACCCCAGAAATTTTAGCTCCTTAAAACAAAATTCTGAAAGTTGATTTTAGCTTATCTGAAAGAGACACGTTAGTGATAGATTCCTTACCTTAGAATATCCCCAGGCGTCAGACTGGATCAGGAAAGTTTTTTTGTCAGCAGTACCCCTGCGCGTCAGTAGGTGGCGCCGTGCGGCTCCGCGTTCGTCGCTGGCGTCGTAAGCGCCGAAATGACGTCACGGAGACTACTTGGGCGCCACCCATGCGCGCTGACGTCAGTTCTTTCTTTTTCCGCGCCAGTAAGCGCAGATCCGGTTAGAGCACGTACCTTAGTCACTTTTTGACTATCTTTTTGAGACTTTTGTCTCCTATAAGTCTACTCTGGTGCACGTAGGGATGCCTGGTTTTAAGTCTTGTGGGGCCTGCTGTTGCAATATGTCGGTGGCGGACCCCCGCGGCGTCTGTCTCTACTGCCTGGAGAGCGACCACGACTCCCGGTCCTGCATGGACTGTCTGGCCATGGCCCCGAAGGCCTTGAGGGAGCATCGCCGGAAACTGCTTGAGGTCCGGCACTCGTCCCAGCGCCGTTCTCGGTCTAGGAGCCGCTCCAGAGAACGTTCGCGGGGCCACCATCATCGCTCCTCGGGCTCCAAGTCTTCACCCTCGGATTCGGGTAAGAGACGACACAAAAAGAAGTCGAAGAAGCGTTGTCGCTCTCCGACGTCCCCCCTTCGGTCCCCGGATACGGACGAGGGGGACAGGGGTTCTGCCCCTGCGGCTCCTTCGGAGCCCGGGAGTCCCGCGGCCTACCCACCTTACCCGGGTCCGTCGGCGACTCCCGCACAGGTGCAACAATTTTTTGCTACCATGGACCGCCTGTTTAGGCCTCGGGCTCCCGCCGACGCGCCCTCGGGCCCCGCGGTCCCGTGTCAGGATCCTGTCGGGCCGGCGGCTCCAGCCCTGGCGCCGCAGGATCCTGCGCCGCTGGCTCAGGCCACGGCGCCAAAAGATCCCACGCTGCCGGCTCCAGCCCCAGCTGCCGCTGTGGATGCCATTTGTTCCGCCCCTGCCCAGGTTCCATGACAATTTTGCCCCTACCTGGGATCCGCATTGGGACGCGGCGCCGGTTCGGCCCCGTCCGGCGTCGTTCCCGGCGCCGTTTGTTCCGTCACCGGTCCCTGCCCTACCGCCGCAGTCTGTTCCACATACAGCGGAGGTGGAGGACGACTGGGAGGGGTCCGAGGACCCTCTTGCTCGTCAGTGTGACTCTGAGCAGGACTGGGCGGACGAGCTAGAGGAGGCAGGCGGCCTTGATCTCTCCTCTGACCCGGGATTTGCCTCTCCTCCACCTACCATGGAGGAGGGCGCTTCGTCCACTATGGTGCTCCGTCGGGCCGCTGATGTCCTCAACCTTGATCTCCCTACGGTGATCCTGAAGACTAATCTCTTCACTGAGGTGCTCCAGACGGCGTCCACTTCGTCGGAGCACCTGCTGCCATTTAATGACGCCCTCACTGACGTCTTACTGGGCACTTGGTCGCGGCCAGCCACAGGGGCCCCTGTGGATAAGAACGTCGCCAGGCGTCATCGCCCGGCGCCGGGCGACCCTGCCTTTCTGACCACTCATCCTACGCCCGAGAGCCTGGTCATCCAAGCTTCGACGTCCCAGAGTGCCATTCCCACGCCTCCGCCGGAGAAGGACTCTAAGAAGCTGGAGCAGTTCTGCAAGCGGTTGTTGTCTTCGGCCAGCTTGGGGCTGCGGTCGGTGAACACCGCGTGCCTGTTGGGACGCTATTCCCACGCGGTGTGGGATACAGTTGCACAGGTGTTGCCTCAGTGTCCTGAGGAGATCCAAACTGTGCTGTCCCAAGCTGTTGCCGAGGGGAAAGATGCGGCTAAGTTCGCCATTCGGTGTGGTTTGGACACCGTGGACTAACTAGGTAGAGCAATTTCTACCACTGTGGCGCTTCGTCGCCACGCCTGGTTGAGATCTACCGGTTTCTCGCCAGATGTCCAGAGCTCACTCATGGACATGCCCTTTGATGGCACTCGCCTGTTTGGCGATAAAGCCGACGGTGCGCTGGAGCGTTTTAAGGACTCGCGGGCCACGGCCAAGTCCTTAGGTCTTTCCACGAAAAGCCCAGCCACTCCTGGTTTTCGTTCCTTTCGTGGCCACGGAAGGGGCGCCCAGGCACGTTCCTTCAGCAAGCCTGTGCAGAACCAGCCTCAGCGCAGATGCGGTTTCCGCAGGGGCGGGTCTGGGAATCAGCGTGGGGGTCAGTCCATCTCCGCCCCCGCTGCTTCTACCTCCAAACCTTCCTAATCCGAACTTTGTGGGGCACCCCACGCCAGTGGGTGGCAGGGTCCGCCATCATCTCCCCCACTGGCACGCTATCACATCGGACAAGTGGGTGTTGCAGATCATCCGCAAGGATTACTCCCTTCCCCTTCAGTCCACCCCTCCAGCCATGTCACCTCGGTACCACCGCATGTCGGGGGAACACTTGGCGCTTCTCCAGCAGGAAGTCACGTCCCTCTTGGCCAAGGGGGCCATCGAGTGGGTTCCTGGGCCAGAGGTAGGGAGTGGTTGTTATTCCCACTACTTTCTGGTCCCCAAGAAGGACAAGGGGGGCTTGCGCCCCATCTTGGACCTCCGGAACGTCAATCGCTTCCTCCGGAAGGAGAAGTTCAAGATGTTGACTCTGGCTCAGGTCTTGGCTGTCCTCGACCCTGGAGACTGGATGGTGGCGTTGGACTTGCAGGACGCATATTTTCATATCCTCGTCCTGCCGGCCCACGGTAGGCCAGGAGCATTTTCAGTTTGCGGTGCTCCCCTTCGGCCTTACCAGTGCCCCTCGGGTGTTCACGAAAGTGATGGCGGTGGTCGCTGCTCACCTGCGCAGGTCAGGGGTGTCAGTCTTCCCCCTACCTCGACGACTGGCTGTTGAAGCCGGGTTCGCCCCAGGCAGTTGTCACCCACCTTCAGACTACGGCCGACCTCCTGCATTTGCTGGGGTTCTCCATCAACGTGCCAAAGTCGCACCTGAGTCCCTCTCAGAAGCTCCCCTTCATCGGAGCGGTTCTGGATTCGACGCGGTTTCGGGTTTATCCTCCCGAGCAGCGCGTCTGGGATATTCAGGCTATGATTCCGATATTTCAGCCTCTATCCCGGGTTTCAGTCAGGATGACCCTCCGGCTCCTGGGCATGATGGCCTCCTGCATTCTGCTAGTGCAACATGCCAGGTGGCATATGCGGGCTCTGCAGTGGGACCTGAAGTTCCAGTGGGCACAGCATCAGGGCAACCTGTCCGATCTTGTCCGGATCTCGGAGGGCACTGCACGACAATTGCAGTGGTGGCTCACGAATCGCGATTGGGTCAATGGCAGATCCCTCTCCCTTCCCCAACCAGAGCACACAGTGGTGACGGATGCGTCCCTCCTGGGATGGGGCGGCCATTTGGGAGAGGCGGAGATCAGAGGCCTCTGGTCTCCGGCGGAGTCCCGGCTCCATATCAATCTTTTGGAGCTTCGGGCGATCCGACTTGCACTGAAGGCATTCCTTCCCTCTGTCCGGGGAAGTGTAGTGCAGGTGTTCACGGACAACACCACCGCCATGTGGTATTGCAACAAACAGGGCGGGGTGGGGTCGTGGACCCTATGTCAGGAGGCTCTGCGCCTCTGGACATAGCTGGAACATCAAGGAGTTACCTTGGTGGTTCAACACCTGGCAGGTTCTCTGAACGCCAGGGCCGACTAACTTAGCCGCCGGTGCTTGATGGATGACGAATGGTGTCTGAACTTGGACGTGGCGCCAGGTCTCTTTCTGCAGTGGGGAGAGCCTTGGTTAGATCTATTCGCCACCGAAGAGAACGCGCAATGTCATCAGTTCTGCGTGTTGGAATTTCCAAGGCGGCACTCGCTCGGCTACGCTTTTCGTCGCGAGTGGAGCTGCGGTCTGTTGTACGCCTTTCCGCCTATACCACTTCTGCCCAGAGTGCTGAAGAAGATTCTGCGCGACCGGGCCCAAGCCATCCTTGTGGCTCCGGATTGGGCACGAAGATACTGGTATCCCGAGCTACTCAACATGGCGATCGATCCCCCGATCCGACTGCCTCTTCGGGAGGATCTTCTGTTGCAGCAGCAGGGGACGGTCCTACATCCGAACCTGTCCAGTCTCCACCTCCATGCGTGGAGATTGAGCGGCGACAGCTGATTCCATTTGACTTGCCTTCTGAAGTCTGTGATGTCATTCTGGCAGCCAGGCGTCCCTCCACTAAATCGGTATACGCCTGCAGGTGGAACAAGTTTGTGGCATGGTGCACAGCTATGTCTGTGGATCCCCTTTCTGCCCCTCTTTCTGAGGTCCTTCTGTTCCTACTATCCTTGGCCCAGCAGGGCTCTGCTCTGGGCACTCTCAAAGGTTATCTTTCGGCCATTTCCGCCTTTCTTCGGCTTCCAGATCAGCCTTCTCTCTTTAAGTCCCCGGTTGTTAACTGTTTCCTCAAAGGCATTACACACACGTTTCCTCCCGTGCCTTTCATAATGCCTCAATGGGACTTAAATCTTGTCTTGACCTATCTGATGTGCGCTCCTTTTGAGCCCCTTCATAACTGTCCTTTACGTCGTCTTACTCTCAAGACGGCTTTCCTGGTAGCTATCACCTCTGCCAGAAGAGTGAGTGAGCTCCAGGCTCTTTCTTCTAAACCTCCTTTCCTTTCTGTTCATCCGGACAAGGTGGTTTTAAGGACCCGTCCTTCTTTCTTGCCAAAGGTTGTCACACCCTTCCACATCGGGCAGACCATCACTTTGCCCACTTTCTTTCCGCCTCCGCATCCTTCAAAAGAGGAAGAGAGGCTCCATCGTCTGGACCCAAAACGTGCACTCTCGTTCTATCTAAAGCGCACTCAACAGTTCCGGGTGGATGACCAGCTCTTTGTTGGCTACGTGGGCGCCAAAAAAGGTCGGGCCGTGAAAAAACGCACCATCTCTCGGTGGGTCGTTTTGTGCATCAAAGCATGTTACTCCTTGGCTAAGAAGGAGCCTCCTGTGGGGCTGCGTGCCCATTCTACCAGGGCAACAGCAGCCACTACTGCCTTGGGACGCGGCGTTCCCTTGCAGGATATTTATCTGAAAGAGACACGTTAGTGACAGATTCCTTACCTTAGAATATCCCCAGGCGTCAGACTGGATCCGGAAAGTTTTGCGTAGCAGTACCCCTGCGTGTCGGTAGGCGGCGTTGTGCGACTCCGCGTCCGTCGTCGGCGTCGTGATCGCCGGGATGACGTCGCGGCCAGTACTTAGACGCCGCCCATGCGCGCTGGCGTCAGTTCTTTCTTTTTCCGCGCCAGTAAGCGCAGATCCGGATTGAGCAGTGCCCCAGTCATTTTTTGACTGAGTATTTTTTGAGACTTTTTGTCCAAGTTTTCGAGTCGTTTCGACTCCAAGGTGTCAGTAGGGATGCCCGGCTTCAAGCCGTGCGAGGTCTGTAATCGCATGATGTCGATTACGGATCCGCACCGAGAGTGTCTCTTCTGCCTGGGGCGCGGCCACGACCCCACGTCGTGCCCCGAGTGTCGGTCCCTCGCCCCGAAGGTTTTGCGAGAGCGGTCTCGAAAGCTTCTCGAGGCCCGGCACTCGGCTCCGCGCCGCTCGAGGTCCCGGTCCCGGGAGAGGTCGAGGGGCCGGTCGCGGAGCCGTCATTCCTCGGGGTCGAAGTCTTCGTCTTCAGGTAAGGCGAAGCACAAGAGGTCTAAGAAGCATCGCTCTAAGACCTCCCCTCGCCGGTCTCGCGACTCGGCTGAGGGTTCTGTTGGTACAGCCCCCGCAGCTCCGGGGGTACCCGAACAGCCTACGCCGGCCTACCCGCCTGTTCCGGGTCCGAATTCGACTCCGGCCGACATCCAAGACTTCTTGTCGGCCATGGCTCGCATCTTCGGTCCTAAGGGTTACCCCGGTGCACCTTCGGGCCCCGCGGGCCCCAGTGGGGATCCTCCCTCGGCGGCTCCGGCCCCGGTGTCTCCGGCGGCTCCGGCCCCAGCGCCGCAGGACCCCCTCGGATCCAGGCCTGGATCCCGGTCAACGCCGGTTGACCTAACGACACCTCCACCGGCGCCGACCACCCCGGTACCATTCACGGCGCCGTCCGACGTCCCGGGCGATGCCGTCCCCAAGTTCTCCCCGGAACCGGACACTGAGCCGGATCGGCGTCGGCCGACGCCTATTCCGACGCCGATGGGACCTTTCTTCCCTCATGTCCGCCCTCCATACTTTTCACCTGTATTGGAGGACGAGGAGGACTGGGAGGGGTCGGAAGACCCTCTCACAGCTCAGTGTGAGCCTTATCAGGACTGGGCAGAGGAACTGGGTGATGCCAGTGGCCTGGACACCTCTCCAGACCTTGGCATGCTGTCTCCTCCTTCCGTGGCTATGGAGGAGGGAGCAAGTTATGCAACGGTGTTGCGTAGGGCGGCCTTGCGCCTCGAGCTCCCTACAGTGGCTGTCAGGACTAACCTCCTGACAGAAGTGCTTCAGGTGGCGGCTACCTCCTCGGAGCCACTGCTGCTGATCAACGACGCACTTTCTGACGTTCTTTTGGGCACCTGGTCCAGGCCCACCACAGGGGCTCCTGTGGACAGGAACGTAGCCCGACGCCATCGCCCGGCCCCGGGCGACCCCTTGTTCCTCTCTCAACACCCCACCCCCGAGAGCTTGGTTGTTCAAGCGTCTGCCACTCCGAGCGCCTTCCCTACGGCTCCGCCGGACAGGGAGTCCAAAAAACTGGAACAATTTGGGAAGAAGATGTTTTCTTCCTCCAGTGCTGGCTTGCTGTCCGTGAACACCGCTTGCCTTTTGGGCCGTTATTCCCACTCTCTGTGGGATTCGGTGGCGCAAGTGCTGCCTAAGTGTCCTGAGGAGGTCCAGACACTACTCACCCGTGTTATTGCAGACGGGAGAGACGCGGCGAAGTTCACACTCCGATGTGGCCTAGACACCGCTGACTCGCTGGGCAGATCGCTTGCTACGACAGTGGCGCTGCGCTGTCACGCCTGGCTGAGGACCACTGGTTTTTCGGGCGATGTCCAAAACACCCTTATGGACATGCCCTTCGATGGTATCCGCCTTTTTGGCAATAAGGCAGACAGCGCGCTGGAGCGCTTTAAGGACTCGCGGGCTACGGCCAAGTCCTTGGGCCTCTCCGCCTCGCGCCCTCCGCAGCAGTCTGCTTTTCGCTCCTTTCGTGGCCACGGAAGGGGCGCCCAGTCACGTCCATTGCCCAGCCTCCGGCCAGCGCAGCAAGCGCCTTCGCGTGGCCGAGGACGTGGCTCCCGCCGAGGCGGGTCGGGTAACCAGCGTGCGGGTCAGGCCACCACCACCACCTCCGCCCCGTCCGCGGCCTCCAAGCCCTCCTAGTCCATCCTTTCAGGTCCACAGCACGCCAGTGGGGGCCAGGGTCCGCCATCACCTTCCCCACTAGCGTACCATCACATCGGACAGGTGGGTCTTGGACATTGTCCGAAGGGGCTACTCCCTCCCCTTCGAGACTACCCCCCCAGCCATGCCACCTCAATACCACCGCTAGTCAGGGGATCACTTGGTGCTTCTTCAGCAGGAAGTTGCGTCCGTCTTGGCCAAGGGGGCCATCGAGCGCGTTCCGACACCAGAAGTAGGGCGTGGTTGTTATTCCCACTACTTTCTGGTGCCCAAAAAGGACAAGGACATGCGTCCTATCTTGGACCTCCAGAACGTAAATCGCTTCCTCCGGAAGGAGAAGTTCAAGATGCTCACCCTAGCTCAGGTCTTGACTGCCCTCGACCCTGGAGACTGGATGGTAGTGTTGGACTTGCAGGACGCATATTTTCACATCCCCGTCCTGCCGGCCCACCGGCGTTACCTGCGGTTCACGGTAGGCCTCGAGCACTTTCAGTTCACCGTGCTCCCCTTTGGCCTTACCAGCGCCACTCGGGTGTTCACGAAAGTGATGGCAGTGGTCGCAGCTCATCTGCGCCGGGCAGTGGTTCCAGTCTTTCCCTACCTCGACGACTGGTTGCTGAAGGCGGGCTCGTCCCAGGCAGTCGTCTCCCACCTCCAGACTACGGCCGGACTCCTGCACTCGCTGGGTTCTCCATCAACGTGCCGAAGTCGCACCTGATTCCTTCTCCACAGCTCCTTTTCATCGGAGCAGTTCTGGACACAACGCAGTTTCGGGCCTATCCTCCCGAACGGCGAGTCCAGGATATTCAGGCTATGATTCCGATCTTTCAGCCTCTATCCTGGGTTTCGGTACGGATGACCCTGAGGCTGCTGGGCCTCATGGCCTCCTGCATCCTTCTGGTCGATCATGCCAGATGGCATATGCGGGCTCTGCAGTGGGACCTGAAGTTCCAGTGGGCGCAGCATCAGGGGAACCTGCCCGATTACGTCCAGATCTCGGAGGGAACTGCACGGCAGTTGCAGTGGTGGCTCTCGAACCGGCAATGGGTCACAGGCAGATCCCTCTCCCTTCCCCAGCCAGAGCACACAGTTGTGTTGGATGCGTCCCTTCTGGGATGGGGCGGTCACATGGGAGAGGCGGAGATCAGAGGCCTCTGGTCTCCGGCGGAGTCCCGGCTCCATATCAACCTACTGGAGCTCCGGGCGATCCGACTTGCACTGAAGGCATTCGTTCCCTCTGTCAAGGGGAAGGTAGTGCAGGTGTTCACAGACAACACCACCGCCATGTGGTACTGCAACAAACAAGGCGGGGTGGGGTCGTGGGCCCTATGTCAGGAGGCTCTGCGTCTCTGGACATGGCTGGAACATCAGGGCATATCCCTTATGGTTCAACACCTGGCAGGTTCTCTGAACGCCAGGGCGGACGAACTCAGCCGCAGGTGCATGATGGATCACGAATGGCGTCTTCACTCGGAGGTGGAGCAAGGACTCTTTCTACAGTGGGGAGAGCCTTGGTTAGATCTATTCGCCACCGAAGAGAACGCGCAATGTCATCAGTTCTGCGCGTTGGAATTTCCAAGGCGGCACTCGCTCGGTGACGCTTTTCGTCGCGAGTGGAGTTGCGGTCTGTTGTACGCCTTTCCGCCTATACCACTTCTACCCAGAGTGTTGAAGAAGATTCGGCGCGACCGGGCCCAAGTCATCCTTGTGGCTCCGGACTGGGCTCGAAGTGTTTGGTATCCCGAGCTACTCAGTATGAGCGTTGATCCCCCGATCCGTCTGCCTCTTCGGGAGGATCTTCTGTCGCAGCAGCAGGGGACGGTCCTCCACCCGAACCTGTCCAGTCTCCACCTCCTTGCATGGAGATTGAGCGGCGGCAGTTGATTCCTTTCGACTTGCCTCCCGAAGTTTGTGATGTGATTCTGGCAGCCAGGCGTCCCTCCACTAAGGTGGTATACGCCTGCAGGTGGAACAAGTTTGTGGCATGGTGCACAGCAAAGGCTGTGAATCCCCTTTCTGCCCCTCTTTCTGAGGTTCTTCTGTTCCTTCTTTCTCTGGCCCAACAGGGTTCTGCCCTGGGTACCATCAAGGGCTATCTTTGTGCAATCTCGGCCTTCCTCAGGCTTCCTGATCAGCCCTCCCTTTTCAAGTCCCCTGTTGTTAGTAGGTTTCTTAAAGGCATTACACACCTCTTCCCTCCTGTTCCGTTTGTGATGCCTCAGTGGGACTTGAACTTGGTTCTTACCTTTTTAATGTGCGCTCCCTTTGAGCCTCTACATAACTGTCCTCTTCGTCTTCTCACTCTGAAGACAGCCTTTCTGGTGGCTATCACCTCCGCTCGGCAGGTGAGTGAGCTCCAGGCTCTTTCTTGCACCCCCCTTTCTGTCTGTCCATCCAGACAAGGTTGTTCTTGGGACGCGTCCGTCCTTCTTGCCAAAGGTGGTTACTGCTTTTCACATTGGGCAGACCATCACTTTGCCCACCTTCTTTCCGCCTCTGCATCCTTCTAGAGAGGAAGAGCGGCTCCACCGTCTGGACCCAAAACGTGCGATTTCATTTTATCTAAACCGCACACAGCAGTTCCGGGTGGACGACCAGCTCTTTGTTGGCTACGTGGGCGCCAAAAAAGGTCGGGCGATACACAAGCGGACCATCTCCCGCTGGGTCGTCTTGTGTATCAAGGCCTGCTATTCTTTGGCTAAGAAGGAGCCCCCTGTTGGGCTACGTGCCCATTCCACCAGGGCGACAGCCGCCACCACGGCTTTAGGACGTGGTGTCCCATTGCAGGACATATGTCAGGCAGCTACGCGGGCCTCGCTGCACACGTTTACCAAGCATTACTGCCTTGACAGCCAAGTCCGGAGAGACGGCTTTTTTGGCCGTTCTGTTCTCCGAGACTTCCTCATCTGATCTTTATTCGCAGACCCACCACCGGGGTTGGTATTGCTGGGGTATCTATTCTAAGGTAAGGAATCTGTCACTAACGTGTCTCTTTCAGATGCACAAGTTACTAACTTGTGTAACGATATATCTGTAAGAGACAGACGTTAGTGACAGATTCCTACCGCCCCACCCATCCTCCCGTTCTGCGAACTGATTTCTAGGGTTGAGGACATCCCTTTCAGGGCCCTAGTTTTCAGACACCAGTGTCAGTTTCTTGCATGGCTCTGCGTTTCTGGCGCGGAAAGTCGTGTACAGAACTGACGCCAGCGCGCATGGGCGGCGTCTAAGTACTGGCCGCGACGTCATCCCGGCGATCACGACGCCGACGACGGACGCGGAGCCGCACGACGCCGCCTACCGACGCGCAGGGGTACTGCTACCCAAAACTTTCTGGATCCAGTCTGACGCCTGGGGATATTCTAAGGTAAGGAATCTGTCACTAACTACTGTCTCTTACAGATATATTGTTACACAAGTTAGTAACTTGTGCGTCAGGCAGCCACGTGGGCCGCGCTGCACACATTTACCAAGCATTACTCCTTGACAGTCAAGTCCGGAGAGACGGCTTCTTTGGCCGTTCTGTTCTCCGTGACTTTCTGGTGTAATCTATTCGCAGACCCACCACCGGGGTTGGTATTGCTGGGGTATCTATTCTAAGGTAAGGAATCTATCACTAACGTGTCTCTTTCAGATGCACAAGTTACTACTTGTGTAACGATATATCTGTAAGAGACATTAGTTAGTGATAGATTCCTTACCGCCCCACCCATCCTCCCCGTTCTGCGAACTGATTCTAGGGTTAAGGTCATCCCTTTCAGGGCCCTAGTTTCATGGCACCAGTGGTCAGTTTCTTGCATGGCTCTGCGTTCCTGGCGCGGAAAGTCGTGTACAGAACTGACGTTAGCGCGCATGGGTGGCGCCTAAGTAGTCTCCGTGACGTCATCTCGGCGCTTACGACGCCAGCGACGAACGCGGAGCCGCACGGCTCCACCTACCGACACGCAGGGGTACTGCTGATGAAAAAACTTTCCGGATCCAGTCTGACGCCTGGGGATATTCTATGGTAAGGAATCTATCACTAACTAATGTCTCTTACAGATATATCGTTACACAAGTAATAACTTGTGCATCGGGGGCATCCTGAGGGAGTGCAAAGGGATATAGCCTAAAGTCCTTCAGGCCCAGTTTGAATAGCCAAGTTTTTATATGGATAAGCAAGGAATTTGTTCAGCAAATGGCCATCTAATATGCTTTTAATCCAATCCCTGTGGGTTTCTAGATCCTCAGTAGACCAGAGTCTTACCCAATATTGTATAGGCCTCAACACAGCAATGTCAGTGATTGATTTGAGGTTTAAGTCAAATCAGATTGGAAGTGTTACATACATACATACACACAGATGCATAAATATGCCTGGATAGAGTTCACTAATTAGCGTGTTGGAGGACGATAGTATCTATCAGTAAAGTTGTTACCAAAAGCAAACATGAAAATACATTACATGTCCCATAAATGAAAAAAATATTGCATAGTTGGACGATTGCTAATGAAAGAGCCTTTTGTTTTGTTTGATAGAACTGCAGCCAGTCTTTTGGGGAGCAGCTCACTCCGTAGCTCCCTCGTTTTGTAATGAAACCGAGTTCACTCCATTCTTTGGTTGTGCATTGTTGTCATTAAAAAGTGATATTTTCTTTCTTTAGTCATTTATATATATATATATATATATATATATATATATGTATGTATTTTTTTGTAAAGATAAACAATTTCATGAAAGCTTGTGTTTATTCAAATCCTTGGTTAGAACAAAAATTAAATTGTTACCCTTCCTGACAGGATACTGCCATCGTCCATCCTGTTCCAATACGTATGACACCAAGCAAAATTCACATGCAAGAAATGGAACTTAAAAGAACTGGAAGCGGTAAGGGTGTTGTTGAGTTGTATTTTTGGCTATGTATCTGTCGGTCACATTAATTAACATTTTGAGCATCAGATAGATTCATTTCACAAATCAGTTCTGCAACCTTATGTTAAATGTGTTCTTTTCGCTTGTGGATATTATCAGAGGAACTGCATTATAAGATCTTTTCATATCCTACCGCCACCCAAATTCTTGTCTCATCCCAAGACAGCCTTCAGTTATCCTACATCTAGCTTTGAGGACTTGTCTCTTTTTAATGGTATATGTTCATCCATATCTACTGGATTCTTCCTCAGCTTTACATTTATATTGCCACATGCAATGGTATTGTTTTATGCCTGAAGAAAGGAAAAGATCTGTTTTCACTTTTGTCTGCTTCAGACCTGACATCATTCGTCTATGCCATTGTGTTCATGCTTCTTTTTTAAAGTCTTTGTTTTTGAAAAATAAAGAAATGGTAAACTGTGTATGAACAGTAAACCCCAAAGGGATATATTGTAACACTATAGAGTATAGCATTCACTTCCAAGTACATTAACATTTTAGTTTAGCCTTAAGTCTACCGTCTCCTTACGTTCTACATGTAGAGCAGAGTCCTAGTCCTAATTCCCACCAGGATTGTCCATAAATGCCCAGTCTACCACCATGGCCATCTCCTCTGTAAAACCCTCACAGGAAAAGTCACAATGCAAAATCCCTCACGGTGCCCCCTTGGAAACAGATGACGACAATGTGTGCCCAAGATATCCCTGTGGTGGGAGGCTTCAGTGTCACGTCTCCTTTTTTTTAAAATTGTCTTTATTAGATTTTATTGATTTACATTCTGTTGCAAATGGGTTCTCTCCATTTAGTCCACCTGGATTTTTTGCTTTTGGTCACCCTGTTTTTGAACCTTTACTGTGAGTGAGTCTCAATACCCGAGTCTCACTCATGTTGATTTCATGTTAATCTGACTTGAACGTGTTTACTACCAGTGTCCACCTTTTAAGTTAAGGCCTTTGCATCACAAGCTAGGGTGAGGTGCACTCGGGGTGGTTACAAGTGAACATGTATGCTGGTTGCGCGTGTGAGACTGCTACTGTGCGCAGTCCAGTATTTGCGCACAGGTAGCCTGGCACAGAAAGAACTTTGTAAGGCTAGGTGCTAACCTGAGGTAAGCTATTTAATTTTAGTGGGCGTTCATAGATAGGTCAAAAGGGTTTTCTAGAAAAACTGTGCCATTCACTGTATTGTACATATATGTGGAATCTGCTTTAGAGTGCAGTATGGCTCCACTTAGGCCTACACAGTCCAGCAAGGTGTCAATCTTCGGTAAACATGAACACTGAGTTTGTTTTTGCAGCTTACAATAACATACATAAATCATCTTTTGGACATCAAGAATTGTCATATTTCTTGGGCTCAGCTCATAATTCGATTCCAGGTCTTTGTCCAACCTGTTGTGCCAATTTAATTAATCTGCTCCCCAACAGAGAGAACAAAGTCCCTCCCTCACAAAGAGAGCAGTGTTCCGTGTTGGTTCAGTTCCTGGGAAAGAAGTGGTGGGGAAGAAAATCTGGATCTGATAATAGCTGTCAAACTGCACTGGGCTGGGTCAGACCAGACCCACTGAACAAAGGAGGAAGCCCAGACATCTGGAGTCCACACTGCAGGGGCTCCCCTACGAAGTTTTGGTGGGAAGGGATTTGGCAGTAAAGTCAGCTAGGGGTGGAGCTGAGACACTCCGAGGAGCTCTTCACAGAGAAAACATGACAGGGCAATAATGAATTGTCCCAGAAGGCTGTGCAGGAGAGGTGGGACAGGAGTGGAGGGATGATGTAGCATCCTGTGATTGGCCAGGGGTACCTGGCATCTAGTACTTTCCACCCACACTTATAAACCCCTGTACGAGGGAGAGACGGTGGACAAGACCATTGACCTGTTAGGCTTCGACAGCAGAGTGGAAAGGAAGTCACCTGATGCCCTGCAAAGATGAACTGAGGACTTTGTCTGCTGCTGATTCCCAGACCAGATTGGTATCTCCAGGGCCAGTGCCACTGTTCCCCTTATGCCCCCCGAATTGCAGTTGTGGTGGGGGGGGAGATCTGGACTCCACTGCCACCAAATGTGCTCTGCAAGAGAGCCAGGAGGCTATGGGGCTTGGGAGTGTAGGCAGAAAGGTGCTCTGTTGGCTGGTAAGAGGGACTGCGCAAGATGCCCTCACCAGCAGGAGAGGAGCACCAAGAGAGAAGACTGGCACAGAGCAAGTAAAACCAGCTGCCGACAAAGTGCGGCATTGAGGCCAGGAGGGTTGAAAATGCTCCTGGTGGCTGAGCTCACCACCAGGAGTAAAATTAGTCCAGGATCTTCAGAATCAGCCCAATAGGGCTAGAAGTATTCACCTTTGAATATTTGCCAATTTTCATATACTTCAGAAGAGAAAAGGAGCATGTGGGGCTCCACCGCAATTTCTCTTAATGCCCCCGGGTTGGGCCAGGGCCTTGGGAATTGGCGCATGTTATTTGCTATATTGCTCAGGGGAAGAGGCATGCGTGGGGCCCCTCTCTGTAGTACTAATTGCCGGGGGGGGGGCTATTTCTCTGAGGGCTGACACAGTGTGAATAGGGCCAGGGACCACATGGCTAGACCATGATTCACAGGACAGCTGGGGCCAAGAAAACCAGAAAGAGCACCGGAGCATTTGGGTCATTGCCGACCTCATGGTCCCTATCCAGGAATAATTTTACAGGATGCATTTCTATCTCTTCCCCTCATACTCGGTGGGGGGCGGTCGTGTCCAACAGCAGATAGTTTAAAAAATAAAAAAATCTTTTTATTGAAACAACAACATGCCCTCTCTTTTACAGGATACATGTCATAAAAGCCTGACACTTCTCAAACAGACTGGTAAATCAATAACAATCTGTTAACAATGATTACCAACTTTCCGGTTCTCTCTCCCCACCCCGATCCCTTATTCCCTCCCAGTTAAAGTGTTTCTTGCTCCTGATCTTGTCTGGCCATCGGACCACACACCATTCACCGATAGCTATTCCCAACAGCAGATAGTTGCTCCCTAGGCGGAAGCCGAGGAAGGATTTGCACCCGCTGTGGAGGGAGCTTAAAAGCATGATGCCGCCTCTTGCGTTCTGCACAGGAGTGCAGTGCATGTGGGGAGCTGGTGGGGCCGTAAAAGAATTGAGGCCAAATTGAAAGAAAAAGCAGGAGAAGCTCTCTCATCAAGTATTAACTGATTTCGGCCTGGCATCTCATAATGTGCCGCAAGGGGTCTCATTTAGCATATTTTTTCTCCTTTGTGGTACCCCAATGACGGGCAGTGGCACCACCAATGTTCACCCAATGCGTTGTGGGGGGCTGCAGGATGTGCAGGACTTTGCTTTATTCATAATTTTATTGATGAACATTGGCATGATTTATTAATAATGAATGCATTTGAATATGGTTACTCACTACACTGGTTTTAATAATGAATCTGAGCATGTGCTTACTGTTTTGACCCCTTGACAAAGCCAATAGGTTTGCTTTATATATTAATGTGATGACCCTGTGACAAAGCCAATAGGCCTGCCTTATATTTGGATGTGGTTACCCTTTGACAAAGCCAGTAGTCCTTCCTTATGCAGCATGACACCACCTTATATTGCGATGTTGCATCTGGTATAGGTGGGAGATTGTGATTATGGGGTCATAGCCCACCAGGGGTCAAATATGATACTTGGGTGTCTCCAAATGTATTTTTATATACCTGCTGTATATATTTGTAATTTAATGCGTAGTATTTAGGAGTGTGTATGTGTAATAAATGTACTTTAAATTTTTCAAAGAAAAAGTTCTGACTGCAAAAAAAATTGAGTATTGTTTGCCAGTGAATAGAGATTACTAGCCCACACCACCTCCCCTGAGTAGGCCCTGGACCTCTCTGCTGCACTACCCTGAGAGAGTCAAGTGCTACAATGTGGTACGTGGTTCCCAGCAAGGAGTCAATTGTGACCTGTTACTTGAGCAGGAGGACTTCCATCTTGCACAACTTAATAACCCTATGTTTGAGGCATGTGTGGCATAGATGCACATACTGTGCATACTCCTGTCATCTCGTGTTGAGCCCGCATGTGTGCAAGTTGTTTTTCTTCAAAGAATTCTTCCCGAATTATGAGGTACTGTGACTTCACCTTTTGCTTGCAATGTGCATGATCATCGGCTCCATTGTTAGATTGTTTTCTTTCCACCGTCGAATTCGGACATGTGCTCTTGTGCTCTGGATCGATGCCATTGCGGTGTTCTTTTCGGTCTTAACTGTTCCTCTCCCTCAGTTGGTATTGTATTCAATCACATTTTCCCCATCTCTAATATCGACTCAACACCTCCAGTCTCGTCTGTGATGAAACGATCACCTGTTCGGTATTGCCCTCGGTGTTGTGCACAATACCCCTGGGCCGACCTCAACCAGGTCTGTAATCTTTGGCTCTCACCGAGCATGGCATGGCCTCTTGGGACACGTGCCGGTCTTATTGTCGAAAAAGACTCTCCGAGACTGCTGGGCACGTCGGCTTGAAATGTTGAGCAGGAAAAAACCGAGGTGATGCTGTTTGGTCCTGAATGACATTTTTTTCCCTGACGTATGGCTAAACACTATGGGTCCAATCCCCCTCTTTCCTCCCCCCCCCCCCCTAGATAAAGCACGAAACTTAGGAGTGATTATAGATTCAGAACTCAACTTCACAAAACAAGTAAATGCTGTGACTTCCTCCACTTTTAATATCCTCAGAATAATCAAGAAAGTCCTACCTTTCATACCGGCCAGCCTGCAAAGGACACTAATTACAGCATTAGTCCTCTCTAAAATAGATTACTGCAACAGTCTGCTTCTGACAACCCCAAAATATAATTTGAATAAACTCCAGTTACTACAGAATGCTGCAGCAAGACTCCTTCTAAAAATCCCTAAACATTGCTCAGTGGCTCAAAGGCTAAAAGAACTACATTGGCTCCCCATTAAACAAACAATAACCTTTAAGGTACTCTGCCTAACCTATAAGGCAATTCACAACTTGGGCCCAGCCTTTCTGAACCACAGTTTCAGGCAGTATGTTCCAGCTAGGAAACTTCGTTCCGCCTCAGCTAATTTATTGATACAGCCCAGTTTTAAGAAAACTAGATGGGGTGGAAAGAGCATTGTGATGGAAGCGACCAAAATATGGAAATCTGAAAGAGACACGTTAGTGATAGATTCCTTACCTTAGAATATCCCCAGGCGTCAGGCTGGATCCGGAAAGTTTTGCGTAGCAGTACCCTTGCGCGTCGGTAGGCGGCGTCGTGCGGCTCCGCGTCCGTCGTCGGCGTCGTGATCGCCGGGATGACGTCGCGGGCAGTACTTAGGCGCCGCCCCTGCGCGCTGACGTCAGTTCTTCTTTTTCCGCGCCAGCAAGCGCAGATCCGGGAAGAGCAGTGCCCTGGTCAATTTTTGACCATACTTTTTGGTGATTTTTTCACTGTTTTTTCCATCTTTAAGGTGTCGTAGGGATGCCCGGCTTCAAGCGATGCGGCGCCTGTGCGCGGATGATGTCCGTCACCGACCCGCATTGGGAGTGTCTCTTCTGCCTCGGCCGAGGCCACGACACCGAGTCTTGTCCCGAATGCCAGGCCCTCAACCCGAAAGCTTTGCGAGAGCGGTCTCGAAAGCTCCTCGAGGCCCGGCATTCGGCTCCACGGAGGCCCCGGTCGCGTGAGAGGTCCAGGGGTCGCTCGCGGAGTGCACACCGGTCGTCGGCGTCGAAGTCTTCTTCGTCCGGTAAGTCTAAGCACAAGAAGTCCAAGAAGCATCGTCGCTCTCGGACTTCGCCTCGCCGGTCTCGCGACTCGGCTGAGGCCCCTCCCGGCACCGTCCCGCCCCGCGGCCCCGGACTTGCCTGTGGAGTCGCCCCCGCCATACCCGCCCTTCCCGGGTTCGGGGCGGATCCGGCCAAGGTACAGGAGTTCCTGTCGGCCATGGCCCGCCTCTTCGGGCCTTCAGGCCCCTCCGGTGCGCCTTCGGGCCCCGCGGGCCCTGATGGGGTTGCTCCGGCGTCGCCGGCGGCTCCGGCCCCGGCGTCGCCCGTGCCTCCAGCCTCGATCCCGGCTCCGGCTTCGGCCCCGGCCTCGATCCCGGCTCCACAACCCCCATCGACGCCGGTCGACCTCACAACACCCTCCGCCGGCGCCGATGTCTCCGGTGCCGTTCTCGACGCCGCCCTGGGCTCCGGGCGGCGTCGTCCCCAGTTCCTTCCGGCTCCGGACATGGACCCGGAGCGACGTCGCTCGACGCCGGCTCCGGCGCCGATGGGACCTTGGGTCCCAAATGTCCCTCCTCCTCCTTATTTTGAACCAGAGGAGGACCAGGAGGACTGGGAGGGGTCTGATGACCCTCTGACGCGCAACTGTCAGTATGATGAGGACTGGACAGAGAGTCTAGGGAGGCCAGTGGTCTGGATACTTCCCCTGACACTGGCATGCTGTCTCCTCCCGTGGCTACGGAGGAGGGGGCCAATTTTGGTACGGTGTTGCGTAGGGCTGCTGGGGCCTTACGTCTCCAGCTCCCTACTTTGACGGTCAAGCCTAACATCTTGACAGAGGTGCTTCAGCCGGCAGCCTCCTCTGCGGAGACTGTGCTGCCGTTTAACGACGCCCTCACTGACGTTCTTTGGGCGCCTGGTCCAAGCCCAACACAGGGGCTCCTGTGGATCGGAACGTGTCACGACGCCATCGCCCCGCTCCGGGCGACCCCTGTTTCTTTCTGTCCACCCCACTCCTGAGAGCTTGGTTGTCCAAGCCTCCGCTTCCCAAACCGCCTTCCCTACCGCTCCTCCGGATAGGGAATCCAAACGCCTGGATCAGTTTGGGAAGAAAGGTTTTTCTTCCTCCAGTGCTGGCTTGCGGTCCGTTAACACCGCTTGTCTTTTGGGCCGATATACCCACTCCCTGTGGGATTCGGTGGCGGATGTTTTGCCCCAGTGCCCTGAGGAGGTCCAGGCACTGCTTTCCCGCGCCATTGCGGAAGGAAGGGATGCGGCCAAATACACTATCCGTTGTGGCCTTGACACCGCCGACTCGCTGGGCAGGTCGATTGCAACGACGGTGGCGCTCCTATCGTGGCCACGGTAGGGGCGCCCCTTCACGTCAGCAGCCCAGCCACCGGCCCGCGCAGCAGGCGTCTTCGCGTGGCCGAGGACGTGGATTCCGCCGTGGTGGATCGGGCAACCAGCGTGCGGGTCAGGCCACCACCTCCAACCCGTCCGCGGCCTCCAAGCCCTCCTAGTCCCTCCTTTCAGGTGCACGGCACGCCAGTAGGGGGCAGGGTCCGCCATCACCTTCCCCACTGGCGCACCATCACCTCGGACAGGTGGGTCTTGGACATTGTCCGAAGGGGCTACTCCCTCCCCTTCGCGACCACCCCCCAGCCATGCCACCTCAATTCCACCGCATGTCAGGGGATCACTTGGTGCTTCTACGGAAGGAAGTCACGGCCCTCTTGACCAAGAGGGCCATCGAGCATGTTCCGACCCCAGAAGTAGGGCGTGGTTGCTACTCCCACTACTTTCTGGTGCTCAAAAAGGACAAGGAGGACATGCGTCCTATCTTGGACCTCCGGAACGTCAATCGCTTCCTCCGGAAGGAGAAGTTCAAGATGCTCACCCTAGCTCAGGTCTTAACTGCCCTCGACCCAGGAGACTGGTTGGTAGCGTTGGACTTGCAGGACGCGTATTTCCACATCCCCGTCCTGCCGGCCCACCGGCGTTACCTTCGGTTCACGGTAGGCCCCGAGCATTTTCAGTTCACCGTGCTCCCCTTTGGCCTTACCAGTGCCCCTCGGGTGTTCACGAAAGTAATGGCGGTGGTCGCAGCTCATCTGCGCCGGGCAGGGGTTTCAGTCTTCCCCTACCTCGACGACTGGCTGCTGAAGGCGGGCTCGTCCCAGGCAGTCGTCTCCCACCTCCAGACTACGGCCGAACTCCTGCACTCGCTGGGGTTCTCCATCAATGTGCCGAAGTCGCATCTGATTCCTTCTCCACAGCTCCTTTTCATCGGAGCAGTTCTGGACACGACGCAGTTTCGGGCCTATCCTCCCGAACGGCGAGTCCGGGATATTCAGGCTATGATTCCGATCTTTCGGCCTTTATCCTGGGTTTCGGTAAGGATGACCCTGAGGCTGCTGGGCCTCATGGCCTCCTGCATCCTGCTGGTCAATCATGCCAGATGGCATATGCGGGCTCTGCAGTGGGACCTGAAGTTCCAGTGGCGCAGCACCAGGGCAACCTGTCCGATCACGTCCAGATCTCGGAGGGGACTGCAAAACAGTTGCAGTGGTGGCTCTCGAACCGGCAATGGGTCATGGGCAGATCCCTCTCCCTTCCCCAGCCAGAGCATACAGTTGTGACGGACGCGTCCCTTCTGGGATGGGGCGGTCACATGGGAGAGGCGGAGATCAGAGGAGTGTTGAAGAAGATTCGGCACGACCGGGCCCAAGTCATTCTTGTGGCTCCGGACTGGGCTCGAAGAGTTTGGTATCCCGAGCTACTCAATATGAGCATAGATCCCCCAATCCGTCTGCCTCTTCGGGAGGATCTTCTGTCGCAGCAGCAGGGGACGGTCCTCCACCCGAACCTGTCCAGTCTACACCTGCTTGCGTGGAGATTGAGCGGCGGCAGTTGATTCCTTTCGACTTGCCTCCCGAAGTTTGTGATGTGATTCTGGCAGCCAGGCGTCCCTCCACTAAGGTGGTATACGCCTGCAGGTGGAACAAATTTGTGGCATGGTGCACAGCAAAGGCTGTGGATCCCCTTTCTGCCCCTCTTTCTGAGGTCCTTCTGTTCCTTCTCTCTCTGGCCCAACAGGGTTCTGCCCTGGGTACCATCAAGGGTTATCTTTGTGCTATCTCGGCCTTCCTCAGGCTCCCTGATCAGCCTTCCCTTTTCAAGTCCCCTGTTGTTAACAGGTTCTTAAAAGGCATTACTCACCTCTTCCCTCCTGTTCCGTTTGTGATGCCTCAGTGGGACTTGAACTTGGTTCTTACCTTTTAATGTGCGCTCCCTTTGAGCCTCTGCATAACTGTCCTCTTCGTCTTCTGACTCTAAAGACAGCCTTTCTGGTGGCCATCACCTCCGCTCGGCGGGTGAGTGAGCTCCAGGCTCTTTCTTGCAAACCTCCCTTTCTGTCTGTTCATCCAGACAAGGTTGTTCTTCGGACGCGTCCGTCCTTCTTGCCAAAGGTGGTTACTGCTTTCCACATTGGGCAGACCATCACTTTGCCCACCTTCTTTCCGCCTCCGCATCCTTCCAGGGAGGAAGAGAGGCTCCACCGTCTGGACCCAAAACGTGCGCTCTCCTTCTATATCGACCGCACAAAACACTTCCGGGTGGATGACCAGCTCTTTGTTGGCTACGTGGGCGCCAAAAAGGTCGGGCGGTGCACAAGAGGACCATCTCCCGCTGGGTTACCTTGTGCATCAAGACCTGCTATTCTTTGGCCAAGAAGGAGCCTCCTGTTGGGCTGCGTGCCCATTCCACCAGGGCAACGGCTGCTACCACGGCCTTGGGCCGCGGTGTTCCGCTGCCGGTTATCTGTCAGGCAGCTACGTGGGCCTCGCTGCACACGTTTACTAAGCATTACTGCCTTGACAGTCAGGTCCGGAGGGACGGCTTCTTTGGCCGTTCTGTCCTCCAGGACTTCCTTGTCTGATCTTTGTTCGCAGACCCACCACCGGGGTTGGTATTGCTGGGGTATCTATTCTAAGGTAAGGAATCTATCACTAACGTGTCTCTTTCAGATGCACAAGTTACTAACTTGTGTAACGATATATCTGTAAGAGACAGTAGTTAGTGATAGATTCACTTACCGCCCACCCATCCTCCCCGTTCTGCGAACTGATTTCTAGGGTTAAGGACATCCCTTTCAGGGCCCTAGTATTTTTCAGACACCTGTGTCAGCTTCTTGCATGGCTCTGCGTTCCTGGCGCGGAAAGTCGTGTACAGAACTGACGTCAGCGCGCAGGGCGGCGCCTAAGTACTGCCCGCGACGTCATCCCGGCGATCACGACGCCGACGACGGACGCGGAGCCGCACGACGCCGCCTACCGACGCGCAAGGGTACTGCTACGCAAAACTTTTCCGGATCCAGCCTGACGCCTGGGGATATTCTAAGGTAAGGAATCTATCACTAACTACTGTCTCTTACAGATAAATCGTTACACAAGTTAGTAACTTGTGCCACACTCCCCCTAACCATTAAAAATGAACCCAACCTTTTATCTTTTAGGAAAGCTGTAAAGTCCTGGCTGTTTAAATCATGGTAACTCTGCCCGCAGTCGTGATCACACTCGCAATCTGAAACACTCAGCGCTTAGACGCCCCTGGGAATTAACGCGCTATATAAATAAAATTAACATAACAGGAGCGGCGAAGATATAGCAGATCTCTTCGGCACCCAGGACCTCGAGGAGGAACATCATCCTGAATCTTTGGCCGCCGTAGAAGAGGATTTCTTGCCCGAAGAGAGTTCTGGCTCTGACCTCTATATTGAAGTCCTCCCGCTGGTTCAACAGGTCGTGAGTACAGCTTCTGCTCCACCTCCACACCACACTGAGCTTCCATCCCATTAGGGGCGTTCAGCTGCTCTGGACCCATAGAGTTAGGCTTCTGCACCATCACTGCCTTCGGGCCATGGTCGGCACGGACTGTCAACTTTGGAAACAATGCCTAGTTTTGGCTTGACGCAGAAGAAAATCTTGATGCCAACTCCCTTGGCGCCACCCGCTCCCGGCTTGGCACCTACTCTACTGTTGGATCCAAAGCTCTCGATGTCGAAACCCAGGTCTCCACCGGCGCCTAAACCTTTGGTGCTGACCGAAGAATCAGTCGTCAAACCGGTCCTCCAGGAACTACAAGGCAAACTCTACGCTCGCCAGAGGCAGCTGGTCATACATCCCCACACAGGCCAGATCCTCACACAACCTCTGGCGCTAGGGTTGTATGTCGTTACAACGGAATGCTATTTCCACGCATAACCTTTACCACGAATATTCCTTTACCACGCATACCTTTACAATGATTTTCGTTGTAAATTTATGCATGGTAAGGGCATACTCTTGGTAAAGGTTATACCCCTCCCCTGTACCCTTACGTGACCCCCCAGCCCCCAATCCTTCTTATAATTACCCCTGCCCTGAACCCTCAATCCTTATATATATATTTTTTTTAAACTAAAATTCCCCTTACCTCTTCACGTCGTCTCCTCTCCTTCATCTTCCTTGGTGACGTTGTATGTCGTAAAGAGGAAGCGGAAGTTTCTTTCCGTTTCCTCTCAAACGATGCCGATTGCCTCCACTTCGCGACGTGACATCAGGTTCGTTTTTTTTGGGGGGGGGGGGGGAGAGACCCCCCCAAGCCCCCTTTTTTTTCCCCACGCTTTTTTTATTTTTGGGGGGTGACCCCCCAAACCCCCTTTTTCTAATTTTAGCCTTTACCACACATGCCTTTACTACGTATCTCGTAGTAAAGGTATGCGTGGTAAAGGCTTTCGTGGTAACCACGCATGCGTGGTAATGCATGCGTGGTTAAGGTTTGCGTGGAAACGGCCGCGTTGTAGTGGCAGTTTCCCGGCGCTAGACACTCGACCACCTAAGAGGCAGCTCAGTTTTGAGGAAGCTCTAGGGCCCCACCTTCACCAAAACAAGGGAAGAAGCACAACAGAGCCACCAGTCCTCTTCCAGATACCAGATTGCTATCGCCCCCTTCCCTCCACCCAGACCTCCACCATCACCATCCCCACCCCCTTCTCTGCCTCACCCATTTGTGTATGCTCCACAGGGGTCACCACATTCTGATTTGGGTGAACATGGTGGGCGGTACACTTATGATAGGCCCCCACAGGGAGCTCTTTGGTACTCTAATGATGTGGATCCATTTGGGGATACTGACCCTTTCCGTCTCTCCCCGCTAGATGACAGCACCTCTTACCCTGAGGTTTTATTGTAGGGCTGCTGCTTATCAAGTACAGATGTATAAAGAGCCTGTAGAAGAGGACTTCGTCTTCGAAACTCTGTCCTCTGCCCACCATTCTGTGCAGTACATGCCCATGCTGAAGGAGATGCTCAAGCCCACTCCTAATATTTTCAAGGAGTCGGTTAAGGCCCGGGTTGATAAAAAAAACAAAAAAAAAACAAAGCCTGCCCTTCAGATCCCATCTACGTAAGTGTCCAACTCCCTCCCGATTCCTTAGTGGTGCATATCGCTCGCAAGTGAGCGAACACACAGGGCACCGGCAATGCCCCTCCGCCGGACAAGGAGAGCAAACGTATAGATGCTGCTGGTGAGAGTGTCGCAGCACAGTCTGCAAATCTTTGGCGTATTGCCAATTTCATCTTCCTTCTCTCTAGATAGAACAGAGCCTACTGGGACAAAATGGAGGAGCTCTTCTAGCAAATCTCTGAGGAGCAGTGTAAAAGAGGACGTGAGTTGGTTTCAGAAGGCAAGCTGATTTCCAACACTACCATTAGGTGTGTCTTAGATTCTGCAGACACTGCCGCTGGAGGCATCATCACCAGTGTTCTTCTTGGCCAACATGCCAGTCTCTGTGTCTCCGGCTTCAAACCAGATGTTCAGCAGCATCTCCTCGACCTGCCCTTTGACGGGGAACATCTCTGTGGGCAGCAGGTTGACAAAATGCTGGAAAAGATTAAGGAACATAAACGTTGAAAGCCATGGGTGCCCCGCAGACGCTTCCCCCGTCAGTGTATTTTGGAGACTCCAAGACAACCTCTCCTGAAGCCTCCACAACTTTCCAGCATCAGTCTGCCAAACAAACCTCCACAAGAGGTTACTTTAGGGGTGCCTACCGTGGAAACCGTACCAAAGGTAGAGGCAAAGGTAGCTCCCCCAAAGGAGCTACCCCAGCCAAACAATGATTTGCCGCTCCTTCCCTCGACCACACAACACCTGTTGGAGGACGACTACACTTGCTCAGCCCCACTTGGCAACTCATCACCTCAGACCAGTGGGTATTAGACATCATTCAACACAGTTACTGCCTGGAGTTTATATCCACACCACCCAACATACTACCCTGCAGACACGTCCTCTCTCCAGAACACCAACGGCTGCTTTGAAAAGTGGTCCAAGCGTCCTTCTCAAAGGAGCTTTAGAGCCTGTACCACAGCACCTACAGGGCTCAGGGGTTTATTCCCTCTACTTACTCATTCCACCTCGGGCCCCTCAACGAGTACATCCTGTCAGAGCACTTCCACATGGTCACTCTTCAGGATGTCATTCCACTACTACAGCAAGGCGACTTCCTGGCTGCACTCCACCTCAAAGAAGCCTGCTTCCACATCCTGATCTATCCGCCGCATCGCCGCTCCCTCCGGTTTGTGATAAGTGGTCAATACTACTATTTCAAAGTGCTGCCCTTTGGGGTCACCACTGCACCTCGAGTGTTCACAAAATGCCTTGCAGTGATAACCACGCACCTACGAAGACAGTTCATCCATGTAATCCCATACCGATTGGCTGATAAAGAGCGCAAGTCAACAGCAGTGCCGTCCACACGCTCAAGCCATTATAGACCTGCTTCACAAACTGGGTTTTACCTATCTAGGAGCCATCCTCAATGCAGAGGCCTGCAAAGGCTACCCCAATTGTGCAAGAGTCCAGTCCTCCCATGTGCTGCTCCCAAATCAGCAGGTCACAGTTCGGACAGGCAGGCGCCTCCTAGGCAAGCTGGCCTCCTGCATCTCCATAGTACCCCGCGCAAGACTGCGTTTGCGCCCGCTGCAGGAATGTTTATCGCACCAGTGGTCCTAGGCAGAGGGTCATTGAGAAGATCTAGTGTTGATCAGCTACCGTACTCCTCACTCTCTGCAGTGGTGGAACACACACAACTTATTGCAGGGACGGACTTTTCTCTATCCGATTCCCTAGATCACCATTACAATGGATGCATCTCTCTCGGGGGGGGCTGGGTGAGGGGAGGGGGGAGGTGCTCCTACGAAACTGACTGTCCAGGATCAGCGGGATCCCAGTCACAGGGGTTTACACATCAATTATCGGAATTTGATAGCTGTAAATTTAGCCCTGAATGCCTTCCTTCCCCACATAGTGGGCAAGGTAAGTACTCCTTGTGTTCACGGATAACATGTATTACATTTAGATGCAGGGAGGCTCCTGCTCTCCTCAGCTTTCTCTGCTAGCTCAGATCTGGTGCTTGGCTCTCCACTACAATATTCTCTTGTTAGCGAAATACCTCCAGGGAGTGGACAACAACATTGCCGACCTTTTCATCAGGATGCCGCAACAAGTCCACGAGTGGGAACTCCACCCAAGGGGAGTCCTCTGGTACTTTCACCGCTGGGGGGGCTCCGGACGTGGACTTCTTTGCTACAGCAAAAACGCAAAATACCCAAACTTCGCCTCCAAGTTCACACACAGTCCATGTGCAGTGCACTATGGATGGATTTGTCAGGAATATTTGCCGACGCTTTTTCACCTCTCCCCCTCATTCCATTCATGACTGTGAGGCAAACCTCTCTCACCCTCATTCTAGTGGCTCTGACTTGGGCTTGACAAACCTGGTTTATCTCACTGAGCTTTTGGTGGTTCCGCATGAGAGACTCCCCAACAGGCCAGACCATCTCACATAGAACCATCAAGAAATCAGGCACCCTGACTTCAAGAGTCTCAACCTTGCGATCTGGCTCCTGCCGTCTTAGTGTTTGGTTACCTTAATCTACCTCCTGAATGCATGAACATTTTTAATGAAGCGCACAGATCCATACTCGTGCTTGCTACGCTGCCAAATGGAAAAGGTTTGTCTGCTGCTGATTTCAAACCAGATTCACCCCTTCACAGCCAACGTACAGGACATTGTTGCCTTCTACACCAGCAAACATGTGGACTAGCCTTCACCGCTGTTTGACTACACTTGGCTGCTGTGGCTGTTTATCTCCAAAATAGGCAACATGCCTCCCTCTTTAGCATTCCAGGCATTAAAGCGTTTATGGAGGGATTCAAGAGTCCGTTCTCCCTGGGTGCCGCTGGCCCCAGTGTGGAATCTTAACATTGTCCTCACAAGACTTCGGTGTCCCTATTTTGAGCCCCTTTGGTCATATCCCTTATAATTTCTCTCTTGGAAAGTGTCTTTCCGGTATCTGTCTCATCACTGAGATGTGTTAATGAGCTCCAAGCCTTGGAAAAACCCTTCTTTCTGGTTCAAAGATATAGGGTTGTCCTTCGCACTAACCCTAAAATTCTTCCTAAGGTAGGCTCTCCTTTCCACCTTAACCAGTCTATAGAACTCCCAGTTTTCTTTCCACAACCTGACTCAGTTGCAGAAAGGGCTCTTCATACCTTAGACATCAAATAAGCCTTTATGTACTATGTGGATAAAACAAAGCCCTTTCAGAAAACTCAGCAACTGTTTGTTGCTTTTTTAGAACCAATTAAGGGAAAGGCCTTGTCAAAAAAAGGAGTAGCCAGATGGATAGTTAAATACATTCACAACTGTTACACAAAAGCTAAAAGAGTTTTGCCTGCTCCCCCTAGAGCCCACTTGACCAGGAAGAAAGGGACCTCTATGTTTTTCATCAGGAACATCCCGATCACAGACATTTGTAAAGCAGCTAATTGGTCTAGGCCACATACTTTTACTAAAAACTACTGTGTAGATGTACGAGCCCGCCAACAGTACTTGTGGCACTGGAATACCTTACGTCATATGTGGCACAGTTACATGTATAATACACACATATAACTTTTTTTTTTTTTTTTAAATGGGAGAATTTAAAGTCCAGAAAATGTTCTGCCAAAATGTTCATGATATGGAACATTTTTCTGCACTTTATATTTCTCCCACTTAACACAATGGCTGTATTTTTCACTTATAAATATGGCATGTTGTCTACCAGCCACTGTAAGCAAGATGCCTGCTGTGAATAAAGGCAACACTTTGAAATGGGAGAAAAATTCAACTGAAGACTTAACATATGGATTCCATAAAACTCATCATTTAAATTAATCCCATTTTCATGTGTCACATTTACAAACACCAGGCATCTCGCTCCCACTGGCCTTCGACAAGGTGCCGTATTTATAACAGAAAAATTAGCCATTTGTTTGAATGGGAGGAATTTAAAATGAAGAAAGTTGCGTCATAAAGACATAATTGGCTTAATTGAAAGTGGAGAAAAACATTTAGACTTAATGTTTCATAGAAATATTTTTCTTCGCTTTAAATTGCTCCCTTTTAAAGAAGAGGACTGTATTTTTCAGTTATAAATATGGCAAAGTGTCTACTGGGAGCAAGAGGCGTGCTGTTTGTAAATACAACACTTTGAAATGAAGAAAATTAAAATGAAGAGTTAACTTAATCATTGAGGTAATTATTAATTTCTACCATTTAAAAACATTTAGAAACATCATTTTGTTCTCACACTCCAATACTGAGTTGACAAGTATTTATTTAAGAGTTAAATATCTCAGTGCTTCAGTTCTTCACCTCTGTGCCCTGGGTCATAAATCTTCCTCCAGCGCTGCTCATTATCAGACCCTTCTCTCCAGCCTGAAGATAATAATGTCCAATAAACACAGCCTTTCCTTAACTTTAAAAGAACAAGCATTGGCATAGCCAATAGGTCTCGCCTTTGGGACCTTATAAGTGTTTAGCCAGAGCTATTGGCTTTGCCAATGTTTTTAAGCTGTGTTGTAGAGACTGATAGGCTGGTAAAAAGGGAGCGCCCTGCTGCAGAAAACAGTAGCTGTGTTTAAATAATACAGTATACACATCCTTCATATCCTGGTTGTAATGTTATTCAATAAAAATCCACGATTCTGTCTTGGAATGAGTAATCTCTAGCACTGCCCTTTCCAGTAGAATAGTTTGTGTAAAACCTGTACAGTGTCCCTGAGCGTGGAAGCCCCGCCCCGTTCTTGTAATAAAAGAATAAAACATGTCTGTTTCTTTCCGTGTTTCACACTTCTGCGTTCAAACGTGTATTCGGGCCAGTTTCATCCTGTGTTCACACGATGGTGTCCATCGAAGCACCTCTGAGCGCCAAGATGCCACTCCCTGAACAGCGCTGCATGTGTCACAGGAGGCGCTTTAGGAATCATGACGTCAAACCTTATCAATCAATCAATCACGGCATTTATAGAGCGCGCTACTCACCCGGGAGGGTCTCAAGGCGCTGGGGGAGGGGGTAAGTTACTGCTCGAACAGCCAGGTCTTGAGCTGCTTCCTGAAGGAGAGATGGTCCTGGGTTCGCCGAAGGTGAGTGGGGAGGGAGTTCCAGGTCTTGGCTGCCAGGTAGGAGAAGGATCTTCCTCCGGCGGTGGCTCTGCGGATGCGTGGTACGGTGGCGAGGGCGTGGCTGGTTGATCGTAGCTGGCGGGTGGGCGTGTAGAAGGTCATGCGGTCGTTGAGGTACTTGGGGCCCAGGTCGTGGAGGGCCTTGTGTGCGTGGGTGAGGAGTCTGAACGTGATTCTCTTGCTGACGGGGAGCCAGTGCAGGTCTTTCAGGTGTCCGGTGATGTGGCTGTGTCGGGGGATGTCCAGGATGAGTCGTGCGGAGGCGTTCTGGATGCGCTGGAGTCTTTTTTGAAGTTTGGCTGTGGTTCCGGCGTAGAGGGTGTTCCCATAGTCCAGTCGGCTGGTGACGAGTGCCTGGGTGACGGTCTTCCTGGTTTCATTGATGACCTTGCTCATCAATCCTGGTTATAATCAAACGCAGTGCGATTGGTTTCCTTCTAAACTCTGACGTCTTTCTTCAAAAGCGCACACGCCAGTAGGGCTGGGGTTACTGCACTAGCGTACGTCGCCTTGCACAGTAGTGTGAGGCGCAGAGGCCCTCTGTGCCTGGCTCCCCACTCTGTCCGTGGAGGAAGCCAGGAGGAGCAGATAGCGGTGTGTGTTTCTGAAGCAGTCCCTCATGCAGACCCCTGCGAGCACCGCCCTGAAGGCAGAAGGATATTAATGTAGGGTAAAGTGTGCCGGTTGGAGGCCATGGGGGAGGCTACTGGGAGGATCCTGGCACAACAGGTTACTCCAGATTTTCAGTTGTGAAGGGACTTCTAATTTCCTCCTCGAGCGCCTCCTTTCAACCACTGGTAAAGCACTGTGTGTCCGTGGTGGTGAGCAAGAGGTGGTTTTAGACTCCTGGGGTTCACAGGCAGTGACTGGTGACTGACGTGTCACATGGCCTTACCTCTGGTCTCTAGTCTGGACTACGAGGCCCTGCCCCCAGCCCCACCCCTGGGACACCCAGTGTGCGCTGGACGATGTGTCTCCCTAAAATTGGCGTGATGAAAAGCACGCATGTTGCAGCCCCAAGGAAGCTGAGTATAAGACGGATTACAGTACGGCCTATGTGCTCGGGGATCAGTTTCGGTCATTGTGTCCCCGGCCTCACCAGTCAGTGGTTCCTGTGATTTGTATTATGCGTATACTTTAAGTGCCACGCGGGACAGACAGCATGGGAGAAATGAAGACAGAGAATCAGATTCTAAAGGGCGGGGGAGGAGGCAGCTGCCTGGATGTGAGGAGGTAGGAAGGGGGGAGGGATGCTGAGGCAGACGGCAGGGAGATGATCGCAGGGCCGAAGCATCAAACGCAAAGGAGACAGACAATAAAAGGATTTATTACCCTGTTCCTCACAGCTCTAAAAATAGGAAAAAATCAGAACAGAACATTAAAGGTTAAATCTGCATAGTCTGTGAACAAAAGTCCTTGGCAGCAGGAAGGTGAAACAAGAGGCGCTTGCCTCATTTCGACATACGATAACAAGCACGCGAGTGGTGCGCGCACGCCACAACATCTGTTTTGGATTATCGCGCACGCGTCTGGGCACGATAATTCAAAACAGATGGTGCCTGTGTGGGTAACCGCAAGCAATAGGCCACACACGCACGAGCGTGTGGTCAGCTTTTTGAAGCCCCCTTACAATAAGTCTCGCAGAGCGGCGCATGCTTGCTGCTAGGCGAGACCTAAAAATGTGACGCTGTGCTTTTTAGGTCTCGCCTAGGCAGCGCTTGCGCTGTCTCTTCGAGACATGCTGTGTCTAAGATATGGGCTTGAAAAAACTCCCATCTTTTTCATTGGTTCCTGTTGCTGTCCTTTGTAAATGCTGGCTTTTCATTGGTGAATACACTTTTCAGGTTATTTATACTTGAGAGAACTCATTTTCTTTTAGTTGTCCTGCCTCTTTGCTGGTTACTTGTTCTGGTTGCTTGTGCAGTGAAATTTCTGTTGCATCATTTGCTTGTGGCTTTATCTCCTGTGCCTTCCCCTCACACAACACTACTTCTGCTTCATATCCCTTAATCTCCCCGTGCCTCCCCCACCTACCACAACATTGCTCGCAGGCCCCCACCACCCCTCTGAGGCCACTACTGTTTAGCTCTTTTTTTCCACTTTGCAAAGGCTTTTATTTGTATAGCACGCTCAGCCATGGTCTCTGGGGAAATTAAACATTCAGCCCATTGTCACAGGATGTTGAGCCTGACAGCAGGCTCGAACCGGGATCCCCAGCTCACCAGTCCGCAGCTCTCACCGCCGTGCCATATCCTTTGCCTGGGCATTTTGCAGCATGGCCAGGCCAAAAGAGGTTGTGACAGCCTGTGGTACTGCACCCTCATAAACCTGCTTGTTTTACATGTACCTATCCATCTCAAATCGGTACATTAGAAAAGAAAAAAAAAAAAATCTGAATTTCGTGCATGTCATCATGCATACGCACGCCTCTAAAATGGTGTTGCTTGGCAGGCGCGTCACACTTTTTAAAAATTATTTATAGAAAAATGCTGCATATCGTTGGCAAACGACAGTCATCACTGACATCATTGGCAAAAAATAATTGATAAGTTCAGTGGGTCTGTAACGCTTGTTCCAGTGTGATTGATGTAGTACATTCTACAGTTTTTAACCTAAATTGACCCTTTTACTGGATACAAAAAGAAGCATACAATGCCAATCACTTTTATTCCGAAGTCCCAATTACATTTCTGATTTTGGTGCCTTCCTGCAAACATAGTAATTTTTTCTGATCAAAGAAGACATGCAGTGAAATGGTCCAGAAAGATTGTACATTTCAACATCTCAAAATATCACATCTTTTCAAACTCACAAGCTCATCAGAAAGAAGACTACATTGCTCTTTCAACTAGAGAGGAGGGTGGGAGGGGCAGTGGTTCGCTATCTGGCCTTGCTGGGCCCTGCGTCTGCTTACCAGCGCAGCAGCCTCTCCCCACAGAGCAGGACAGCAGCATGTACCCATGGAGCTTGCTTCTGTCAATGGCACTGACGGCAGGCTAAAATTGTATGGGTTTCTACTTTAAGTAATGGATGATATACACTGTGAAATGTGAATTATTTTTGACTGCATGTTACTGTGGCTTCTTTCTCCTGTCCGGGCTTTCTTTTTATAGGCAATTGCAATCTGTTATCATTCTCTAAAACGAGAATAAAATGCAGTGCGTTGTTAAATAAAATGAATATCTTATCTCAGGGTAGGCCTGTAAATCGCCACTGCACTAACCTGTAAAGGAGCAGAGCTGTATATCACATAATGCCTGACAAACTACCTATATATTTTTTTTTTCTTTCAGAGTGGGCCTGTAAATTAAGAAAATTTTCACAGCCAACACTTAGTCCATTAGCATAGGATGTTGAGCCTGACATCAGACTCGAACCAGGATCCCCAGCTCACCAGTCCATAGCTCTCACCACTGCGCCAAGGCATGTTGCAGAGTACAGGACCATATCTGGCCAAAAGAGGTCCCAAGGGACACCTTGAGACAGCCTGTGGTATTGCATCCTCACAACACCGCTTGTTTTAGATGTACCTATCCATCTCAGATCGGTACATTAAAAAAATAAAAAATCATATTTTCAGAATGCATGTGTCAACACGCATACACACTGCGTTGCTTGGCGAGCGCGTCACCCGTTTTGAAAATTATTTATAGAAAAATGCACATCATTGGCAAACAACGCTGTACAGCATTGGCAAAAAATAATTGTTAACTTCAATAGGTCTGTAAAGCTTGTTCCAGTGTGATTGATGTAGTACATTCCACAGTTTTTAACTTAAAATGACGCTTTTACTAGATAATGAAAGTTTAAGCTATTGGCTTTGTATTATTATGTTCAATGTTAATAGCCCAAACTTTCAGTAATGCGAGACCTATTGCATTGCAAATGCTTGTTTTAAAATGAATTTAAGGCTGTAAGCTAATCTGAAGGTGTCAACGAGCTACTAGTAGCTCCCAATCAGCTGATTGGAGACACCTACCCTAGTCCATTGTGTACAAGTGGTAGTTACAATAATAAATAGACTTTGTTTTGGCCATATGCCAAAAAAATTGCAAATAAAATGCATTTCAATATCATACAGCAAATTAAAACAAGCGTACATTTTCAAAAATTCACTTTCAACGTATAGTGCTGAATGAAAAGGAAAGAACCATAGTCAAAAACCTGTCACGGTGGGCCAAGATCTATGATCATATCTAAACAAATTCGTCAGACACAGATTATCGCACCTTGATGAGTAAAATAAGTCCAATCCTAATTCTAAAAGGAGCACAGTATTTCGCTGCCTTGATAAGATCATAAAAATGAGTGCCTACATGTAAAACCTGTTGATCTAAAATCATTTACTGCTTAGAAGGTAAGATCCGGAGGGATTGGGTGAGCAACTGTATTCATAAAGACCGTTTGGGATGCTTTACAAAGATAAAATATATAAAATGATCTTAAAACGGACGATAGCTGACCAAGCACACAGTGGTGAATACATTAATAAAATGTAAATACTATTCGATCAATTGGTAGTTTGTTTATTTATATTAAATTCAGGCATGTACCATAAAGAAAGCTCAGAAGTATATATCTCACCCGTTGTTTAGTTTTGAGTATTTATTCCAAAAATATTGAGCAGTTTTATTAGTACAAGTATCATCCCAACACTAGCCTTCTTACCAGTAATATACTCTGTGACTGTTATTTTACCTACTGCCAATATTCTAGAGGACGCTTTAGCGGATTTCTCAGAACCCAACCAGGGCACCACTTATTGCAGCTCCGCCACTAGGTTGTATGCCTCATAAATCCAGGGTACCTAAGCCACCCTCCTCATGTAGTAGATACAGCTTGGTTAGCACGGCTCTGTCTCTCCCATGTCCCCATATCAGGTCTATTAATATTGTATTTAAATCCTTTAAAACTTCTGCATTAAAAATAAAGGTAGGTTCACATAGAAAATATAGCATATGTGGAAGGAGCCCATCTTTAAGAGCACCACTCGCCCAAGTGGTGATAGGGTCAGTTTCCTCCAGAAGTTCCTTGAAAGTGATCTTAACAAGTTCCCTCTAAAATGTCTGTGGGGATAACGCAGGCGACTATGATCGCCTGGGACCAGACCAGTATTAGCCATGAGCTGATTACCTTCCCGCCTCCGATGACCCCCTACTCGACAACCCAGATTTCACCCCGGGGATGGAGACTGTGGGGTTTGCGGAGTGGAGACAATCGTCTTGCCGCTCCTTGGACCACTTCTTCAACACTGAAGGTGTGCTCTCCTTCCCCCAGATACGCGAAGAGTATGGGCTTCAAGAGTGGGAGAGACTCCACTATTTACAACTCCAACATTGGATTGCACAACCGCAAAATAAACCTAACTCACAAAGCCACCTTAGCCAATACGAGAGATGGCTCCTTACTAAGACCTCGGATAAAGACCTCAAATCCGATTTGTACGCAATTTTGATCCAAAAGAATAAACACACACATATGCTGGGCAGGCCAGGTGGGAGGATGAGTTTGGGAGGACACTAAGTGCCAAGGAATGGGGAGAGATATCATACAGAGCTAGACACACAGCTAGTAGTAACGCCCTCACCGAAACTCTCAAAAAGGTAGCCACATACTGGTATTACACCCCGGTAATACTCCACAGGGTTTAGGCCCCTTATCGATAGATGGGGCCACGTGGCCCGTTTTGGCAGGGTATACCCCGCACCCAAATGATCTCACTGCTATGATCGCAGAGCTTCGCGTATTGCATACTTCGTTAGTACGTGTACATAGAGCTGTTATTCAGTTTGTCGCGTACCCTCCAGGTGGGACCACCTGGCGTTGCTGCGCAACCACCGGCACCTGGTGGTGTAATCATCAGTCCATTAATGATTAATTCTGTAATGGGCAAGCGTCCGCAAAATAAGGATGAACTTCCTTATTGGCTTGCTGAAAAGTTTGGACAACTCGAAGCTGTTTTTCCAAATACGCCTTTGGAGAAACACAGGATCTTGACCATGAGTTTACCTAAAGGCCTTGTTCCCGAATTAGCTGATTGTAACACTTGGGGTAGAGTGTTTGCAGTGGTATATTCGATGTGTTTCGGCACCCCCTAAATGACCGTTCTCCCTTCCGTGATAAAACGTGTTCAGGATGAACATGGGGCCAAATCGGCCCTGGAGTTGGGAATGAGACTGGTGGGTGTGTTCGACATTGTTTGCGATATGATCCTTGCTAATGTTAAGGGTGATGCTGTGAGCTTACAAGTGGCGCAACGCTTGGAGGCTGTGGCTGACGCAGACAAACTGCGCAAACTGCCAAAGATTATTGCTAAAGCTTATAAAACCTTAGGGTGCAATAGTCTGGGAATCAAACCTTTTACTCAACCGCAAACTCAACAAAAAGACCAGACTGATAAAGATGGACGCCCGTTCTTTCCTAAAAAGAACTGTAGAAATAAAAAACAGGGGCAGCAACAGCAGAAGCAGGGTTCGCGTGCTGATTCACGGACGCCTGAGTCTTCTGAGCGTACTTATGACTTGCACGACCGCGCGAAAATTAAGACTCCTGATAGATTTCAAGTCCCTGATCAGCGCTCTCCTCGTTCCTTACAGGACACATCGGACTCTCAAGTCAGTGGTGGAGAACGCCAGGATCATGGCAAAGGTCTGACCACACAGGAGGGACGGGATCAGCCTCAACAGTTTGACGTTAAAGCCAAACAAGAGGATCTGCCTCGTTTTAGATCCCCGTATCAGAAGGAAAAAGTTGCCGCTTTAACAGCGAAGTATGCCTCAGACGGTGAGAACACAACTTCTAGATTGGACATGGGCGGTGACTTTGCTCGACAGCGCGGCGGAGGTTACCATAGTGCGGGAGGCACTGCGTCCTTGTCTGGAGGCGAAAGCAACTGATGCATTTATTACAGTAGAAACAACAGATACTCGGGTTGCTCCCCCAGATAGACTATATGAAGTAGTCTTTCAAATTGAGGGTGATATACAGTGTACAATTACAGTGGTTTTTTGGGAAAATCTGACTTCCACTTATGACATTTTGTTGGCGGAGGTGGATTGGCCCCCACCATTTGTTTTGGCCGCTTCCAGGAGAGAGGACGTGATGCTTCCGAGTTTTTCACCATACTTCCCTGAGGAGCATGCAAAGGCTTTTGCAGCTGAGTGGGCTTTGGCCCTTGCTCCGGCTGTGTACCGTAATCAAGTGGGCTAGGATAGAGATTCACCGGCACACAAGATTCCATTACGGTTTATGCCACAACCGCAATATCCAATCAGGCGGGAGGCTGAAGCTCCTGTTTGTGACATTCTGATTCAATTGGAATATCAAGGTGTAATTGAATCCTGTATATCTCCTATGAATAATCCTCTTTTTCCGGTATCGAAACCGGACGGTTCATATCGCATTGTTTTAGATTATCGAAATTTGAATAGTCCTTGTCGTACATTTGTGGTACAGAACACCCACAGCTCTGCGCTAGTGAGCAACATAGTTCGTAAAAAATATATGACGACACTGGATATTTCCAATGGTTTCTATAGTCACAACTTTGCTCCTGAGAGCCGTGACTTGACAGCATTTACCGCCGTCGGGAATCAGAAAAAATGTACACGCTTGCCTAAGGGGTATAAGAATAGCCCCGGGGCTTTTGCTGCACGTGTTGTGTCTTTATTGCACAGCATAGACCCGGATGCGTACTCGTACGTTGATATTTATCTGACAGACGACGAGCTGATGCCGCATCTGGTCCGAGTCGACAGAATTATATTATCGTTCGCCGACTATGGATACAAATTTAATTTTGCAAAATCGCACATCGCTTGTTTGGCAGTACTCTTTTTGGGCTACGAGCTCAATAATGAAGGTAGGGGGTGAGCCCCCCACTTTCTGGAGAAATGTGCACAATTGCAACCTCCTTCTACAATGAAAAAGCTTCAGTCCTTGCTGGGATTTTTGAATTTTGGGAGAACATACATTCCCGATTATGCCCAGGGTATCAAACCGCTCTATGCGTTGATACAACCTACATTTACTTCTGCCTGCTGGTTGCCGGAACATACCTCTATTCTACGTTCTTTGCAGTCTGATCTGCTAGAGACTACCTTCTTGTTGACACGTGATAATTCTACGAACCTGGTCATACGTATTGTACCAGGGACGGTGGGTTTCACGTACCTAACGTTCAACGAAGGGGACACAGTACCAATTGCAAACAAATCATATCTATACACAGCAGCCGAAATGCGCTTTTCGAATGTTGAAAAGATTTTAACTGCAGTCCAAATGGCGATTCTGAAAGAACGCTCACTGGCGCTGGGAAAACGCATTCTGATGGTTTCGCCTATCCCTGCTTTAGAAGCGGTGACTAAGGCAAGTGTACCAAACTTTAAGGCTTTACATCCCCGTTGGATTCAATGGGCTACTTCTTTGACATCGGCTGTCACATTTATCTTTGATCCTGCTCTTGAGACACAGGAGTTTTTACAACATGAACATGTTCATCCTCCTCCGTTGTCTTTGCTTCCTTTGGATGAGTACAAATGTATCATCTACACCGACGGCTCGGCTCAACCGGCCATCGGGTTCAAACATGCTTATTCAGCGGCTTGGGCTATTGTTGCTGGTTCCATTGTAAATGGTGAGTTTAAGTCCTCCATAGTGCATACGCAGGCGCTTGGGGACTGTACCGCGCAATTGGCGGAGCTGCGTGCTCTTATTCTAGCTCTCGAGTTTGCAGATCCTAATGTGAATACTCTTATTGTGTGTTATTCTTACTACTGTGTCCAGTCTTTTAATGACAACTTATTCTTTTGGTCTCAAAATGATTATCGGGACTCTAAGGGCCGCGCAATAAAGCATAAAATGCTATGGGTTTGAGTGGCGGAGTTAAAAAACTTCTGCCACTCACACAGGTTATTCACACTCTTGGCCATCAGCGTGTGGGAGCACATGCTGTTGGTAATTCTTTGGCTGACGAGGCAGCCAAGTCTGCAGTAGCCACGTGTTCCGTTGCAGCAGTTACAAGGTCCATGACTAAGATAGATAATGACATTTTGGCAGCTATAGCTGCTACAAAGGATGGAACTGCTTATCCGCAGGGCTTCCCTTCAAAATATTCTTATTTATCTCCCGAACAAATTCCTTATGGTTCAATTACGTCAGTTGGGGATCGGCTGATTCCCAACATGGACCGCAGACTTCCTTTGATCATAGCAGCTCATGAAGGCATGGCTTCCGCACATGCTGGAGTGTCTGCGACAGTGTCAATACTATAGCAACATTATTGGTGGCGTGGTTTGTACAAACAAACTCGTAGTTATGTGCTTTCTTGTGATATTTGTCAACGGATCAAACCGTCTACAGTTTCACGTCCACCACAGACACAGCTATATATATCAAATCAGCCATTCGGCTGTATATAACTTGATCACTGCGGTCCGTTGACTTCAGATACTGCATATAAATATATTTTTGTTGCAGTTGATTTGTGCACTAGATTCCTCTGGGTTTGGCCACAACGCAGTGCTGACGCTCGAAATATCATTAGAGATTTGCGTGTCTTTGTCGGGACTTTTGCCTGTGGCACCTTCCATTCTGACCAAGGTCCAGCGTTCGCCTCTAAGACATACAAGGATGCGATGAAGTCTTTGGGGGTGCTGGTGCAGTTTTCGTCTCCATACAAGCCTGAGGGCAATTCTATAGTGGAGCGAATGAACCGTGACTTAAAGCAATCTTTGACAGCTAGGGTCTTAGGTACTGGCAAGAACTGGCTTGCCCATTTGTATGGGGTTCAACGTGCACTCAATCTCCCTAGAAGATCTCTGGGTGGACGGACCCCATACGAAATGCTCTTTGGCATTAAAATGTTTGTGCCAGACCTTGATGGTCTAGAAGTTGCGGCGGCTGCCGCAACCTTTGACGTAGATGATCATTCTACTATGTTACAGGACCTACAAAAGACTCGTGACAGCTACGCAACTGAACATTTGCCCTCTACCAATGATACTGTACTGCTGATTCCAGTCGCCGGCTGGCTTCCTAGGATTGGAGACCTGGTACGAGAAAAGTTGGAGAACAAAAAGAGAATTTAGTCCCTCTTATTGTGCACCGGTTCCAGTACTTGGATTAAGGGTACTCATACAGTGATTCTACCACCTTTGCCTGGTCGCAAAGAAAACAGATACATTTCCGGGGACAATGTCAAGTTACACCGTCTGGCCGATTCTGAATAGTGCGACTCCTGCAGTTTCATGCAACGCTATTTCTTTGAATCCGGTGAATTCATCCTCTTCAACTAATACACGTATCGCTGAGGGTGAAATGGAGACTGCCATTAACCTTTTGCCAGTCCTGCCACCATCCTCATCCAACAACGAAGTAGAGTATACATACCCTACGGATGAATCCCAACGTGAGGAGCCGACCAGTCCTCGACAACGCCGAGCTGATACTGCCATACCACCTTTGATGAACCTGGGTGCAAGCGGTTATTTTGGGGACCGTGCAAGCTTCTCTTATGACTCTTCATCCTCTACTTCCACTTTGGCACATCAACCTACGAAAATAAGCATTTTTATCTCTTGGTTCAAAAAGACTTACCTGGTCCCACCCTGGACCTACATCTGGTTGGTACATATCCTGATTTTCCTCTTCATGTCAATTGGATTTGTGACAGTATTTTTCTTGCTGATCAATGGTCATTATTTGCCAGAAAGCCCTGCTGTGAACTTGGTCGATGGAATTCTGGCCCCTCATACTTCATCACATATCATGAAACGTGATCAGACTCTTGTGAACATTTCGGCTTTCCCAGTCTCAGATGGCATTGTTTGGGATAAAGTATCTTTCGAAATCCATGGCCTGGCGGAAGTCCTCAAGATACCATACGTGTTTCGCGTTTCTTTAGGAGATGTGGTAACACCGGACATACATTCCGATGATTGGGATGTACAAGCAGTACATTCATTGTTTTCTGATTTAAAGTATTATGCTGCCTTTGATGCAGAGGATTTGTATTTAAATTCTGCTAATTATGCTGATTTATTCTGTTATCAACACTATGGGCATCATTACTTGCACAAAACGAGCATGTTAAGACCTGTCTTTAGTTACACGCAATGGAAACATTGTCCAGCTCCCTTACAGGGGAGTTCTAAAACACTTTCAGGAAAAGTTTGCCTATTTTACCGATTAACACGTCCAAACCGGAATCCTATTTTTTTTTTATTGCATTTGTCATCACAGCCTAAATTTATTCTTTCCCACACTAAATTAATTTATTCCAATTCCTTTTGAACTGAATTGGCCACTGAGGGTTATGATCGCTGGACAAACACCATTGACTTGAAATCAGTTTGGGGCACTAAGGCATGGCAGGTTCAGGGAACTGAAGCATTGCATCATGCATGCCTAATACCGACTCAAATTTTGTTTTTAAATGATACAGTGCACCAAACTACTTGTTTTGGTTTGGCAACTGCCAAAAATTTGAACGTCCCATCTATTCCGTCTTTAGTGGAATATGAAAATTGGCGTACACAGACGAATTATACAATAGATGTATTGCAAACTTTATTTCAAAATGACACTTAAATGTCTCTGATGTTGACCCATCCGGCTGGTTAGTGTGGCAAACCAACTCAAAAGCATGTCAACTACGTTTTTATAATGTAACGCCTGGTTTCATACAGACTAGACCGGATCCTCGTTTTCCACATACACATTCGGTCACCACATACCCTGTGGGTAAATTGTGCCAAACATGGTTAAAACACTCCACTTTGTCGTCAGTAAAATAACACTTGTCACTCTTGTTGAGCGACATCAATTTGGCTGATTTTATCTTGGGTCCTAGGATACCTAGAACAAAACGATTTATCTATGCAGATTGAAGCAGCATTACGTCTGCGCCAAATTGACAAAGCAAATTTAGAAAAAGTCCTTGCACTGGTCGACAATAGTATCAGTACACTGTCTTCACGCATCTATACCTTGGATAATATTGTTTCCTCTGTTATTGATATTGTTCAGAATGATGTATCTGTGTTATATCATGGTCCAAATCAATTAGATCAGTAATGCAATTTGCCTGGACGTTACAGGCTCTCAAAATGGGAAAAGTTCCTTGGGATTATTTGAAAGCTTCTGCATTGTTTTTGCCATTTAATCTAACTGATAAACAGAGATTTATGTCCATGAAAGATGCTACATACACGCTATTACACATTGATTATAAAACTTGCCGTTCTCCGTGACGGAGACGGACTAGGCTGTATGGTTAATTCATGGGGTTATCTCTCTCCTATCTTCGCTGTTTCAATTTAAATCTTGCATGAAACATTTCCCAATCGGCCGCTTTGAACCCCTGGGTAGTGCCTATCTTCACGAATTGTGGACCCTTCCTTTCTCTTACAGATGTCAACGGGAGGATAAAGAGGTTTTCCTGACAGGGGAGGCCTGCGATTCCACAGTAGGACATTCCCTAGTTTGTAAACACGTTAAGTTGCATGGCGCTTGTAATGTATCCGCGCCTAATCTTGCTTGTTTTTTAAAAGGAACTCCAGTCCCAGCGATAATTCCAGCTTTTACATTGCTTACTAACGGCAGTTATCTTATTTTGAATAACCACGACTGCTGTGGTTTACGGGCAGGAAACCTGTATATAGTAACAGTGTCACAACGAGTTACTTGTTGTAGCAATGTGCTTTTTCCGCCCCCGCATGGGACCGTAGATCGTTCCAGTTGGCCTGCCATTCCGACTTTGAAAACAGATTTCAACAAATTAAGCAGACTCAAAGCGCTAATGTTTCAACAAGAAGTGCCTCTCACTTCGGCTCGAGAGACCTTCGAATTGCAGGTGGCTAGAACATCTAGCGAGATTCAGTCACTCCTAAATACAAACCTCCCACTTTACTTTGGGGAGCTTAATCATCAAATATTTAATGCGTCTGATACCAAAGGCCTTGTTAATTTTTTTTAACTTGTGGGATCCGGTTTGTGACTTCTTTTCAGACGATATTTGGAGTAATACCAGCTTTTATTCATTCTATCTTTTCTAGCGTCTTCGGAGGGTTCCCTTTGTTACTGGCGCTTGCTGGTGGAATCCTGATCCTTCTGCTACGCAATGGCTGCTCAACTTGTGGTAATGCACAGGCCAGGCCAATTGCAACTGTACCGTGACCGAATGCAACAACTTTTTGGATGTTTGCCATTAGCAACGCTTAGCGTGAATTATGGACTAACTTTTCGCTTTCGTACTTCACTTGTGTGCAACCTGTGTTCTACTGTCAGCGATGCCCCTTTTATTGGGCTTTGGATTTATGCCTCTCCAATACATCAAGTTCAGACCCGGATTATGTCCAGTTAATGGGTCCCTTAGTGGCCCATGAGCAGGCCTGTTCTGGGATTGGTCGTATGGCGCGTGCGGCTGCACTTGGATTCTTAGTTGAATGGAATCTCTGTGAGGCTGCGCAGAACCTCTTGCGACGGAGTTTCATCGAATATCACGCAAGTTGCCCGGAAATGCTCTTGGAAGCATCGCATTACGAGGAACACGTCTGTTCCTTCGGTCTACTTGATTGGATGGCATCCCTTTTTTCTACTAACGATAGGGATGGCCTTTTGGAACGAATTGCATTCTCAAGTTCACGTACTTGCATGGATTTTCCACCTCCCTCTTAATCATGCTTTCCTTGCAACGATAACATTTTAAACGAAATACAAAATTATTATTATTTTTTTTCCAATCTTGTTTTTTGAGAGCGCGTCTGAACTCTGCTTAACACTGAACTCTGTTTAGGTGTTTTGTCTATATACTACGACCTTACCAAGGGGAGGGTGTTATATGGCCGTTAGGGGTCATTGTCGACATTGCTAAGTTAGCATGAGCTCTGCTGCCATGATGCTGCTTTTGCGCACGTTACTACATTACTTTATTTTGCAAGACTCTGTTTTTGCATTTCACATGAGAACTGTCTGCTTTCTGCGTTCTCTGCCTGTTCCTGGAGTTTAGTCTGAACACGATGTGCCAGGTCGGTAAACAATGCCCCTTGTTGTTCTGTTCTGGTCAGTCCCTAGCACCTAGACAAAACATGCTAACACAGCTGCACTGCTGAAAACTCGTGCTTTGATATTACGGGGATGCATGTTGTTCAAACACACACTTGGAGAGAGACCTTTCCATGGAGAAGAGCTATGCTGTTCCTATGATGTAAAACTTCCATCTAGGTTCTAAGGTATGGGGTCTGCTAACAGAACCCAGAGATCTTCCTTTATATAATAAACTTCAACTTACCAAGGGGAGGGTGGTTAGGCCTTATTGTCCTTTTTCCACTGTCTGTATATGATGACATCCCCCTTTGTATTCTATGGAAAGGTAACAATGCTAACTGTTTTAGGTTTATGCATTTTGCTGCTGGTAGTGGCTCGTATACTGCATTATAGAGCACGATAGTTAAAATAAACTTTTTGAACTATAAACATGACTGACAATTCTTATTGTGGACAAGTATGAGTGAGTGAGCGAAAGGGTACGTCTTGCTACCGCAATTCCTGAGAGAGTCGGGAGTGTTGTGTTCTGGGTTGTCTAATCATTTGTATCTTCATGATTATGTAGGAGAACGAATGAGACACTATAGCTAGTCGGTTTTGAGATTTTGGGTAATAAGGTGGTAGGAAGGTACAACCCCTATACACCGAGGTCCTGTTTTCCTGCGCATAGTTCTGTGTATGTGCAGAATCCCTGCAACACCACCATGCCCAGTCACACACACATGGCACTTTTTTGTCATCAAATGTATGACAGAGCCAACACTGTACTTGTCCAGTGCCAGCGGGCCTCCTACCAAGTGGTCAAGAAACAACCTCAAATACTCCCTCCTGTTCCCAGCTCACCTCAAAATCATGCATGAGCGCACAAGTCGCTTCTTTGGAACCCCCGGAGGGGCGTGGTCCTGGATTGAGGACAATTTCCTAGATCTCACAATCCTGGAAGAGCACACACACCCGCCCACACACAATTCACGGCACAAACGAGTTAAGCAGGAGCACTCGAAGCGACCACGACGAGATGGTGAGTCAATGCCCACCCAGAAACAGATGCTGGAGGGTAGATGTGCAGCGCTTCATATTGCAGCCACACTACGGGACACGAGGTCACCAGCCGAAAACGAGACTTCGTCGGACAGCACGGCTCACACGGACTCTTGACAGAAGCCTAGCGCTCTTTCCATTGATAACACCACAGACAGTGAACTAAATATTAGGATGATAAAGGTACTTGACTACTGACTGGATACTGTACAGTAAGGGTGCTCGAACTAAGCTTGCTTTCTCTCCATACACAAATATATCTGTGACATACTGGATGTGGCTGCTGTACTTGGTGGCTATTCACATGCTTAAGGGGCCGTGCACAGCAATGGAATCTAAATCTGTGACCTGTGTATTACTACGACGGGAGGGGCAGATTCCACTTTCTATGCTACTTAGATTCTAGGGGAGGGGTGGGTGGTCAGGTCGCAGACCTACTAAAAGGTGTAGATGCTCTCCGCATCTAAGCCGACCCTATGGGCTAAAGCATGTAGCTCATCAGAGTTGTTGCTTTATAAGGTTCTTGTTTGGTCGAACACAGTTACTGGACTGTGTATTTAGGATTTTGATATTTACTGTGTTGGGAAATACAATGGGTGTGCCTCCCATGCCTGCCTCGACAATTTTCTGGTTGTTGCTGCAAACACGCATGGCTACGTCACACCCCTATAGTTTCGTAAACTGGAATGTGAGGGGGATGGGATTGGTCCATAAATACCATCTAATCTATGCCCAGCTTTGCTTGTGCAAATTGCAGATAGTGTTTCTACAAGAGAGACACCTGGCATCCTCAGAGGCCCACAAGCTCCTCAAGAAATGGAAAGGGCAGTTATTCCACAGAACTTACTCTGCATTTGTGAGGGTGGCAGCGGTGTGGATCAAAGCTGGAGTTCGCTTTGAGGCATTAGACACACGTATTGATACAAATGGCAGCTATACTTTAATCCGGGGCAAGCTGGATGACACACAGGTAGTATTGGACAGCCTTTATTCCATAAACACTGAGCAAGATGCCTTTCTGGCTCGGGTCAGTGCAGCGCTGGCTGACTGGACAATGTATCCATGGATACTAGGTGGAGACGAACACAGAATTAGACATACACCTGGACCGATCACATCCCCCACTGCCAGGCGCCGCGACAGTCCGACAAGCCACGGACATATCAGCATGGGTGCAGGGTGGGTCACTAGCTGAAGCATGGCGCAGAAGGAACGCAGGAATGCGAGAATCCTCCTTTTATTTGTCGACACACGCGTTACATACACGCATAGACCACATATTATGCTCCCCTGCATTGTTGGCACAAATTACTCGCGCTACCTATTTGGGGAAAACACTGTCTGACCATAACTCCTTGGTACTCATTATTTCGTGGGGTCACGTACCTAAACCTGTCCCTATGTTGAAACTTAATCCCCTCTTATTGGAAGATAGTGCTTTCTGGGCCCACTTGGCCACCACTATCGAGACGTATTTGTTGATTAACACTGACAGCCTCCACCCGGCAAATACAGTGGGAAACATTTAAGGTGGTAACGAGGGGCGCAACAATTAGCTCTGTGGTTGGGGCACGACAAACTATCCTTCGTGAATTACAGAGGGTAGAAGCGAGCCTGGGCACTCTAGAGAGGGACGAAGTGGCGACCTCGGCGAGCCGGGCATGTCTCCGGGATGCACGCGCCGAGTATGAGGAGCTGCTGGAGCTTCTCAAGGTGGTAGACCTTTGTGCATACACGCAGAAGATACACACAAAGGCGGACGGCGCAGCCTCTACTGACTTGTTTGATTAGAGACGACCCCCCTTCACTACCCATACTTGAAATCACCACCCCATTACGTGCACACGCAGGCACTCGGAACAAAGTGAACGAAGCCTTCCAGGAATATTACGAACACTTATACACGGCTCCCCAGACTGCAGAACCACAAGTGATCAGTGATTTCTTAAACGCGATTCAGTTGCCTCAGATGACTGTGGCAGATGGAAAATTACCTGAAGCACCGATTACTGAGAGAGATCCGCAAGGCTATTAGAGACCTTCCCCGCTATAAACCCTGGGATTAGATGATCTACCCATAGTTTTATGCCGCTTTTGTCACACAATTGGTGCTCCGGCTGGAGCGCTTGTACCGTGCCGGATGGGTAACGCTTCCCCCAACCACTGTACAAGCCCTTGTGACATCACTGCCGAAACCTGGCAGAGACCGTACAGACATCACGGCATATAGAACCCTATCGCTCCTAAACACAGAATACAAAATATTAAGCAAAGTTCTGGCAGGCCGTCTCCTCCTCTTTCTCCCCAAACTAATCCACACGGATCAATGCGGTTTTGTTCCCGGCCGGAGTGCATCCCTAAATATACGCAGACTCTACCAAATAATGTGGGCAATTCCGGTTTACCTCCCCAGCGCAGGGTGCCTCTCCTTAGACCTACACCAGGCTTTTGATATGCTAAACTGGGAGTATATGTTGGCGGCCCTTACATGATACGAGATACCCCAAGGGTTCACCCGCTAGGGTCAAGTTATTATATACTTTACCGACGGCAAGGGCTCGCACAGGAGCACATGTCTCAGGCCCCTACAAGATACAGCGAGGAACAAGACCAGGGTGCCCGCTGTCCCCTATCCTCTTCGTGCTGGCCTTGGAGCCCATCGCTCACATGCTGCGTTGAGACACAGCGAATTGGGGAATCCGGATAGGGTAGTTGACGCAGGCATAGTCCCTTTATGCAGATGATATTATACTATACACTAGGGACCTCCACAGCGGTTTGCACACTGTGGCCCAGATTTTCTCAATTCCAATCAATTTTGGGGCTTGCCATCAACTTTGATAAAGCAAACACAAGAAGATGATGGACGGAGTGCTGAAACGTTTCAAACACTCACCCCCAGTCACAGATCTTGGTTGAATCCATCATCGTTCTTTAGCTCACTTTGCCACCCCAGTTCAGACACAGCTATATGCAAATCAGTCTTGACCCTGTGCCTCATGGGAACAGTCCAGACCGAACTGCCAAGCCATGTCTTGCCTGGACCGGAATCAAGCATCCTGGGACCGGTTTCGGGCTAACAGCCCTCATCAGCCAGACTAGCTTGAATCCAGTGGCAAAGTGAGCAAGGAACCCACGTCTGGGCATACCCTGCCAACTTAGGGCGAACAAAGCAAACACAAGGAGATGATGGACGGAGTGCTGAAACTTTTCAAACACTCACCCCTAGTCACAGATCTTGGTTGAATCCATCATTCTTTAGCTCACTTTGCCAACCCAGTTTAGACACAGCTATATGCAAATCAATCTTGACCCTCTGCCTCATGGGAACAGTCCAGACCTGGCTTGGCAGTTCGGACTGGACTGTTCCCATGAGGCACAGGGTCAATACTGATTTGCATATAGCTGGGTCTGAACTGAGGTGGCGAAGTGAGCTAAAGAATGATGATAGATTCAACCCAGATCTGTGACTGGGGATGAGTGTCTGAAAAGTTTCAGCGCTCCGTCCATCATCTCCTTGTGTTTGCTTTGTTCGCCCTAAGTTGGCAGGGTATGCCCAGACGTGGGTCCCTTGCTCACTTTGCCACTGGATTCAAGCTAGCCTGGCTGATCAAGGGTGTTACCCAGAAACCGGTCCCAGGATGCTTTTTTCCGGTTCAGGGAAGACCTGGCTTGGCAGTTCAGGTTGGACTGTAACCATGAGGCACAGGGTCAAGACTGATTTGCATATAGCTGGGTCTGAACTGAGGTGGCGAAGTGAGCTAAAGAATGATGATGGATTCAACCCAGATCTGAGACTGGGGGTGAGTGTCAGAAAAGTTTCAGCGCTCCGTCCATCATCTCCTTGTGTTTGCATCAACTTTGATAAGTCACATTCATACTCATTTAGGGAGGGAGTCTAGCAGCCTGAAGTGCCCTTTGGTTAGGCAACAGTGGCCATTGCCCCTGACACATTCAAATACCTGGGAGTCCGAATATATAGAAATCAGCAGGACCTCATAGCAGGGAATTTACAAAGGGCAATCACCTCTCTGCAGTCTCTAATAGCCTTTTGGATATCGCTCCCCCCATCAGTGTTGGGGCGTCTGGCCATTGCCAAAAAGGTCATGTTGCTGCGTATCCTATACTTCTTCACTAACCTACTGGTGGTAATTCTGACTACTGCTATTAAAACATTAAATACTTCGCAGACCGACCTAATATGGGGCATGGGCAGACGTCAGGTCAGTCTAACAAAACTACAGTTACAATCGGACGCCGTGGCATGGTGGCCCCAGATTTTAGGGCTTACTGTATGGCAAGGCAACTGCAATGGCTCTCTTACTGGCTAGTGGGCCGTAATTTACAGAAGATAGCATACACTCCCAGTTTGATTGCGTGGGGAATGTTTCACACACTGATTTGCCTTTGGTGCGCGCCCCAATCGCAACCCCAATACTACTGAAAGTGGCACTGGCGTATAGGAGAATGGCCCTAAAATACACAGTACAAACTACACCATATGCCCCTAACATGTTACTCCTGGGATTTCCCTGCCCATACTGGGATACTGACACACCGAAGACTCTCCAAGTGGGAACAGGTTGGAGTGACCACTATAGGCGCGCTATTCGGAGATGGTACCCTACTTACTCATGCTGATTTTGTTCACGAGCAGGGACTCTCAGAGACGTTGTTTCTCCTACATGCGAGCCCGATACGATATATTAAACAATGCTGGGCTCCCACCGGCACTGAACCGCCAAAGCATGAACTGGTGCACTTGATGTACCTGATGGGCACTGGTAGACACCTATCACGTTGGCTGTATTGGGGCATAAGGGCACATCTACCCTCTCCCTTATTGCCATTACAGGCTAGATGGGATACGGACCTACGAAGAGTTATGACAGACAAGGAATGGACCTCCCTGCTGGCCTACTCTAGGGGAGCCTCCTGCAACTCCCAACTCAAATTCGTACACTACATGATAACTCAAAGAGCATATCTCACACCACATCGGCTGCATACTATGTTCCCCGCAGTAGCAACGAACTGTCCCTGATGTCCTAAACAGGATGCTGATCTATGTCACGTTGTCCTGCCCTGCCCTCTCCACTCCACATATTGAACACAGATCCCGGCCACACTGCAGGAAGTGGTTGGGGGGGGGGGGGGGGGCACAAATGGGCAACGGCAGAGCGCTGTCTACTGGGCTTATATCCACGCCGAAGTTTGCTGACTTAGCACTCATACTTGTGAAATGCCTTATAACCAGGCGCTGGAAGTCGGCGCTACCGCCTGCATTGCCTGCCTGGAGAGAGGAGGTGGAACCAGGGAGTCTGGCAGAAAGTGGGGCGCTACGCAGGTAGGAACAACGCGGACTGAGGAAAAAACCCATTGTCCTGGCCTGGGACTTCCTACTGGAGTCCTTCAAAGTATTAGATATGGATACGTGACCCACATACATGTGTATTTGGGTGCCAGTGTAGAACCCAGCCACATATTGAGTCATGATGCAGATGCCTACACGCACTAGGATGTTAACGGAGGTAGTACTGATCAAAAGCTCCGGCCCATCACCCGGCACCTCAAACTGTCACCTACATGTCATGACACTAGACACTGACGCAATTTACAGACTGAATAGATCAACCCCCTTTTCCTATCTCTTAACTGTCCGCTGCAGTGGACGCACCCTTTTGATAGGGAGGGTAGGAGGGGAAGTTGTTGCAATATTTATGCACTTAATATTGTTCCTCTACTTTTGCTTTACCAATGGGCAGCACCTAATCCGATTTCCAATCCCGATATTACATGATAATTTAGTTATACAGAAGTCAAACTTGCATTATCTGCCTTGCAACAGTGTATCTGGCAATCTTGTATCTGTGTTTAAATGATAGTAAGATGCTCTACTGTATACATGCCTTCTTTTCAGAAAAACCAATAAAATGTGTTTAAATTTTTTTTTATGACATAGCCAAAGCCACTTGGAGACATTCAAAGTAAAGTTAGTGAAGGAGGGGTTTTCAGTGGGATCCAGAAATGGCGAATGGTTTGCACAAAGCGCCTGTGATGGCTGATGGTTTACACAACTAGCCCATTATTACTGATGGCTTCCACAGGGAGCTAATGTTACTTTTGGAGGGGAAGGGGGGGTGGGGGGGGTGTTACTGAGTGAGCCTTTGGTAGTCTAGGATTTATGAAGGTAGCCAGGGATTCTCAGCTAGAGATGGCTTACGTGTCACAGTGATGGCTTTGTGGTTACATGTGGAGCTAGTGTTAGGTAGGTGGTTCGAGAAGAGGGAGGGATGATTGAGAGTTAAGCTATAGATTTAGACATGACATGGGAGCTAGACTGTGAGCAAAAGGATAGCAGTGGGCTTCGGACAGGGGAAAGAAGAGATGTGAGTTTGGGTCGTGGAGGCTTGGTAGAGAGGTTACACTGTAGGCAAGGTAAGGATTTCATGGAGTGCAAGGAAAAAGGAAAGGTTTGGACATGGCTAGAGATGGTTCAGGCGTTTGCTGTGGAGCAAGAAAGGATACATGGGTATTAGATGTGGCTAAACGTGTTGGGTTCGTTAGGCAAGGCATGGACTTGTTTAGGTGCCTTTTTGGTATCAGACCAGAGTTTATGGTTGCTGTAAAGGACTCTATATAAAAGCATTCAAGTTGCTCTGTGGATACTACCCTACATATTGCCTCTACTCATAGCACTCTGTTTGTTGTTTCTATATTTAATTGCCTCTAACGAGACTTGCTGCATACAGTATGTTTTGAGTAGAAGAATAACTTTGTGCTGCCTGCATTGGGGTTAAATCTTGCGCTTTGTGGTCCTCTTTAAATGTTGCCACCATTGCGAGGTGTAGTTGATTGAGCACATTGGAGGCAGTTGGCCAAGAAGCCAAATCAGTCAGAGGATAGACTGTGAGACACAGCGAGGTGTTTCAAGTCTGAAAGCAAAGCACGTCTACGCTTTACTGCTGTGAGGGGACACTTGGGCCTTGCTAATTTATCAACGTCAGGCCAGAAGTGGAACAGGGCACCTTCAGACCTACCACACTCCCTCCTCAAGTTCTCCATGACCACTATTAAGAAGCCCATTTTATGCCAAGCCTTTGTACAGTTCTCCATTTGTGGTATATCTGAGGTAAACGTTCCAGATTTATTAATTTTTTTACAAAACTTTATTGCCATTTTGAATTATGAGAACAAGTTTTACAAGCAGGAGGCATGTCAGGGAGACCCATGTTCCCCAACCCCTCCCCTGCTCCCCACAACCGCAGACATGAACTATGTACTGCCACACCAACTATTTTGGGGGAGGTTCTCCTCCTACTGTTCTATACAATGATTTCATATGCCAACAAAACACCATTAACTTCCCACCCCACCCCCCCACCCCGTGTCATGTTTCCCACTCTCATAGTATGTGTGACGTGTGGGGACTCCAGGCATCTGAGGATATCGCAACTAGACCCCCCGGCCGTAATCATACGCCTGCCAGCTGCCCCAGAACAGCAGTGCCACCCTCCATATCAATCCTCCAATGCATCAGGGGGCCTGCGATTCCCTCAGGTCTGCTAGCATAGCCGGCCATGCCGGGATATCATTCTCGAACTTTTCATCCTTCCGGACTTATTTCATGCGGATCATTTCCGCGGTCACCCACTCACACATGTCCCACAGCCACACCTCACTCTCCGGGGGCGCAGAGTTTAGCCATGCTATTGCAATACATCTTTTTGCTAACACTAACCCCAAAAGGACAAACCATCTACTCAATTTCTTAGCTTTGGAAGTAGACAACAGTCCCAGCAGTACTGATCAAATCTCCCTGGGGATTGCCCATAGGTAAACCTAGATGTTGGCCTGCTATTGGCATACAATGCATCATGCTAGTGAAGATGTAAACTATTTGCTAGATTAGCAGCTGTTAAATGAGAGCACCACACTTCTAACACCGCTCCACTTAACTACAGTGTGTGATCTTGGGCAAGTGTTCACAAAACTGTTTGCACTTGGATTAAGGCTAACCCCCATCCCAAACAACTGGACATTTACATATTAAGTGTTTTATTGATGAGGAGCACAGCACCACTTTGCTTAAAATAGTATTAAAATCATCATCACACAGATCTAAAGTTAGCCAGATTAGGTCCCTGTGAGGTCTAGTGGGCGACTATCCTGTAAGTAGGAACAATTACCATGCATCAGATATCGTCAGCAGCGGTCTCTTGCTCTCTCAAAGTGATGAGCACCCCATCTTGAGCTTTGAAGCCTCCACAAAGCCATGCTTGGCACTGCATTAAAACACCTACAAAGCCCCTTGAAGTATTAAATACAAGACATTTATGGAAAATATCAGAAAACTGCATGAAAACCTGCAAAAAATGCGCTCTGTCATTTCCTTTGCATTCCCTAGCCATCCTCTTATTCACTGATGCTGGTGAAATCAGTAGTCCGGCAGAATGAATAGTTGACACAAAGCAGCTGATTTTATGCTGATTAATGTACAGAACACGCAGCAAGGGAAGCATGGGGAGAGTGCTTGCAACAGGCTTCAGGTTAGATGTCCGGCCTAGGCAAGCTAAAGGGTCATGAAAATTGTCCATATGAGCAGCAAACTTGAGTTGAATTCACAAGGCCCAAAGGAATCACGTGCCATAGATAGGCCCGACAGGCAGGTGTGAAGATTCTAGGAGGTCCGGAGGAGAAGGCACCGGAGGAGAGGCCCATAAAATTACTCATGGATAGGCTCGTGGAAATGAAATGAAAGGGAAGTAAAGGAGTCAGAGCTGGGAGCTGAGTTGCAGAAATAACAGGACCTGAATTCCCCAACTCGCCTGCCCTCTTACCTGGCAGTGCTTATAGTGACCTAATAGGAGCTGTGCTGTCCTGTTCCATGGCGTTCATCACGATCTGATGCAATCTCCCTTTCATAAGCAATCAGCAGCCTTGTGCCCACCCTCAGTCTGCGTTCACCAATTGGACACATTTTACCTGGGAGTGGGCTCAGGGTTGCTGCAGCTAATCATAATAGTAACTGTAGTCATGTGCTTCTGGCGTATCATAGGCTGGTACACTTTTCACAGTTAAAGACGACAGCTTCTGATTTTGGAATTGGCTTTGAGTAGGAGGCTGTAGCAATGCTGTCGCTAGTTAACGTAATTTTATGTCTACTTGTCCCTCGGACAAAATAGACATTAAAACTGCTTGCTCTGGAAGTAAATCTAGATGTCTCGGGCGATACAATTTCCCCACCCCTGGCACAAGACATTCGCTCGTTGCCTTCACAGTCAGTTGGTCCAGATCTTGACAGAAAGTATAATATGGACGTCAACAAGCAGGGGGGAGTAGGGTTGTAGTATCTGTCAAAAAGCTCTGAGACCTTGGTACTGGGTCCACAAGCACAGAATGTGGTTGGTGGCAAATCATCTTAGTGCATGTTTCCAACCATGAGTGACATCTCCACTCAGGGGTTGTTAAAAGAATGTTGGGGCAACCCCCATGTGGATCTCTTTGCCACTCGTGCCAGTTCACATTGCTCAAAGTTCTATGCCCTCCAGCATCCAGAGCCTGGAGTTTTGGGGGCCGCGTTTCAGTTGAAATGGAACCTTTCTCTTCAGTATGCATTTCCTTCCTGGTCTCCTCCGGTTCTGAGGACGATCTACGAAGACTGGACCCAAGTCATCTTATTGGCCCAGAAGGGTGTGGTATGCAGAACTTGTGCAGCTCTTTCTGTGTCCCCAGCTCTATCTTCCTCGCTGGGTGTATATTTTCTCCCAGTTGAAAGGGACGTTCTCCACCCTCATCTTCAGAGCCTACATCTTCATGCATGGGGATTGACCAGGGGTACTTAACTACCTTCCAGCTGCCAGATGACATGGCGGATGTGATCTTATCTGCCTGTCGTCCCTCCACCAAATCTGTATACTCCTGGAGGTGGCATAGGTTTGTCGCGTGGTTTGCAGTTCACCAAATTGACCCCTTGAAAGCATGGCTGTCTGACATTCTCCAGCTCGCACTTTCTTTAACCCAGTAAGGCTGTGCCCTGGGAATGGAGAAGGGATATCTATGGGCCTGGTTGGCTTGTCTTTGTCTCCTGGATCAGCCGTCCCTTTTCAAGTCCTGCATTGTTTTAGGATTCTTGAAAGGTCTGACTAATATGATTCCTCCCGCTCCTTTTTTAAAAAAAAAATTTTTTAAATGCCACAGTGAGATTTGAACCTGATTATACACTTCTTGATGGAAGTTCAGTTAGAGCCTTTTCACAATGGTTCCTTAAGGCTTTTAACAGTAAAAAAATAAAAATAATTCTAGTTAGCATTACTGCGGCCAGGCGTGTCAGGCAGGATCAGAAGAAAGCCTTATGTTTTTATATTGACCTCACAAAGGACTTTCATGCAGATGAACAGCTCTTCATAAGCTTTGCGGACCTCAAGTGGTTAAAGAAAATTCTCTGGCTAATTCCACCTGCTGCTCAGAGTACTGTCCTGCAGGCTTTGGTGATCTCCAGACTTGATTACGGTAATGTATTGTATCTGTGTGCGGACAAGACCTCTGTACGCCATCTCCAGCTCATTCAGAATGCAGCTGCCTGCCTACTTTGCAGGTTGCCTCGCCACACCTCTGTCTCGCCTTTGCTCTCAACTCCACTGGCTCAGGGTTGGCAAACGTATCGAATTTAAGGCTCTCTGCTACATGTTTAGACCTCAGCACGGCCTGGCCCCCACATACATACTCAATCTTGTCAAGCCCTACTGACCTTCTCGCAATCTAATATCTGCCAATCTCTTCCTTTTCTCAGTCCCTAGAGTACGGCTGGCCCATATGGGTGGCCGTTCGTTTTCCTTCCTGGGACCCACATTGTGGAACTCTCTTCCGCTAGAAGTCAGGAATTGTCAATCCCTCTTTGCCTTCTGTAAAAAGCTTAAGACTTTTCTTTTTAACCAGGCCTAATGCCAACTGAGCTTCTATCTTGCTTGCTCCGCTGTCAGCGCCGGGAAACCCTGTTGGGTAGCTGCGTGCTTTATAAATCTTTAATTAAATAAATAGGCATCAGAAAAGGAAAACCAGTGCAGAAAGAACCTTATCTGGGTGTTTTTCCTTTTTTTTTTTTTTTTTTTTTTGCATTAAAATTGCTGTGTCATGGCCAAAAAAGAACCACCGGAGGGCATCATGGCAAACTCCACAAGAGCCAAATCCTCAGCATCTTCCTTGGCTAAGGGAGTTCCTGTTGAAGAAATCTGCAGAGTGGCCACTTGGTCATCTCTCCACACCTTTGCCAAGAACTATTGTCTGGATTCTGAGGTGGGGAGAGATGGTAATTTTACCTAATCTGTGCTACAGGTCTTTCTGATATATCCACACATCAAGGTCCTCCATCCCGTAGGTTGGCATTGCTTGGGAATTATTCAAGTGGTGCGGAAGGTGCAGCAGGCAGAAGTATCCATCAGATGGAGAACTTACTTACCTTTGGTAACAATCTTTTTAGTGGATACTGTACCTGCAAATTTCTCATTGATCCCTCCTGCCTCCCCTTTTGATTGATGGATATGGACCAAAGTAATAAGGTTCCAATACTCTGTTGTTGCACTACATTTCTTGTCTGATTTCATTCTCATCTTGCTGCTTAAGCGGCATAAAAACTGGCGTCGTTACAATTGAAGGGGCACTTTATGGGGTCTGCGACGTCACAGGTGTCACGGTGTTGAATGGAGCCTGCGCCCCCTACTTTCGGGGAAGTGCTATGGAGGAAGGTTTTCCAGACCAGTCTGGCACCTAGAGAAGTATTAAGGAAATTGAGGAATCTGCAGGTAGATATTCACCAGAAATATAGTTCACAGGTAAGTAACTTTTTCTTCGCTGACTAACAGTTTATGGTTTTAGAAAACCTGGCACCACTCTCAGGATAGTTTGAGAGAGGCCTGGATAGCACTCTTAAGATGTAAGCACTAACTAGAGAATACCTGTAGGAAGGTATCTTTAGTGCCAATTCATCAAGACTGCAGCTCCTGGCCTTTACACATTTTCTTAGACTACGACTCATATTATCCTTCTCTTCTACAGCAGCTCCAACCGTCCAGTGATGGCATCACCGAAGCCTTCTGCTCTGACTGGCATGAATAGAGTTTGTACAACAGTACTCACACATGCACATGTTATACGCATGAGGAAGTCTGGTGAAATGTGCTCTTAGTCAGTAAATAAGACAATGTTGCTTTGAATGCTGTTCATAAATGAAACACCTTGCAGTGCACCACCTGTTAAACATGCATTCCAAAACAAGTGCTTGAATTATCGATAGCATAATCCCCACATATTTAGTGGTAGGATACATTTGGTAAATTAAAAAAAAAGAAAACATTTCCTGTGCTCCATTGTGTAATGTTGTTATAAAATTTAACTGCCTGGCTCCTATGAAGATTTATTTTATACCCTTTCATTGAAAGTGTAACTTCTGCCAAGTAATTATACTGTTTGTATATTTGCTTTCTCTTTTCTTCAGATCCTTCTAATCCTACAAGCCCTTTGCTTGCAAATCCACCAGAACTTTCAGAAGACAGTAATATGGGTTCATCAGTAAAGTTTGTTGCTGGAAACACAGTCGGTAAGTTTAACAAATCATAGCAAATATTTCATTAGCTTGCTTTGTACAATTACAATAAACACAGATCACCTCACAAAATTTTATGTAAACTTATAACTGTTGAACTCTGTAACGCATGAAATGTTAATTTTGGAACTTTTTATGATGTTATTGTGATTGTATGGATTCCTTTCTGATACTCTTGCCTCTGAGCAGTGAAGTCAACATTTTATTGTACTTTCCCAGGCAATCCATTTTAAATAGAATGTCTGGGGAAGGGGTTGGAGCTGGCGGGTTCCAAGGACGGACATTATTGTCGTTGACTGCCACTGACTGTTCTATATACTTATTCATTCTGATGTCCAAGACAGAATATGGTCCTGGGTTGTTATGAAGATGGTGAGGAGAGGGTGGGTTGCCATCTGGCCACACTAGATCTTAAGCTCCCGGACCCAAACACCTGTGCCTCCTTAACTCCACCCCAACTGGCCTTGCTACAGAAGTTCCTATTTAGGAACAGAGGTCTCGCACATATCACTCAACAACCCTATCTTACTACTCACTGTCCCCATGCCCCGATACCTCCCTGTCCCATGGGATCAGCTGAGGGAAATAGTTGCCTGGTGTCCCATGTTAGAAACGGGTATCACAGGCATGATTACCAATGTTGGGGTCATGGAGCGAGGGTAGATAACCTTTTTTTTTTTTTTTTTATAGTTTCAGGAGTTTGTAGTGAAAAGTACATAACGACCGACTAATTATTTGCAGTTTTTGCATGGATTTATACGAATTAAATGATATTTTTTAGCAAGTTAAATGTGCATAGATCCGATTTCCTTGTTCTGTGGTTAAATAGATCTGATGAAATCCTGAACTGGTGACAGTGGGAAATTATGTGGAATATTTATTTTCTGCTTTGCCTTATAGTTGATATTTTCCTATTTTATTCATTTTGAAATATTGGCTTGCGACTCTGTTGGTGGGAAACTATTGTGTGGTATTACAGGAACGCTGTGCACTAGAGAGTAAATGACAAATCCTGCTTAACATCCTGTTGTCTGCAAAAGAACACTGTCATTGCTGTTCATCACCATGCTACAGGGCACACTGCTGAAAATGTGGCACGTTTAATGAAAATCTGTACATATCCGTATGGGACTGGAAGTCACTTGTATAAAAAGACACAACAAGAATGGGCCTGTACTGTGCTTTAATGAGATCCATCCAATGATAAACTCCTATTGTGATACAGGCAGTGGTCCGAAATCCCATTGTGATCCTCATGACATTGACATTAGCATAGTACCTGGTGTACAGTGGACAAGCTGGCTATTGATTTACATGCTGCATGCAAAGCCTAGCATAGCTGGTATAGAGTTAATCACCTACGGAACCTGGTGGTGCATTGGCATGGTGGAAAGATGGTCACTGTGTCTATGCTGGTGACTTCATAAATTCATTGTAGTTTTCACACATCACCTAGGTTTTAAAATATTTTACAGAAACTTAAAGCCTTGTTTGGTGGTTTTTGAGCAGCTTCTATTGCAGATATAACTCGGAATGGAAAGGCATAATATTAAGCATTTTCACTACTTTCACATATACCTAGGAAACTTGAGAGCTCTACGTGCAGTTATCTAATTGGCCTGTTGCAAACATTGAATATGCCCACTCCCATGCTATTTGTGCACTTTGGCCATCTGCGAAGACCAGCTATTGCCTGTGCTCTGCTGTTTTTAACAGGATTCATTTTCTCTAAAATCCTAAACATGGTGTTTCTAGCATGAGTTGTTGTAGATACACATGATTTGTATACTCTCGCCATCTAATGTTTTCGAGTTAGACACCTCATGACTCTTCCTGTATCCCACAATGCACCAGGAAAAGGACTCCACCTCATTATTTTTAGGTCGAGCCTGGGCTGCGCATGCGCTGCTCTGCGAGCCATGCTGTATTGAGTTAGGGATTTGAATGTCCGCCCACTCTCCGCCCATATTTTTCATTGGCTTGTGTCCTTGTCCTTTGTAAATGCTGGCTTCTGATTCCTTAATCACCTTGTTAGTTCCTCCTTAGTACCGCCTTGTCTTCATTTGTAACCTCGCATGGCGACTGACCCTTTTACTTCTGTTGGGACACGGTATGTTTTATTTGGTCTGTAAGCACTATTTTCTTTAATGGGTTTTGCCCTGCTGCAGGCACGACGTGCTTTCCTTACATTCAGCGCACTATGCATTCCAAGCAGCCGGGACAATTACCCGTTGTTTGCATAGGCGATTTCACTGTCTGAGAGCACAGCGGGGGTCGCGTGTGATCGCTTCGGGGTCTCACCACTTACTTAAAGTTGTGCTCAGAAGTCTGTGTGCTTGTTCTGTGAGGAGCAGTCAAGTCACGTCAGGAAACAAGCATTTGCAATGCAATATTTCTCGCATTTACGCAAGTTGAGCTATTGGCATTGTAAATGAAAATGCCTTTTATTTATGTTTTGGTCTTTAAAACATAAATAAAAGGCATTGTCATTTACAATGCTAATAGCTTAAACTCTCACAGTGCGAGACCTTTTGCATTGCAAATGCTTGTTTTTCCTCCAACGGTTTTGGCCATTCCAGTTCCAGCTCTGGGACCTGTGATGTCTTCTGAAGGACTTTCACTGCCAGCTGTTGAGAATTCGTCCCAGCGACAAAAGAACTTCACATTGGATCAGCGATCATGGGGGAATTCTTCCAGGCAGTGTCAACGCCACTTTATAGAGGAAATGTGGGTCATATTGAATTACTGGGGAGGGTATGGTGGAGAAAATGGCCTACCAGTTTTGTCTTGAATTTAACTCAAAATCCTCTTAGTCCGACCAGTATTGTCTGTATCTTCTCCTTCTACCTAGAGCAGGAGGAGTTGAGCTGCTTGGTATGTTAGGTTTTCAAGTGCAAGAAGACAAGATGCAGACCTGTTCAAACCCGAGGAGATCATGTGTGAGGAAAAAGAAGAGCTTTGGCATTCAGGTATCTGGCTGGTGCAGGGAGGCCAAAGTCTGGTGACTTTTTTGGAAGCAGTAGAGTAGGAACTCCCGCTGCATCAGAGCCTAACAAGCCCAGGACAAAAACTACTCCTAGAGCGTCCATTGCACCACCCTCAACTCGAAGATTAACCCGTCCTCTCCTCTCGATCAACCTCAAAAGTGTCCTCATGCTGAGGCAGAGAATCACTTATGAGAAAGTTGGGCATCGAGCCCTGAGTTGTGCCACAAGATGCCCTAACCTTCGGCCTGGCTCCAAGACCTCTCAACCCCAAAATGCCTCATGGGCTCCACGAAAGCCTAATGACATTGAGTGAGCAAAACAAATATGCCTGACTCCTCCTAGAAGAGTTTCCTAGTCCCTTATATCCGCCCAGTATCCATTAATCCTTCCATTGACCTTCCACTTTCGCTTTTCCATGCGTCTATCATTTTAAAAAATCTATCTATTCCACCATCCATTCCTTCACCATTCATCCATCCATTTGCTCCCCTATTCATCTTTCACGTTTCCATCCTTCATCTGTCAATTGTTCAGTATACCATTCATCCAGCGACCATTCTATCTACACTGTGATCCATCAATCAACCCAGCTATCATATCCGATAGAGACATCCAGCCGTAGAGTACTTAACTTGGAATTATCCCCAGGCACTAAACTGGATCCTGGAAACTTTTCTACAGCAGTACCTCTGCATGTCGGTAGAGGGCACCGTGCGACTCCTTAATGATGTTGTCCACCGGATAGGATGTCAACAGAGTTCATATAAGCCCTCCCCCGACGCGCTGTCAGTTTCTTCCTTTCCGCATTTCCATGCGGATCTGGTGAGTTCTACCTCTGGCCATTTTGGCTACCTGGTCGTCGAAGTCGGAGCTAGAGTCTGTCCCGCACCTTCCGGTGTTTCCAAGCGCCGAGACGACTGGCTCAGATGAGGGAACATTATCTCTCCCTCCATGCCATTTTTCTTTCTCAGCCTCCCTCTGGTGCACGTCTCAGCCCCAAGTAGGTCGGTGAGGCCTCGACTGACTCCAAACCAGCGGGATCTTCCCTCGGTGTCAGTGGGGCCCTCAGAATCTGTGATCAACACATTATCGGCTCTGGTGCACAGCCCTTTGGAGTTCCCACCTGGGATGCCTGTGTTGGATCTGTCGGCACCGCCTTCGGCATCCACTGCACTGAATGCCCCTACTTTGTGTCTCCTCTCCGACGCTGGGGTGTCATCTCTTCAACGCCAGTCGACATCGGGAACGGTGTTAGTGGAACAGTTTTTTCCGGGCTACCTTCCTCTGCTTTCAGAGGAGCCCACTCCTTTATTCCCCTTGGAACACGTGTATTTTGGTGATGTCCGTGGTGCCATAACTGACGCCAGTTCAGCCTCCTCCGGAGTTTCATTGTGTGTCTGACCTTGGGGAAGCTAGTGGCCTTGTTTCTTCCCCATCCTTGTACCGGTTTTCTCCTCCTAACCTCGCTTCGGAGGCTAGTTCGGCTTTCACTGTGCTTTTGCGGAGAGTTTCTGTGGTTCTGGACCTGCAGCTCCCTGCTGTGGAGGTGGCCATTGATCCCCCTATTTGGGGTGCTTCACCAGGGCCAGATGAGAACTAAGCCTATGCTCCCATTCAGTGAAGCCCTCTTTGATATGCTGTTGGTTTCTTGGGCTAAACCCATTTCAAAGGCCTCCGTGGACCGGTCTATAGCACGTCGGCACCATCCTGCCTTTCCCGTCAGCCTATCCTTGCAGCTTTGTAGTTCAGGCTGCAAAAGCCTCCCCCTACATCAGCACAGTGCCTGACGTCCCCCCAGAGCAAGAGTCTAAAAGTCTAGATGCTCTTGGTCGATATCCCTTTTCTGCCACCAGCTCCACTTTCCGGTCCCTTATAACAGCTTGGGTTTTGGGCTGTTTTTCTCATGTGCTGTGGGATTCGGTCTTGCACCTTCTCCCCTCAGTCCCTGATGACTCTCGGGACACTCTTACTCATCTGGTTCAGGATTGCCACCAAGCAGCTAAATTGCTGATTCATTGTGGCATGGGCACCACAGATTCCGCCGGGCAAGCCATGGCTCTTTCGGTTGCTCTTCGCGAGCGTGCCTGGCTACGCACCTCCTGGCTTTTCTGATCAGCTGTTGAGGCCGCCTTTCGATGGTCAATATCTGTTTGACTCTCAAGCTGACCCTGCCTTAAGCCGTTTTCGGGATAGTCAGAGTGGAGCAAAATATTAATACCGGATTGCTATACTGTCCTTTTTTACCCCGTACTCAGCCTGGCAAGGGAAGGTCTCCTTCCTTTCTTTCTGTGTGAGCCTTCATAGGGCAGTGGCAGTTGGCTTCTTCTTTTCACTCGTCACCTCCAAGTGACATCCGGTGTGGTGTGCCTGCCCCGGCAGGTATCTTCTTTTCTTGTATTCTACCCTGTCGATGACAGGTTGTGGTCCCTGGTTGTTCGGGACAAGTCTTATTTTCTGGCCCTGTTCGGTTGTACGCTGGTGACTGCATGGTGTTATCTTGCTTTCTACCCAAATTCTGATTGGGGTGTTTTCATGGTATTGTGCGGATGCACTGTTGCCTTGTTCCCTGTCCTACAGGGTACTTCCTCTGTATGCCTTGCAGGTATTCCTCCATATGTTTGTGGCACCTTAGTACCCCTTATAGGGGGCTCCACATGCTAGGCTTGGTGCACCGGTGCCCGTCGGAAGAGGGTTCTGATTGCTCCTGCCCCCTCCCCCATTTGTTGAGTGTTTCATCACTCAAGCCAGGGGATTCCTTCCTTCTACTCTCTCTGGTGGCCTTCTTACCTATCAAACGCGAGGGAAGGGTCATGGTTATTGGCCTACGGTGCATTGTCTTGTCCTGACCTAGGTAGTGTCCCTTCTTTCTCTCCTCCGGCGTTAGCACTTCTTGTGCTAGTTCTCACTGTATGGTAGCAAGACGGGCTCCTGCCCTATTCCCTTTATCTCTTAGGGTCCTTGCGGCCATACCTTGTCTGTCTCTTGGCATGGGTGGCCTACTCGGCAACCCATTTCTCGTCTTTGCCTCTACATGGCCTGTTTCTATCTGCCTCTGCCTTGCGCGAGGCTGCTGTTGCTTTTCACTTTTGAATTGGTGATGTTTTTGACACCTCTGATACCAACCCTAACGTTTCCTTACTGGTTTGGCTGTCCTTCAGACATGCCATCTGCCCCTTTTTGGGGATTTATGACTAATGTTCACCTTCCATTTCTTCTCGGACATGGGTCCTTGGCCACCCTCTCGGGGTTGTTTCGTACAAAGGTTGGTGTTCACTTGGGATTCCTTCCTGGGATTTTCCTTCACTTCTTGCGAGCCCGTAGACAGTTTCCCCATCCTTGGTGGGTTTGTTTCCCTTGTGCTTCTGAGCATACCAAATATGATCTTGGGTGACGCCAGGATCCTCACTCACGATGTTATCTGGTTTGTTGGCCGGGCACGGATTGTTCTGTTCAAACGAGAACCTCTTTTGCTCTGGCCTCCATGCTTGTTAGGCTGTAGGCACTGTCTCTCCATTGGTATCTTTGGTCCTTTAACCTGGTTCTTTGGTTGGACCTTCACTTGCGGCGTTTGTCTTCCCATCCTATGTTCTCTGTCTTTGGTCCACTGCTTCAGCCAAATCACTTCTCTGTCTGCTAGTCTTCTTTTAAGATGGGGGCTAGCTGTATGATTAGGCCTTCCCTGTGTTGGCCTCGTTCACCTCAACCCTTTTTTCCAGTCTTCCATTGTAGTCCTTATTTCTTTATTCTAGCGGGATTGTTTCTCCCCTGCTGGTTTCTTTTCATTTGCCTCTCGCCTACCTGTCGTAACCGTTCAGTCGGTAGTGTTGTTTTTCTATCTGCTCATCTTATTTTCTGGGGTGGGTCTGCGGCTAGATCTTGTCTCTACCAGATAAGGTGTTACCGAAGGTAACTTATTCTTTACTCTTCCATCCTTTCACCTTTCTTATCCATTCTTATGCCCATTAACTCTTCCACCCTTCATTTCAGCTTTCCTTTAACTAGTTAACATTTCACTGTTCAATCCATCCATCATTTCACTTTTATACTCATCCAATCTTGCACCATTGCTTTTGTTCTTTTTACCCTTCCTTCTTTTCTTCATTCCTTTAACCATTCCTTCCTTTCATCCTACCCTCCTCCTTTCCAGTACCTACTTAGCTTTTTGGCCCTCCTGCCCCCAATTTTTCTTACATTTCTCTCCCCATTCACTCTTTTTGACGCTCTGTCTGTTTTTCTTTATCTTAATTTGTCTTGTTCACTGAACTTGATTTACTTAGTAGCCCTGGACCTCCATACCTAGACTCTGTCCTTGTATTCCCTTAGTACATTGGTATGAGTTTTCTGAGTGCCAAAAGAAGAGGCCAATGTAAACCTTACAGAAGGTTTAGTGGGATCCAGACTATCAGCTGATCAGTTCCAGGGCAACCGTCACTTTAGCTACTAAAGTGGAAGGTGATCACCACTGAATCTCGCATAACTGAGAGAATGAAACTCACCGTTGAGGAGCAAATAACAGTGGAGCTACAGTCCTTTCTGAATCCTAAAAAGGTTAGGGACAAGGCCACCTGTCCACCAATTCCTACATCTAGGCCTTGCACACCACCATCTCCTCAGTCACCACAATTCTCTTCTCACTCTGACCACATTGACTTGGACTAAGGTAGGCTTTATATTATCTTCATGATCCATACCACAACCCTGTTGCACGCAACCTAGAATCCCTATCCTGCCAAGGCCTCCCATGATGATGACTCGCTGCTTACCATGTAGTCATACAAAGGGCAGCCCTGCTCCACAAAGCTAGGCTCCATATGGTTGGGGAGGAGGATGACTTTTTAGTCGAAACTCTCTCTAAAACCAAGAGCTCTGTCTCATATTGGCCATTCTATAATCAGTTTGAAATGCTGTACGGACAACTTCAATGACTCAGTAAAGGTAGTTGTCACCCTGTGGGTTGAGAAGAAATACAAGGCAGGGGATGTTACTCTTCCTGATAGGGAGCACAATAAAATTGATATGGCTGGGAACTGTATGGATGTGGGGGCAGCCATTCATTGGAAGATTGTCAACTCAGTTGGACTGCTCTCCAGATATGATTGCCATCAGTAGGAGATGAAGTAGTTGGTGAAGCACCTCCATGAAGCCTACCTTGAGGCAGCAATAATTAGTCATAGAAAGGAAAGTCATCTCAAACATGAACATTCGGTGTGCCCTGGATTCTGCTGACACCGCCTCTGGGGAAATCGGTACCACCACCCTCCTGAGATGCCACACCTGGGAATAAGTCTCAGGCTTTATACCAGAGGTCCGGCAGCCTAATTTGACAGACACCATCTGTTCGACCACGAGGTCGGTACCATTTTCGAGAAAATGAAAAAGGACAAGGAGACTGCCAAGGTCTGGGTTCCAAAAAACAGAAGGTGAGAGGAGGTCCAAAATCAACCTCTCCTACCCAGAGGAAGGGATATTGCCAACAGCAGTCCTTTCACAACTTTCAGTGATCTAAGTCATTCGGCTGAAGTGGCTACCATGGCTATCGAAGAGGCAATGGTGGAGGTGGCTCCAGCAAGGGCTCCTCTACCTCAAAGAAGAGACTTACCCATAATTCCTTCTGCTCACACATCACCTGTTGGGGAAAGACTGAGGTTATTCCTTCCACAGTGGGAAGACATAACCTCTAACAAACTGGTGCTCTTGTGCAGAAGAGGTAATGCCTGGAGTTTCACCCCATTTCACCAAACAATACTACCTCTTTGCCATGTGAGGAGTAGAGACCATCTGCGACTGTTGCAGGGAAAAAAAAGTGCAAGCACTCCTTGCCAATAGTGCCATTGAGCTGGTGCCTCCTCACCACCGTGGCCAAAGAGTCTACTTCCATCGCTTCCTAATTACCAAGAAAGAGAACTCTGTAGCCTGTCCTAGAACTCAGTCATCTAAACTGCTACATCCTATCAGAGCACTTTCATGAGAAAGCCTCCCAGGATGTCCTTACGCTGCTCTGCACAAGCCATCATATGACAACACTTGACCTCAAGGACGCACATTTCCACATTTCTTTACTTTCTGCGCATCACGCTTACTGCACTATGTGAAAAGAGGTTGGCACTACCAATTCAGAGTTCTACCATTTGGGGTCACCACAACCCCAATGGTATTTACCAAATGCCTAGTGGGTCCTAGCAGCACCCTTTTGCAGTTACACCAATCTGAAAGAAACATGTTCGTTATAGATTCCTTACCTTAGAATTACCCCCAGGCGTCAGACTGGATCCAGAAAGTTTTTTCGTCAGCAGTACCTCTGTGCGTCGGAAGGTGGTGTCGATCGGCTCCGCATCTGTCGGCATCGTGGTCGCCGGGATGACGTCACGGTAGCTACTTAGACGCTGCCCTCGGGCGCTGACGTCAGTTCTTTCTTTTTTCGCGCCAGTCAGTGCAGATCCGGAGAGAGCAGTACCTCCAGTCACTTTTTGACTGACTTTTTTGAGCGACTTTTGTCGACGTCTTTTTTGAGTCTACGACTCCTGGTGCACGAGGGATGCCCGGCTTCAAGGCCTGCAGTTCCTCTAACCGGCTAATGTCGGTTACGGATCCGCATCGCATGTGCCTCTTTTGCCTGGAGCGCGACCACGACCCCAAGTTGTGCTCCGACTGCCGGTCGATGGCGCCGAAGGCTTTGCGGGAGCGGCCCCGAAAGCTGCTTGAGCGCCGGCAGTCGGCTCTGCGCCGTTTGAGGTCCAGGTCGCGAGGGAGGTCGAGGGACCGGTCGCTGAGCCATCACCACTCGTCCAAGTCAACGAAGAATTCGCACTGTGGGTCAGGTAAGTCGAAGCACAAAAAGAAGTCAAAGAAGCATGGTCGCTGTTCGACTTCTCCCCGTCGGTCGGCTGACACGACGAGGGGTGCGGGCGGTGCCCCTCCCACGGCTCCGCGCACGGAGCCCGAGGAGTTGACTCCGAGTTTCCCCCCCCCCTTCCCGGGACCCGGAGCGACTCCCGCCCAACTTTGTAAATTTTACAAAGCGATGCATGCCATCTTCGGGCGACCCGAACCCGCCGGCGCGCCTTCGGGCCCCGCGGACTCTGTTAGGGGGCCTAGGCCTTCGCCGCCGCCGGCTCCGGCCACGGCGCCGCAGGCCCCCAGTGGATCCAGGCCTGGATCGGCGCTGGTTGTCCTTATTACACCTCCACCGGCGCCGCTTCCTCCAGCACCACAACCAACGCCGGTCGTGTCCCCGGCCGGCGTCGACCCCGGCCTCCATCCCGAGGTGGAGCTGGACCGGCGTCGCCTTACGCCGGATCCGGCGCCGAGTGGGGTTTTTGTGCCTCTGTTCACTCCTGGGGTCCCTTTTTGGCCAGATTGGCAACCTGAGGATGAGGATGAGGAGGAGGACTGGGAGGGGTCAGGTGACCCTTTAACTGATCAGCTAGGATCTGAACAGGATTGGAGAGAGTAACTGGGGGATGCCAGTGGTCTTGATACTTCCCCTGACCTTGGCATGCTGTCTCCTCCTACCGTGGCTACGGAGGAGGGAGCGTCATACGCAGTGGTGTTGCGTAGGGCGGCCGAGGCCCTCAACCTCGAGCTTCCTACGGTGGCGGTCAGGACTAACCTCCTGACAGAGGTGCTTCAACCGGCTGCGAGCTCTTCGGAGCCCCTGCTGCCGTTTAATGAGGCCCTTACCGACGTCCTTTTGGGCATGTGGTCCAGGCCCAACACGGGGGCTCCCGTGGATAGGATGATTGTCCGACGCCACTGCCCAGCTCCGGGTGACCCCACTTTCCTCTCCCAACACCCCACACCGGAGGGCTTGGTGGTCCAAGCCTCCACTTCCAAGAGCGCATTCCCTACCGCTCCCCCAGAAAGGGAATCCAAGAAGCTGGACCATCTTGGGAAGAAGATTTTCTCTTTCGCCAGCTTAGGACTGCGGTCGGTAAACACTGCATGTCTCTTGGGCCGTTATTCCCACTCTGTGTGTCACTCGGTTGCTCAAGTGCTGCCTCAGTGTCCGGAGGAGGCCTGGACAGTGCTCTCCCAGGCTATTGCCACCGGGAGGGATGCGACGAAATCTACCATCCGTTGTGGGCTGCATACCGCCGACTCTCTGGGCAGGACAATTTCAACGTCAGTAGCCCTTCTTCGCTACGCCTGGATGAGATCGACTGGCTTTTCGGGGGATGTCCAGAACACCTTGATGGACATGCCTTTTGATGGCCGTCGCCTTTTTGGCACCAAAGCAGACAACGCTCTAGAGCGTTTCAAGGACTCACGGGCTACAGCCAAGTCCTTGGGCCTCTCCAGCCGCCCAGCGCAGTCTGCTTTTCCCCCCTTTCGTGGCTACGGAAGGGGTGCCCCGCTACGTCCCGCCCAGGGCCACAGGCCGCAGCAAGTTACCCAACCTTCGCGCGGCCGGGGACATGGGAACCAACGCCGTGGTTCAGGGGACCAGCGGGCGGGCCAGTCCACCAACCCCCCCTCTGCAGCAGCCTCCAAACCTTCCTAGTCTGACTTTTCAGGCCCATCAAACGCCAGTGGGCGGCAGGATACGCCATCACCTTCCCCACTGGCGCACCATCACGTCGGACAGGTGGGTTTTGCAAATAGTCCGAAGGGGCTACTCCCTCCCCTTCGAGGCTACCCCTCCAGCCATGCCACCTCAATACCACCACATGTCTGAGGATCACCTGGCACTTATCCAACAGGAAGTTTTGGCACTCTTGGCCAAGGGAGCCATCGAGCGCGTTCCTGTCCCAGAAGTAGGTCGTTGTTGCTATTCCCACTACTTTCTGGTACCCAAGAAGGACAAGGGCCTGCGTCCTATCTTGGATCCCAGGGACGTCAACCGCTTCCTCCGGAAGGAGAAGTTCAAAATGTTGACGCTCGCTCAGGTCTTGTCTGCCCTCGACCCTGGAGACTGGATGGCAGCGTTGGACTTGCAGGACGCTTACTTTCACATCCCCGTCCTGCCGGCCCATCGGCGTTACCTACGGTTCACGGTAGGCCACGAGCATTTTCAATTTACCGAGCTCCCCTTTGGCCTTACCAGTGCCCCTCGGGTGTTCACTAAAGTGATGGCGGTGGTCGCAGCTCATCTGCACAGATCAGGGGTTTCAGTATTCCCCTATCTCGATGACAGGCTGTTGAGGGCGGGCTCGTCCCAGGCAGTCGTCTCCCACCTCCAGACTACGGCCGACCTCCTGCATTCGCTGGGGTTTTCCATCAATGTGCCGCAGTCACACCTGATTCCCTCTCAGAAGCTCCTCTTCATCGGAGCGGTTCTGGACACGATGCGGTTTCAGGTCTATCCTCCCGAGCAGCGAGTCCGGGATATTCAGGCTATGATTCCGATCTTTCAGCCTCTATCCCGGGTTTCGGTCAGAGTGACTCTGAGGCTGCTGGGATTCATGGCCTCCTGCATCCTGCTGGTCGATCATGCCAGGTGGCATATGCGGGCTCTGCAGTGGGACCTGAAGTTCCAGTGGGCGCAGCATCAGGGGAATCTGTCCGATTGTGTCCAGATCTCGGAGGGCGCGGCACGTCAACTGCAGTGGTGGCTCACGGACCAGGATTGGGTCAATGGCAGATCCCTCTCCCTTCCCCAACTAGACCACACTGTGTTGACGGACGCGTCCCTTCTGGGATGGGGCGGCCATATGGGAAAGGCGGATATCAGAGGCCTCTGGTCTCCGGCGGAGTCCGCGCTCCACATCAACCTTCTGGAGCTCTGGGCGATTCGTCTTGCACTTAAGGCATTCCTTCCCTCTGTCCGGGGAAGAGTAGTGCAGGTGTTCACGGACAACACCACCGCCATGTGGTACTGCAACAAACAGGGTGGGGTGGGGTTGTGGACCCTATGTCAAGAGGCCCTCCGCCTCTGGACATGGCTGGAACATCAGGGCATATCCCTGGTGGTTCAACACCTGGCATGTTCCCTGAACATGGACAAACTCAGCCGCAGGTGCATTATGGATCACGAATGGCGTCTCAACTCGGAGGTGGTGCAAGGTCTCTTTCAACAATGGGGAGAGCCTTGGTTAGATCTGTTCGCCACCGAAGAGAACGCACAATGTCAGCAATTCTGCGCGTTGGAATTTCCAAGGCGGCACTCGCTAGGCGACGCCTTTCGTTGCGAGTGGAGTTGCGGTCTGTTGTACGCCTTTCCGCCTATACCACTTCTGCCCAGAGTGCAGAAGAAGATCAAGCGCGACCGGGCCCAAGTCATTCTTGTGGCTCCGGATTGGGCACGAAGAGTCTGGTATCCCGAGCTGCTCAACATGGCCATCGATCCTCCGATCAGACTGCCTCTTCGGGAGGATCTTCTGTCGCAGGGGACGGTCCTCCACCCGAACCTGTCCAGTCTCCACCTCCTTGCGTGGAGATTGAGCGGCGGCAGTTGACGTCTTTCGACCTGCCTCCCAAAGTCTGTGACGTAATCTTGGCAGCCAGGCGTCCCTCCACTAAGACGGTATACGCCTGCCGGTGGAACAATTTGTGGCATGGTGCACAGCAAAGGCTGTGGATCCCCTTTCTGCCCCTCTTTCTGAAGTACTCTTGTTCCTTCTCTCTTTAGCCCAGCAGGGCTCTGCTCTGGGCACTGTCGAGGGCTATCTGTCAGCCATCTCTGCTTTCCTTCGGCTGCCAGATCAGCATTCTCTTTTCAAGTCCCTGGTAGTTAACCGTTTCTTAAAAGGCTTAACACATCTTTTTCCTCCAATCCCCTTCGTTATGCCTCAGTGGGACTTGAACCTTGTACTAACTTATCTAATGTGCGCTCCCTTTGAGTCGCTTCATAGCTGTCCCTTACGGCTCTTAACTCTTAAGACTGCTTTCCTGATGGCAATCACTTCTGCTAGAAGTGTGAGTGAGCTCCAGGCCCTTTGTTCAAAACCTCCTTTCCTGTCTGTTCATCTGGATAAGGTGGTTCTCCGAACCCGTCCATCCTTCCTTCCTTCCTAAGGTGGTCACTGCCTTCCACATTGGGCAGACCATTACCTTGCCCACCTTCTTTCCGCCTCCGCATCCTTCGAAGGAGGAAGAGAGGCTCCACCGTCTGGACCCAAAACGTGCGCTCTCCTATCTGGATCGCACGAAACAGTTCCGGGTGGATGATCAACTTTTTGTTGGCTACGTGGGCGCAAAGAAGGGTCGGGCCGTACACAAACGCACCATTTCTCGATGGGTCGTGTTGTGTATTAAAGCTTGTTACTCTCTGGCTAAAAAAGAGCCTCCAGTAGGGCTGCACGCTCACTCCACCAGGGCGACGGCAGCCACTACTGCCTTGGGAAGAGGAGTTCCTCTAAATGACATCTGTTAGGCAGCTACGTGGGCAACACTGCACACGTTTACGAAACACTACTGTCTGGACAACCAAGTCCGGAGAGACGGCTTCTTTGGCCGTTCTGTTCTCCAGGACTTTCTGGTGTGATCTTGGTTCGCAGACCCACCACCGGGGTTGGTATTGCTGGGGTATCTATTCTAAGGTTAAGGAATCTATAACTAACGTGTTTCTTTCAGATGAACAAGTTACTTACCTTCGGTAACGATATATCTGTAAGAAACATTAGTTAGTTATACATTCCTTACCGCCCTACCCATACTCCCCGTTCTGCGAACTGATTTCTAGGGTTAAGGACATCCTTTCAGGGCCCTAGTTTTGTGCACCAATGGTCAGTGACTTGCATGGCTCTGCGTTTCTGGCGTGGAAAGTCGTGTACAGAACTGACGTCAGCGCGCGAGGGCGGCGTCTAAGTAGCTGCCGCGACGTCATCCCGGGTATCACGACGCCGACGAGGGACACGGAGCCAACCGACGCGCAGAGGTACTGCTGACGAAAAAACTTTCCAGATCCAGTCTGACGCCTGGGGGTAATTCTAAGGTAAGGAATCTATAACTAACTAATGTTTCTTACAGTTATATCGTTACCGAAGGTTAGTAACTTGTTCTTTAACCTATTTAATGTGCGCTCCCTTTGAGCCGCTACACAACTGTCCTTTGAGGCTTCTGACGCTTAAAACTGCATTCCTGGTAGCCATAACATCTGCCAGAAGAGTGAGTGAGCTCCAGGCCCTTTCATCCAAGCCTCCTTTCCTGTCTGTCCATCCGGACAAGGTAGTTCTCAGGACTCGTGCATCCTTCCTGCTCAAGGTTGTCACTGCCTTTCACATCGGGCAGACCATCACTTTGCCCACCTTCTTTCCGCCTCCGCATTCTTCGAAAGAGGAAGAGAGGCTCCACCGTCTGGACCCAAAACGTGCGCTTTCCTTTTATCTGGATCGCACCAAACAGTTCCGGGTGGATGGCCAGCTTTTTGTTGGCTACGTGGGCGCCAAGAAAGGTCGGGCCGTACACAAGCGGACTATCTCCCGATGGGTCGTTTTGTGTATCAAAGCCTGTTATTCTCTGGCAAAGAAGGAGCCTCCAGTAGGGCTGCGCGCCCATTCCACCAGGGTGACGGCAGCAGCTACTGCTTTGGGACGTGGAGTTCCTCTGAATGACATTTGTCAGACAGCTATGTGGGCTTCGTTGCACACCTTTACCAAACACTACTGCCTTGACAATCAAGTCCGGAGAGACGGCTTCTTTGGCCGTTCTGTTCTCCAGGACTTTTCGGTGTGATCTTGGTTCGCAGACCCACCTCCAGGGTTGATATTGCTGGGGTATCTATTCTAAGGTAAGGAATCTATAACTAACGTGTTTCTTTCAGATGAACAAGTTACTTACCTTCGGTAACGATATGTCTGTAAGAAACATTAGTAGTGATAGATTCCTTACCGCCCCATCCATCCACCCCGTTCTGCGAACTGATTTCTAGGGTTAAGGATATCCTTTCAGGGCCCTAGTTTGGTGCACCAGTGGTCAGTGTCTTGCATGGCTCTGCGTTTCTGGCACGGAAAGTCGTGTACAGAACTGACTTCAGCGTGCGAGGGCGGCGTCTAAGTAGCTACTGTGACGTCATCCCGGCGACCACGACACCGACAGACGCGGAGCCGACGGACGCCACCTTCCGACGCGCAGAGGTACTGCTGATGAAAAAACTTTCCGGATCCAGTCTGACGCCTGTGGGTAATTCTAAGGTAAGGAATCTATAACTAACTAATGTTTCTTACAGATAGATTGTTACCGAAGTAAGTAACTTGTTCTTCACATCTTTTCTAACCTGGCTGATAAAGAGTGGCAGTTAATAGCTTAGTGCACACTCAGACGGCAATGTTAATGTTACACAGCCTAAGTTTGAGTGAATGTCAAAAGTTGCATCTCGAACTACAGCAGATCCAGCCCTTTCTAGGGCCTGTGCTAAATGCTGTCACAGGGAAAGCCTACCCAAATCAGGAGAAGTTTAGGGCATTCCAAAGACTGTTGCCTCTTTTTCACACACAGTGTTCTCTTACGGTAAGGCTGGGCAATGAAACTGTTGGGGATGAAGGCTTCGTGCATTGCGATATAAGCGCCATTCCAGCGTACTGACATCAGTTATTTTCTTTCTGCACAAGTCTGCGCAGATCTGGAGAATAGCTACCCCCAGTCACTTTTTGACTGACCTTTTTTCAACACTTTTGTAGAAGATTTTTGTGCTTTGTCACCTGGTGTGCAGGATGTCCACAGAAAGGCAGGTTTTAAACAATGCGGCATCATACAAAAAATGACCTGATTATAAATGAAATCTGTACACTTTCAGGATACCAGGGGCAGTCTTAATCTATCTCTGCCAAGGGCTAGCTTCACCAGATTGCCAGTCATGCCCAGTTCAAAGTGTTCTCTATTCTAATTCTAAAAAGTTTGTCAACTCACCGGACATCATCTCATATAAAAAAAAAACCACAAAAAAGGTGTGAAAGGTCAGAAAGTACCTTATGTAAGCATCACCAAAGGAGCTGCTGGTTGGTACTCACCAGTTTGCTCACAATATCATCATTGGTAACTTTCATAACTGCAAAGGAAGAAAAGATTGTGCCCAGATTTTATAAGAGGTGAAAAAACGAACTAAAGAAGGGAACGGAATGTAGTGTAAATGCTTGTCATTCTTCAACCAATTGGACCCCGTAATGTTAAAAAAAAAAATTTGCTTCTCCAAGCTAAAATGAGTTGGGACTCACTTGCAGTTGTACATACTTTATTGATTGCAGTGACCACACTCAGGTTAAAAGAACGGCATGTTTAGACCATTTCAGTTAGAAAGGCCGACATGTTTCATTGCCTAATCACTTTCGGCAATTTCATCAGGGCTCAGGGACTGGTCTCCACCTCACCGATACTTCAAGCACAATCTATGGTGGTTGACAAACAATAAAAGAAAGATAGTGCCAAACGTATAAACACATATTAAAATGGTTTTTAATGGCAAGTTTGCAGAGATATTTATGCAGGTAAACGTGCATGGTTATGCCATAATTACCCAGTGGTTGCCAACAAAACTCGTACCAGCAACACACTCGTGGGGGGAGCACACACACATTTTAGCCACGTATCCCCGTCAGGATATAGCAGCCGCCGATCGTCAGCCTGTGGATATATACACATCGACATTCATCTTAAGTAATACATACTACTAGTACCTCAAAGGTTCTCCCATGTTTTCCGATACCCAATGAGTGCCCACCTCAAGTCCAATATATTTTGGTAAGAAATGTACCACACCAAAACCCCCAAGCAATAAAATCGTTCTCGACTTTACTGAGTGTCATTACCGTCTGCTGGGAGCTACCAACCCCATTCCCAAAGCACTATATGATAGTCACCGATGCCTACAGACCTACGGAGTTGCAAGTAGCCATTAGCGGGCGGCACCATCCCACACATCCACGTTCCCCTACTCTTACCGCTATAGTGGTCGTCTCTGCTGTGAAATCGTCCAGGACGCCGAGAAACCTCGTGCGCTCCTTGAAATACGTGTCCCGCGCCCCGGAAGGAGAACGGAAGGCCCGCCGCCTCACCTGGGTCAACTGCCAAATCCAGCCAATCCCGTGAGGCCGGGCGATTATGCAGTACCTGCCTTCAACCTGGTCTCGTCAGGCGCCATCTTGGAGTGTTAGCCTCATGATGGAACAATGTGGTCCAATACCATTTGAATGCCCTACATTATATTTTAGATCTGTTTTTAAAAAAAAGTTTTTTTAAAAAAAAGGAAAGTTACAGATCATGGATTAAAACTTCTTATTTGAAAAAAACAGCCCAACAAAGCATTAGTAACATATGCAGACCCAGGTAATCGTGTAAATACCACGGGGTGTGTGTAGGCATTGGGACACTAACGCTTTTCTAAGTATATATCAGATGATATGTGTTGGGGGCCTCTAAAATGGTCAGGGCTAGCCAATAGCCCCAACACCCATACAGGTAACCTCACTGCACTACGTGGTGCTCCCCAAGAGGGTAATCGGGGGAGAGATGGTAGAGTGTGGTGCAACACCACGCACATTGCATTTCCTGATTTATTGATGCTCCTCCCGTTTTTAGAACCAGGCGGTAAAATAAGGACAGAAATGCGGTGTTTCTCATAACAAGGAGATCTCCATGCCGATGCCCCTGGGGTCGCAGTTTTGTTACTAGGCCCTTGGTGTAAACTAACACGGACACCAACTGATGTGTATATATACCTACACCTTGCCCATCCCATACTGGAACCTCCATTCTATCTCCAAGGGGACACATTCCTATCCACACTTTTCTTGCTTCTCTCGCCCTATATGGTACAGACATATAACTAGTACATATCTCACCCCAGCCTGTCACATGCCCCTGCCTCGGGTATGTTCCAGAAAGGACAGATTCTGCCCACATTACTCCACTCAATACAATCGTTCAAGCCTAATTGGTCCGCTTTTTCCATAAAAGTCCAACGCTCCTCTTTCCTGATCAACGTGTCCTCGACACTGTGCACATCTCCCATTACTCTCTCCAACACTGTCCATTTCAGGTCCCCGAAATTATGTTTCAGCTCATGGTAGTGCCAGACCAGTTGTGTAGTCAATTTCCCTGCCTTAAGGGTACTGATATGTTCTTGTATCCTCACCTTTACTTTGCGGAACGTGAGGTCAATATAATGCAACCCACAAGCACAAGTAAGTCTGTAAATTACATTTGTGGTGTTACAGTTGCTGAATTTATTTTGATGCCAAATTCTACCATCCGTCAGCTGGACATTCTTGGATGCCTGAGTGAGAGCACACACAGTGCAACTCCCACAAGGGAAGTGCCCTGATGGTATGCCTGATTCCCTTTTCTGTTGGATTTGACGGGTGTGGACCAACCGGACTCTCAGGTTAGATGCTCTTCTAAATGCAAACCTGGGTGGAGGCATTTTTGTCTGGCTCGTGTCCAGCAGTGCCCAATGCTTCCTAATGATCTGCCTAATTCTGGTAGACAGGGGGTCAAATGTGGTAACCACTGGTAGACCGGCTTCTTTATGTCTTTTATTTCTTTCCAGCAATGCCTCACAGTGGTGTTAAGTGCTTTCTTGCATGCCCGTTTTATCACTTTAGTCGGGTAAGCTCTGTTTTCAAGCTGTTTCATCAGATCTTCAGATTGTTCCATGTGCATGCTTGTAAATGTACAGTTCCTACGGTACCTGAAAAATTGCTCCACAGGAAGGTTGTCCCGCAAGGCCCTTGGGTGGAAGGAGCGATAGTGTAAAAGTGAGTTCCTATCGGTAGGTTTTTGATGGACAGTGGTGTGGAGTTTGTTGTTGATGGCAGCAATGTCCAGATCTAAATAGACAGCCAGGTGTCTACTGACGGTCCATGTAAAGTGGAGGCAACTGTCCGCCTCATTTAGCCATCTTAGGAAATCATATAGTTTGTCCTCTGGACCAGTCCAGATGCACAACACGTCGTCAATAAACCTCTTCCAGAGGGAGATGTACTGTTGGAAGGGGTTGGAGACATGGTGAATAAAGTTCTCCTCAAATTGACCGACATAGATGCATGTCAGACTTGGCACAAAGGTAGCCCCCATGGAGCTCCCGGAGACCTGGAGGTATAGCTGGTTCTTGTAGCTAAAGAAATTACGTGTGAGTGGCAACTCAACACACTGCAGCACAAAGGACGGTGGTGTATCATAAAACCACTCGCGTACCCCAAGTGCACGCGCTGCTGCCACCAGCATGGCATCTTGGGGAATGCTTGTATAGAGGGATTCAATATCGATCGTCACCAAAAATTGGTTCACTGGGTCATAGTCTAAAGGGCCCAGGATATTAAGAATGTGATTAGTATCCTGGACAAACGAGGGTTGGTTGATTGATGAACGTTTCCCTCAAAAAGAAGTCCACAAACTGAGAGAGCGGTTCCAGTACTGACTGGATACCCAAAACATTCGGGTGGCCAGGAGGTGGACGTTGGGCCTTATGAATCTTTGGCAAGATGTAAAACGCTGGGGTTCTTGGCTTTGGATTCATCAAGAACTCAGCCTCCTTATGGGTGATCCACTTCTTCTCCTTGGCGTCTGACACCATAGCCCTGATCATGTCCTGAAGCTCACCCGTGGGGTCTTTCGCCAATGGTCTATAATTGGCACGTACCTCCAGCAATTTCAGAACCTCAGCTTCGTAGTCTTTGGTGTTCATAACCACAATCGCGCCGCCTTTGTCAGCCAGTTTTATTGTTATCATTTCGTTCTCCTGTAGCGATTCGATCGCTAACCAATCCGTTTTACTCATGTTTTGAAATTTCTGTTGGCTACATGACTGTTCCAAAGAGGCAATGTCTTTTGTACACGTTGTTCAAATACTGCTACCTCGGGACCTACAGAGGAGGCTGGATGGCAAAACACCGAGGGGCGATGTAAATTAGTCGAGAACACGGAGGGTGGGTCTGGTGCCTTATCTGCAAAGAACGTATGGAGTTTTATTTTTCTCATCAGATCAAAAAACTCAGCCCTGAACTTAAAGGTGTCATGTTTGGGGGTCGGTACATAGCCCAGCCCATTGTTTAGGACTTGCAATTCTGCTGGGGAAAGTTGCTGTATCAACAGATGTCATTTGACGGACCCGCGCTTAGTCTGTCTCTGATGTCTTGAACATAATCACAACGCCAAGACGAGGACTGCCGTGCCTCCACCTCCAAAGTTAACACTGATGCATTCCCTACCACTCCACCGGATAGGGAACCGAAAAGGTTGGATACCTTTGGGAAGAGGATGTTCTCTTCCGCCAGTCTGGCACTTCGTTCAGTAAACGCTGTGTGCCTCTTGGGCTGATACTCCCATACTAACTTGGACTCGGTTGCACAAGTGCTGCCCGTGGTCTCGGAGGAGGCCCAAGCCATACTCTCTTATGCAATTGCTGAGGGGAGGGATTCAGCCAACTTAACAATGCTCTGAGAGCTGGACACAACCAACTTGCTGGGAAAATCGATTTCATCGTCAGTGGCCCTTAGATGCCATTCCTGGTGAGAACCACTGGCTTTTCAGGGGAAGTCCAAGCCTTGCTCATGGACATGCCCTTTGTTGTCTCTCGGTTGTTTAGAGAAAAGGCGGACTCAGCACTAGAGCGCTTTAAGGACAGCAGATCTACGGCGAGGTCCGTGGGCCTTTCCATGGCCCTCGCCAACCCCAGTCCACCTTCCGCCCCTTTTGTGGCCACGGAATGGGCTTCCTACTAGGTCTTTACACGCCCCCCGGCCAGCAAACCGCACAATCTTTTTGTGGCCGAGGATGCGATTCCCACAGAACAAGTGGGCAAGGTAGCCAGAGGTCGAGCCAGAACACCCGCCCCCCCCCCCCTTTAACTCCCCCGTCTAGCTGCAGCCTTCAGAGTCCTTTAGTATGCCCTCCGATCATCTTTGGCATCCAGTAGGATGCAGGATATGCCATCACCTGCACCACTGGAGGTCAATAACAACAGACCGTTGTATTTTGCAGCTCGATCAAAACATGCCACCTACTTAACCCAAGCTGACGAAGGACTGCCTCTCCTTATTCCATCAAGAGGTTTTAGCTGTCTTGGCCAAGAGAAGTATAGTGAAGTTGCCAGCATCAGCTATTTTCTGATGCCCACGAAGGACCGGAGGCTTTTGTCCTATTCTAGACTTGCGCCATAGAGCGTCATTGGAGATGGAGCATACTTCTTACTGAAGAGGTTAACACCCTTTCATGTAGGCCAGTCCATCACTCTGTCTATCTTCTACGCTCCGCCTCACCCCCTCTAAAGAAATGGAGAGAATCCATCGGCTGGACACACAAAAAAGTGCATTGTCATTCTCCATTGACAGCTCAAAAGAGTTCCGGGTGGGCAATCATATCATTGTGGGGTACGTCGGAGCCAAGAACAGGAGGGCAGTGCAGAAATGGATCATCTCTCGATGGATAGTGTTCAGCATCAAGATTTGCTATGGATTGGCCAAAAAGAACCTCCTGAAGGTTTGCAAGCTCATTCTACCAGAGACAAGGCTGCGACCACTGCGTTAGCTCGCGGAGTTCCTGTCCTGGATATGTCAGGCAGCAACGTGGGCTGCATTAAACACGTTTACAAAGCACAACTGCCTGGACAGTCAGGTCTGGTGTGACGGTCACTTTGCCTTTTCGGTTCCACAGTACTTTCTAGCCTAATCCTTACAGCAGTTCCACCTCTGGGAAGTATTGCTTGGGTATCTATTCTAAGATAAGGAAACTGCGACTAGAAGTCTTTATCAGATGTTACTTACCTTCGATAATGTCTTATCTGGTAGAGACACTATCTACCCTTAGATTCCTTACTGATCCACCCATCCTCCCCGCCCTGCAAGCGAATTTCAGAGTTAGAGGTTGTTTCCCCTTTTAAGGGCGCTAGTTAACGCACCAGTGGTCAGTGTTGTTTGTGGCTTTGCACTTCTGGCATGGAAAGTCGTGAAAAGAAACTGAAGTCAATAGGTGGCCCCTATATAGACATCACTTCCGGCATGGACAATGACACCACGCGGAGCCAAATGAAGCCACCTACTGGCACACAGAGGTACTGCTCTCAAGAAATTTCATGGATCCACTCTAACACCTGGGGATTATTCTAAGGTAAGGAATTTGCAGCTAAATCGTCTGCCAGATAAGGCATTACAGAAGGGAAGTAACTTGTTATTATGGTGGTAGTGGAATGGGCAAAAAGTTTGAACGGAAGCATAAGTCCTTAGTGGGCACACCCTCCTCCTGCACCTTGCCTCTACATCTGAGAGTACGAGGAGGGTACTGTGTGTTGAGCTCTGTGCCACTGTGTGGGTGCATATTTGTGTGCTAAACTAAACCAGAGGAGGGTGATTGGTGTATGTATGGATGTACGTCATTTGAATGACTGAATCTTTATTAGTTAAAAGCTCTCTCTGGCGATGAGAAAGATGGTTAACTGAAAGGGTGAGAAGCGTGCTTATGTGAGAGGAAATCCTTGGGCTTGTGTTGTACACTTGGGATAATCATGAGATGAATCCCATCGGTGCTGTTCTGCTGTATTTGACCTTTGTGGGAGGGGCTTTTGTACTGCTACTCTTCTGTGAGTGCTGGCATGTTCCACAGTTGCTGTTATGGTATCCATGTTGCGTGTCGGTGAATCTGCTGCTTCCAAGCTGTATCTGCTGCTTCCAAGCTGTATCTGGTCTGTGTGTGACAGTACCTCTTGGTTAAACACTTTCACTATACAAATGTCAAAACTATTAACTTCGGTATTTTTTTCCTGGGGGTTGTTTCTTACTTCCATCTAAAAGATATTTATATAGGAATGTAAATATTGCCTGTGATTTAATCGTTCAGATTACTTACATAAGAAGCAAACCTGATGGGAGGCTCTTGTTAATGGCGACCACTACTTAGCATTGTTTTAAAGATAGGAACATAACACCCATCTACCAGATCCCTACATGGCGAATGAGGCCCACAGTGGAATATCTAAAATGTAGAACACATTAGTTTTATTCTGTCATGCCTAACATTCCCATTTTGCAGACTGGAGTGTAGTTTTGTTTTTATAAAGCTATTCTCAACATATATTAGACATTTTTTTCTTATTTTTGGTTATGGAGTTTAATAACACTTTACAGTTGTTTCAAGGTGAGTGTTAAATGGGTGTGGAGGTTATGTTTGCAGACACAAGTGTATGTAACAGAGCAGCCTATGATTGAAAGTAGACTCTTTTATGTCCTTAGGACATCAGTGCAGCGTACTTCGGGGCACTTCATAGCACTGTAATTGCAGACGATTAACGTGAAAGATAACAAGATAGTGAGTATAGAGTAAAGGTTAAAAAGTTTTGTGCTCTCTTAAATGTAATACAATCTGACTGTAGTGAAACACATGTGTGTATGTATATATGTGGTCTTTTTATAGCACAAACCCCCGTAAAAGGTAGTGGAGCGTTTTATTGGGTCATAGGCAAAGTAAGTTGATGAGAGATTGAAGGGAAACCTAGTTTTGGAGTGTGAAGATCAACTGTTGCTTTGTTGTGCGCTCCAATGGAGGGTTACCAGGAAGGAGATTCCTCTACCATCATTGCAAGTTTTCTTAGTGATTGCAATACCATGGGAGAACCACCACGACAGGGCAAAGTCATCGTCGAGAATAGTTCACTGAAAATATTAAGTGAGGGCTTGATACAAAGCATAAATCATTGTTTTATCTCTTCTGATATGGAATGAAATGAAGGGGCCCCTATACAGAGCTTACTGTGTCTTTCAGTAGAACGCATCTAGATTCTGCATTTTTTCTGAGATCAAGTCTCTCTGTAACAACCTCAGGAAAGTTCAAATATTTAGCGTTATAATTCAGAGTTACATATGCTCTGACTATGTGTCTTTGTCACATAAAGGCCAAAATTTCAATTCAAATATGCTTTTTCTGTAGGACCATGATGTTCCACTACCAAATGGAAGTTGAGCCAGGGCAAGGCCCCATGCTATGTTTTGTAAATGCACTTATATATCACTTACTACCCCTGACGATGTATTTAAGCGCTTTATTCTGGGCACCATTCTGCTTCGGAATCCAAGGTTAGTGGTTAGTTGCGAGATATTGGTTATTGTTGGTGTTAGTCTTGTGTGCTGAAACAGTGTTCCATGCAATTGTTGCAGTTTTTTGGTGGTAGATAAATTAATAGAAGTTAGGGAGCTATACGTGAGTTCATGCAGATAGTTGGTGGGGATAGTAGACGAGACACAAGAGATTAGGTATTGTTGGGTAGTAGGTGTATGGCTTTCAATGACGGAGAGGTTGCAATCTTTGAAATGAACTGAAGGCAATTTGCAGAAATACAATAGTAAAGATTAGGGTAAACATTAATGCGATATAGAGTAGGTTGTGCTCAGAGAGAAGATGCATGCAGAAAAGAATAGGGTCATTTAAACGAAAAAGGGAGAGGCAATAACCAGAAGCTTTAAGTAAAGATCATTGTTTCATGCAGGATTTTAGGAATATAGAGGACACTTTTAAAGATAGCATGCAATTTGGGAGTGCAAAACTGTAGAACGAAACAGTATTGTTTGCATGTGAGAAAGTGCTATACTAAGTACTTTTGAAAGGCACTTTAACCAGGCTACTGCTAGACTGCTCCAGTAATGTCAGCTGACCAGGTTGGGTGTTTTCAGAGTTTAGTAATTGCTGGATGCATATGAGAGTTTTCAACTGCTCCTAGGAAGTAGTATCCTCAAGATCGTAGCATTGTAAGAGAATATATTGGTAACAAACGCAGAAATTGAAAACCCTGGAGTGGATGTCTTGTGAAGTTCATCCTCAAATTTGGCTTTCAGTATTAATTGCAAAAGCAAAGTGGGATCGATTTAGATGCTGCTGGCTTGGCATGCACAAGTTGGAGGGCTAGGACAGCTTCCCAGATAGCAGACGTTTAGTGCCTGTATTTCTGTGGGTGAAGCGCAGAGATCCAGACACTGAGGCGATGAGGATGGTGTCCAGGCTTCCTTTAAAAATTCAGTGAAGGCTTTACTAGCAAGGGGATGCTGATTAGATGTCCTGAGACACTGACCTTTGGTAGATGTTAGTGGAGCGGGCTGGGACTGCAGATTCCATTGTACCAGATGTAAGGGACCCTTTAGGTGTGGCCAATACTTTTGTCTTCCTTGATCACGCATTCAGTTTGGCTGATGACAGCCAGGTGCTGAGACCTCACAATTCTTTCTGCTTCTGTTGTGGGTGCTTCAGGCCAGAGACTACCTGCTGTGATGGCATTACTCTTCACAAAGGCTATGGCAAGAGAGCAGTCTGGAAAGGACACTTGACAAACCAGTTCTGCAGTATGAGACATTGTATGCACTTGCAACATGAATCAAGTTGAAATTCTGTAGAAATAAAGCTATAAAAGTAACACACCTGTACAGTGGCACTGGAGCTACACAAACTAAACGGCAAAGTGTTCCCTTCATGTAAAAATAAACAACGTGTTCGGCATCAGTAGGTCGTAAACTCCAGAGACAAAAGTGAAATAAATCCACATTAACAACTCTCTCGTCTGAATACTGTTCTTTGATTGAATTATTAGTATGACGCATGCAAAGTTAGAATGAAATTACCTATTATCTTGTGAAAGGGAACCAAAAGCTTAAAAAAGCTTAAATACTGTATTAAGCAACAGTTTGAATAATCTAACTGTGATCGCTGATAAAACAAACACATATTGAGCAAAGAGCAATGTCATAGCCTTCAAAGTGAAAAATACACAATTTTTTGCAGGGATTCTGCTTAGAAACAGAATTATGCCTGGGATCACAGAACATCAGTATGTAGGGACTTAGTCACCATACCACCTCAGTACCTATTGGCCCAAATCCAGACTAACCCATAGTGCTCTACCTGCCCTTCTAACCTTCCAGAGTGGCAGGTAAGTTAGCACCCCAGAGCACAACACACCCTTTCGGGGGTCGCGTTACAGGTACACCTTTCATTTTTACATCCATAAGTGTCAACAATAAACAGAAAAGAGACACGAAGAAAGTTTACAATATTTATTGAAACTATTGTGTTCTATCATGAAGCAACAGTGCTGCAATTAAAAAGCATATACAAGTCAACAATGTGATTAGCATGATTAATAAACTTTACACAACGAAAAGGCCAGTCATAGCGAATGACAAATCTGCCTAAGCCTACCCTATGCGAACACAGATCTCTGGGATTAGTGCCGGGCCCAATAACGGACGGTCATAATCATTTGGTCTACATATCAGACGTGCAGCTCTTTTGTCTCAGGACCTTTTCTCTGCAAGCCTCACTCCTCTCTGTTTTTGGAACTACAAGTCTCAGCTTATATGATAAGAATTGTCTTGTTCGAAAAACAGCAGCTGGATTTCTCTATTATGTCTGGGTGTTAGTGTCTGACCACAAAGAAAAACAGGGCACAATGTTGTTTGGCCTTGCACGAGATTTTCAGACTGAATCCGAGCAGAAAAGCTAAATAACTGAACATGTGCAGCCTATTTAGAAAATAACATTGTGGCACAAACACAAGTGTGTTACTCTGTAACGTGTGCAAAGCAAAAGCGGCCTACTATGTGTGCAGTTAGGCTAGCATAGTGGAAAAACTACAGTGAGCCCTATAGGGGCACTCACGACACATTAAGATCCAGTAAAGCCACTGAAAAACCTTTTTGGCCAGGCAGTAGGGGGATGTTTGTGGTTGCTACTAATTAACTGACCTACCCATTTGTGTTTAATCTTTTTTGGTTCTAAAGGGGATGGATGGGTTTCCGGTTGAAGGACGATATACGCTCCGGTGGTGATCAAGTAAGGGAGTCATTAAATTTACATTCAAGAATATGGTCTCTGCAGAGTATAGAGAATAATGTTCCATAGCTATGTACATTAAGATAGTGTGTAAGGGGACAACCCCAGTAATCAGTGGCTGTGGATTACTATGCAAGATGGGAAGTGGATGGAGAAAATACTGAAAACACCTCACTAGAACAAGAAGGCCAAGTGGTAGTTTGAAGTACAGAAGGAACAATAGAACTTGAACAACTCTTAGGGCAATGCACAGGGGGGTTGAACGCAAGGCTTGACATTGTGCTGCCCCCACCGAAGTTTGCACCTCCTGCCTCCTTCTCCTTGCCATCCATTGTCCAACTCCATTACCCTGCTCCCTCATTTCAGCCATGTGTGGCCGTTGTTCTACCACTGCACTTCCTGCCTGACCTAAACAGTTGGCTTGCTGCCCCGTCTACCTCCTCTCTACCCTCTGTTGTCAGAGTCCTCGCACCAGCCCCCTCCCTCCTGTCTTGCATGGTCCGATGTGTTGCCACTGCCCTCCATTTAGCTTCATGTCCCTGCCCACTCCTCCCACTCTCCGTTCCCCAGTTCTATGTCCCATCATTGCCCTCCTGCTTAGCCTCTGTGCCTAGCTTGCTGCCCCTACTGTTCTTTCCCCTGCCCTCTGATGTCTGTGTGCATGGCCCTGGTCCCTCCTTTTTCCCACCATATTCCATGGCCCTGCCACCCTCCTATCTACTCTGAGAGTTCTGTTGAGCTGCCACTTCCCCTCCCACCGGCTTAGCATTATCAGATGACTGCCTCCTGTCCCTGCCACCTCCAACCTTCCTGTCCAAGTTCTATGGCCCTATCCGCTTCCTCCTGTCCTCCATGCTCTGTTGTGCTGCAACTGCTCCTCTTCTCTGTCCTGCATGATCTTTCTGTTGTGAAGCCCCTTCCCCTCTTTTGTCTGTGTCCAGCCCCTACCCGTCCCTTCTGCCCTCCATGGTCCTTTGTGCATGGCCCTGCCCAATCACTCTTGCTCACCATGGCCGTTGTGCTGCCACTAACCCTCCCGCTTGCCATGCATGGTCTTCTGTGCTGCCACAGCCCCTTCCACCTGCCCTGTATGGTCCGCTTGCTGCCCCAGACCCCCTCGCACCTTCTCTCTGTTGTCTGTGTGTATGCCATTATAGTCTCACTGTTGCCCTCCATGGTGTGTTGCGCTTCTAGTGGCCATCTTACCTGCCTTCCATGGTCAGCTTGCTCTCCTGCTCTGCCCCCCTGCCCTTTATTTCCATGTGCAGACCCCTATCCCCTCCCTCCTGCCTTGTCTGGTCCGCTGTCGTGCCCCTGCCTCCTCCCTCCTGCCCCCATCGTCCTTTATGCTGCAACTGTCCCTCCTGTCTGTCCAGTATAGTCAACTTGTTGCCCTTGCCTCTTTCCCCTCTTCCCTCTGTTGTCCATGTGCATGACCCTGTCCCCTTTCTATTGCTTTCCATGGTCTGCTGTGCTGCACTGCTGTCCCTCTTGCTCTGTCTGGTGTATTGTTCTGCTGCTACGCCAACACCTATCCTGTAAGGTCAGTTTGGTGCCCTTGCCCATCTCCCTCCTGCCCTCTCTTATCTAAGTCCATGTACCTACCCTATTCCTCCTGCCCTGCGTGATCCAATGTAACTTACTTGCCAACATTTTGAACTTGGTAAGAGGGAGATTTTGAAAAAATAAACCTGTGGTATTGATTTTCCCCATTGACTTGTACTGAAAAAGAGGATATTTTATGCAGGAAACAGATAAAATAAAGACTTTTGGGCTTAAAAACACCGGGAGACTCCTGCCTGAATAAGGTCTGTTGGCCTGTATGGTTGTACTGCCACTGCCTCTTCCTTCTGCTCTCAATTGTCTTTTATATTGCCTCAGCCCGTACTGCATGGTTGATTTGTTGCCCCTGCCCCCCTTTCCCCAGTCCTCTATGGTTCTTTCTGCTGCCCCTCCCTCATGCACAGCGTAGTCAACTTGTTGCCTCTGCACCCTCCTCCTTGGTAGGTCTTATTCCCATAGAAGTTATGGTTAGTGCTCTAAACAACTAAAATGAGGACATCTTTTCTGAGTTCTCAAATGGCGACAAAGCACTTTTAAATAATTTGCTATCTTTGTTTTTTTTATCCAGTTGATCGCTTGATTATATGTCACACTTAAGGAAGAGGATGTGGCGATACAGCCAGAGCTGCAGGCTTTGCAACTGGGGAACCAGGTTCGAGTTTCGGCTTCAGCTAGACTTCCTGTGATTCTGGGCACATCACTTAATCTCCCCATGTCTTAAACCAAAATTAATGTGTCCTTGTGTAATGTAACTGATGCTCATGTAACCCACTCCTATACCTTGGGTCAAGTCTGTGCTATATAAAACTGCAAAAAAACAAAAGAATTGTGTTTTGCTCACTTCTGTCATTGCGCTATACTTGGGCTACATTTGGGTGATATTTGTGCTATGTTTGGGCTCTTTTTCCTCTGGTGGCCATCTTGGGAGACTTACTTGCTATGAAGCTCCCTAATTTCCTCATTTACTGCGGTATCCTCAGTGAAAAATGCTTTCAGTTTTCTACTTCGATTCTGTCAAGATGGCGTTCAGATGTGCCACACTTTTGGCATAAATTCAGAATGTTAGTACTCTAGTTGCTCATTAGAACACTATAGTAAAGCTGCTGATCACCAGGCAGTTAATTGGCAGTCTGCTGCTGGTGTTGAAAGTGCGTGTTTCAGCCTGCATGTCAGAAGGTTTTAATGAAATAGATAGAAAGACATTTAAGAACTCACTTAAAATGTGTCATTATTTTTCTTTCTACAGCACCTAACATAATTTAGATGACAAACTGAACCACCTCATTTTGTTTCTTTCTAAATTATGTTGTTTTAAGTTTTACCAGTTTGAGTCAATCAACATGGCTTCAGGTGTGCAATACTTTTGTCATGGGTAGCACTGTTAGCGCTCTAGTTGTTCTTTAAAACACTCTGGGAGGCTGCAGTAGAACACAAGGGTATCAACTGACAGGCTGCTCCTGTTGGAAGTACATGATTTATTGACAATATCAAACTTCATTTTCATATGGCTGAGAAAGATAGTGTGAATTTACAGAAAATATGCTCTCATTTTAGCTTCTAGAGCACCTTCCATAACCTCTATGGGAAGATCATGAGAAAAGTTTTATCTCAAACATGATTCATGAAATCCCAGCAGAAAGAAGGCTTTTCCACAGTGTAAAATCACCTTAGAACACACCACAATTCCTACAATTAGTATGGCACCATCAACAAATGATTTATATTGTAACTAAAATGTTATCGCCTTTTATACGTTCTCCTTTTTGTGACCCTCATAACCTGGCATTCGGTACAATGCATTTCAGTGGGGTGCTATCATGTATATCTGAAAGAGACACGTTAGTGACAGATTCCTTACCTTAGAATATCCCCAGGCGTCAGGCTGGATCCGGAAAGTTTTTGCGTAGCAGTACCCTTGCGCGTCGGTAGGCGGCGTCGTGCGGCTCCGCGTCCGTTGTCGGCGTCGTGATCGCCGGGATGACGTCGCGGGCAGTACTTAGACGCCGCCCCTGCGCGCTGACGTCAGTTCTTCTTTTTCCGCGCCAGTAAGCGCAGATCCGGGAAGAGCAGTGCCCTAGTCACTTTTTGACTACTTTTTTGTGAATTTTTTCACTGTTTTCTTCTACGAGTCTTCACGACTCCTAAGGTGTCGTAGGGATGCCCGGCTTTAAGCCCTGCGAGGTCTGTGCCCGCATGATGTCCATCACGGACCCGCATCTCGAGTGTCTCTTCTGTCTCGGTCGAGACCACGACACGAAGTCGTGCCCTGACTGCCGGAAACTTCATCCGAAGGCTTTGCGAGAGCGGTCTCGAAAGCTGCTCGAGGTCCGGCAGTCGGCTCCGCGCCGCACCAACCCCGGTCACGGGAGAGGTCGAGGGGCCGGTCGCGGAGCCCCCATCGTTCGTCGGAATCCAAGTCTTCGCGCTCCTCCGGTAAGTCGAAGCACAAGAAGTCTAAGCGGCGTCATCGCTCTAAGACTTCGCCTTGCCGGTCTCGCGACTCGGCTGAGGCCCCTGTCGGCACCGTCCCCGCGGCCCCGGACGTGCCTGTCGAGTCACCCCCGCATTACCCGTCCTTCCCGGGTTCGGGGGCGGCTCCGGCCCAAGTACAGGAGTTCCTGTCGGCCATGGCCCGCCTCTTCGGGCCTCAAGGTCCCTCCGGTGCGCCTTCGGGCCCCGCGGGCCCTGATGGGGTTGCTCCGGCGTCGACTCCGGTCCCGGCGTCGCCTGTCCCACCAGCCTTCATCTTGGCCTCGGCTCCGGCCTCGATCCCGGCCCCGGTGGTGCCGCAACCCCCATCGACGCCGGTTGACCTAACCACGCCTCCGCCGATGTCCCCGGTGCCGTTCCTGACGCCGTCCGGGGCTCCGGACGGCGTCGTTCCCCGGTTCTCTCCGGCTCCGGACATGGAGCCGGACCGACGTCGCCCGACGCCGGTTCCGGCGGCGATGAGATCTTGGGTCCCTAATGTCCCTCCTCCTCCATATTATGAACCTGAGGAGGACCAGGAGAGCTGGGATGGGTCTGAGGACCCTCTCACACAACAGTGCGAGTTTGACCCGGACTGGGTTGAGGAACTTGGGGATGCCAGTGGTCTAGACACCTCCCCTGACTCTGGCATGCTGTCTCCTCCCGTGGCTACGGAGGAGGGGGCTAATTTTGCAACGGTGTTGCGTAGAGCTGCTGGAGCCTTGAATCTCCAGTTGCCTACTGTGGCCGTCAGGACTAACCTCCTGACAGAAGTGCTTCAGCCGGCGGCCTCCTCTTCGGAGACTGTGCTGCCGTTCAATGATGCACTCACTGACGTTCTTTTGGGTGCCTGGTCCAAGCCCACCACAGGGGCTCCTGTGGATAGGAACGTGGCCCGACGCCATCGCCCTGTTCCAGGCGACCCCCTGTTTCTCTCCCAACACCCCACCCCTGAGAGCTTGGTTGTCCAAGCCTCTGCCTCCCAAACCGCCTTCCCTACCGCCCCTCCGGATAGGGAATCCAAGCGCCTGGACCACTTTGGGAAGAAGGCTTTCTCTTCCTCCAGTGCTGGCTTGCGGTCCGTCAACACCGCTTGCCTCTTGGGCCGATATACCCACTCCCTGTGGGATTCGGTGGCGACTGTTTTGCCGCAGTGTTCTGAGGAGGTCCAGACACTGCTTACCCGCGCCATTGCGGAAGGGCGAGATGCGGCTAAATACACCATACGTTGTGGCCTTGATACCGCCGACTCGCTGGGCAGATCGCTTGCAACGACGGTGGCGCTGCGTCGCCACGCCTGGCTGAGGACCACTGGTTTTTCGGGTGATGTCCAGAATACCCTCATGGACATGCCCTTTGATGGAGTCGGTCTTTTTGGTTCAAAAGCAGGCCATGCGCTGGAGCGTTTCAAGGACTCGCGGGCTACTGCCAAGTCCCTGGGCCTTGCTGTTGTGCGCCCTCCGCTCTCATCTGCTTTTCGCCCCTTTCATGGCCACGGAAGAGGCGCCCAGTCACGTCAGCAGCCCGGCCAACGGCCGGCGCAGCAAGCGCCTTCGCGTGGCCGAGGACGTGGATACCGCCGTGGCGGTTCGGGCAACCAGCGTGCGGGTCAGGCCACCACCTCCAACCCGTCCGCGGCCTCCAAGCCCTCCTAGTCCCTCCTTTCAGGTGCACGGCACGCCAGTAGGGGCAGGGTCCGCCATCACCTTCACCACTGGCGTCCCATCACCTCGGACAGGTGGGTCTTGGACATTGTCCGAAGGGGCTACTCCCTCCCCTTCGAGACCACCCCCCAGCCATGCCACCTCAATTCCACCGCATGTCAGGGGATCACTTGGTGCTTCTGCAGAAGGAAGTCACGGCCCTCTTGGCCAAGAGGGCCATCGAGCATGTTCCGACCCCAGAAGTAGGACGTGGTTGCTACTCCCACTACTTTCTGGTGCCCAAAAAGGACAAGGAGGACATGCGTCCTATCTTGGACCTCCGGAACGTCAATCGCTTCCTCCGGAAGGAGAAGTTCAAGATGCTCACCCTAGCTCAGGTCTTGACTGCCCTCGACCCTGGAGACTGGTTGGTAGCGTTGGACTTGCAGGACGCTTATTTCCACATCCCCGTCCTGCCGGCCCACCGGCGTTACCTACGGTTCACGGTAGGCCTCGAGCATTTTCAGTTCACCGTGCTCCCCTTTGGCCTTACCAGTGCCCCTCGGGTGTTCACGAAAGTGATGGCGGTGGTCGCAGCTCATCTGCGCCGAGCTGGGGTTTCAGTCTTCCCCTACCTCGACGACTGGCTGCTGAAGGCGGGCTCGTCCCAGGCAGTCATCTCCCACCTCCAGACTACGGCCGAACTCCTGCACTCGCTGGGGTTCTCCATCAATGTGCCGAAGTCGCATCTGATTCCTTCTCCACAGCTCCTTTTCATCGGAGCAGTTCTGGACACGACGCAGTTTCGGGCCTATCCTCCCGAACGGCGAGTCCGGGATATTCAGGCTATGATTCCGATCTTTCAGCCTTTATCCTGGGTTTCGGTACGGATGACCCTGAGGCTGCTGGGCCTCATGGCCTCCTGCATCCTGCTGGTCGATCATGCCAGATGGCATATGCGGGCTCTGCAGTGGGACCTTAAGTTCCAGTGGGCGCAGCACCAGGGCAACCTGTCCGATCACGTCCAGATCTCGGAGGGGACTGCAAAACAGTTGCAGTGGTGGCTCACGGACCGGCAATGGGTCATGGGCAGATCCCTCTCCCTTCCCCAGCCAGAGCACACAGTTGTGACGGACGCGTCCCTTCTGGGATGGGGCGGTCACATGGGAGAGGCGGAGATCAGAGGCCTCTGGTCTCCGGCGGAGTCCCGGCTCCATATCAACCTTCTGGAGCTCCGGGCGATCCGGCTTGCACTCAAGGCATTCCTTCCCTCTGTCCGGGGAAGGTTGTGCAGGTGTTCACAGACAACACCACCGCCATGTGGTACTGCAACAAACAGGGCGGGGTGGGGTCGTGGACCCTCTGTCAGGAGGCTCTGCGCCTCTGGACATGGCTGGAACATCAGGGCATGTTCCTGATGGTTCAACACCTGGCAGGTTCCCTGAACGCCAGGGTGGGACGAACTCAGCCGCAGGTGCATGATGGATCACGAATGGCGTCTTCACTCGGAAGTGGCGCAAGGACTCTTTCTACAATGGGGAGAGCCTTGGTTAGATCTATTCGCCACCGAAGAGAACGCGCAATGTCATCAGTTCTGCACGTTGGAATTTCCAAGGCGGCACTCGCTCGGCGACGCTTTTCGTCGCGAGTGGAGTTGCGGTCTGTTGTACGCCTTTCCGCCTATACCACTTCTACCCAGAGTGTTGAAGAAGATTCGGCACGACCGGGCCCAAGTCATCCTTGTGGCTCCGGACTGGGCTCGAAGAGTTTGGTATCCTGAGCTACTCAGTATGAGCGTAGATCCCCCGATCCGTCTGCCTCTTCGGGAGGATCTTCTGTCGCAGCAGCAGGGGACGATCCTCCACCCGAACCTGTCCAGCCTCCACCTGCTTGCGTGGAGATTGAGCGGCGGCTGTTGATTCCTTTCGACTTGCCTCCCGAAGTTTGTGATGTGATTCTGGCAGCCAGGCGTCCCTCCACTAAGGTGGTATACGCCTGCAGGTGGAACAAATTTGTGGCATGGTGCACAGCAAAGGCTGTGAACCCCCTTTCTGCCCCTCTTTCTGAGGTCCTTCTGTTCCTTCTTTCTCTGGCCCAACAGGGTTCTGCCCTGGGTACCATCAAGGGTTATCTCTGCTATCTCGGCCTTCCTCAGGCTCCCTGATCAGCCCTCCCTTTTCAAGTCCCCTGTTGTTAACAGGTTCTTAAAAGGCATTACACACCTCTTCCCTCCTGTTCCGTTTGTGATGCCTCAGTGGGACTTGAACTTGGTTCTTACCTTTTTAATGTGCGCTCCCTTTGAGCCTCTACATAACTGTCCTCTTCGTCTTCTAACTCTGAAGACAGCCTTTCTGGTGGCCATCACCTCCGCTCGGCGGGTGAGTGAGCTCCAGGCTCTATCATGCAAACCTCCCTTTCTGTCTGTCCATCCAGACAAGGTTGTTCTTAGGACGCGTCCGTCCTTCTTGCCAAAGGTGGTTACTGCCTTCCACATTGGGCAGACCATCACTTTGCCTACCTTCTTTCCGCCGCCGCATCCTTCCAGAGAGGAAGAGAGGCTCCACTGTCTGGACCCAAAACGTGGCTCTCCTTCTATATCGACCGCACCAAACACTTCCGGGTGGATGACCAGCTCTTTGTTGGCTACGTGGGCGCCAAAAAAGGTCGGGCGGTGCACAAACGAACCATCTCCCGCTGGGTTACCTTGTGCATCAAGGCCTGCTATTCTTTGGCTAAGAAGGAGCCTCCGGTTGGGCTGCGTGCCCATTCCACCAGGGCAACGGCTGCTACCACGGCTTTAGGCCGCGGTGTTCCGCTGCAGGATATATGTCAGGCAGCTACGTGGGCCTCGCTGCACACGTTTACAAAGCATTACTGCCTTGACAGTCCGGTCCGGAGGGACGGCTTCTTTGGCCGTTCTGTCCTCCGGGACTTCCTTGTCTGATCTTTGTTCGCAGACCCACCACCTGGGTTGGTATTGCTGGGGTATCTATTCTAAGGTAAGGAATCTGTCACTAACGTGTCTCTTTCAGATGCACAAGTTACTAACTTGTGTAACGATATATCTGTAAGACACAGAAGTTAGTGACAGATTCCTTACCGCCCACCCATCCTCCCCGTTCTGCGAACTGATTTCTAGGGTTAAGGACATCCCTTTCAGGGCCCTAGTATTTTTCAGACACCTATGTCAGCTTCTTGCATGGCTCTGCGTTCCTGGCGCGGAAAGTCGTGTACAGAACTGACGTCAGTGCGCAGGGGCGGCGTCTAAGTACTGCCCGCGACGTCATCCCGGCGATCACGACGCCGACGACGGACGCGGAGCCGCACGACGCCGCCTACCGACACGCAAGGGTACTGCTACGCAAAAACTTTCCGGATCCAGCCTGACGCCTGGGGATATTCTAAGGTAAGGAATCTGTCACTAACTACTGTCTCTTACAGATATATCGTTGCACAAGTTAGTAACTTGTGCATTGGTCCCAAGATGGCTGCCAGCACTTCCTGGTTGAAGTGTTTGCAGCCAATCAGATCCCACCATGGCAGCTGTGCTTAGGCTCTGCCCAGATATACAAATTTAGTTTTCCTTTAATATCTCCAAAACTACTGAACAGATTTACACCAAATAGTGTGATCTCCGGAACAGAGCCTACCTTTCTGCCAAATTTGGTGTCATTCCGTCCAGCAGTTCAGGCTGCAGGCGTGTTAAGACAGAACCGAGGCACAGAAACAAGTGCGCAAAACGCAAAAAGGGGGCAGGATAGAAACACCCTGACCCCCTAGGTCTGCTCAGGGGGTCCCACAAGGACCCCCTGGGCAGACAAAAGCATTTTAAAAAAAAAACAAAAAACGGTGGGATGCGCTTAGGGTGCGCGGATCCCGCCGTGATTAAAAATAAAATCGAAGCGCGGTCTCCCGCGCTTCGAGGGTATTTTGCCCCCGGGTGGGCCAAGTCCCGGGGGCATGCGGGGGGTGGGTTTATATTTTAGGGGGGGCCTCTAAGGCCCCCCAAGCCCCGGGGACCGCCACCCCAGGGGCTTCATATAAATAATGCTGGCGGGGGGGCACACGGCCCCCCCGCAGCCCCGGGGACCGCCACCCCCCGGGGCTTATTTTTTTTAATGAAAAAATCACCTGTGTGGGGGGGCTCCAGCCCCCCCCACCCGCCCCGGGGACCGCCACCTCCCCGGGGCACTAATGAAAGAAATGTGGGGGTCCGTTTCGGACCTCCGAAGCCCCGGGGACCACCACCTCTCCGGGGCTCAGTAGATGTTGGGAGGGGGGCCCCGCGGCCCCCCTCCTGGAGCCTGTGGTGGCCCTGGGGACCGCCACTCCCCAGGGCCGGCTCCTGCAGTGTCCCGGGGTGCCTACCCCCGGGACACTGCTGTTTGCAATGGCGGCTCCCGTCCTGTCATTGCAAACTTGCTTTGCTTCATTGAAGCGAGAGCAGGGAAACCTGCTCTCGCTTCAATGAAGCAAAGCAGATTGCTTTTCCATGGTCCCCAACGAGTGGCCAGGCCCCGGGGGATGGGGTCCCCGGGGCCATTAGTGGCAGGGAGGGGGGCCACGCAGCCCCCCACCCCAAAAATAAAATAAAAAAAAACAACAACAAAAACGTAAAGGCCAGGGTATGGGGTCCCCGGGGCCTTAAATGGCTTGAGGAGGGGGGCCACGCAGCCCCCCTCCAAATATTTTTTTATTTAAAAAAAAAAGAGGGCATGCCTTGGGGGATGGGGTCCCCGGGGCCAATAGAGGCCCAGGAAGGGGGGCCACGCGGCCCCCTATCCGTGTTTTTTTTTTTTTTTTTTTTTAATAAAAAAAAGAAGAAAATCCTCAGGCCCCGGGGGATGGGGTCCCCGGGGCCAAAAGTGGCCGAGGAAGGGGGCCACGCAGCCCCCTCCCATACAAAAAAAAAAAAGAAAGAAAAAAAAGACCGGTATCGTGCCGGAGGCCCCGCCCCCTCCCTGCAGCAGTCTGCAAACGCGCCCCCTGGCGCGTTGTAAGAAGGGGAAGTAATTCCCCTTGAATACTGGGGGTCCCTGGGGGCCAACTAGCCCACCCTGTACCTCCAGTATGCGCCAGGGAGCTGCGTTGCAGAGAGGTGTACAGAGGCCACGCCCCTTTTTACACCTCTCTGCAACGCAGCTCTGTGGCGCTTTTTGGAGGTACATGGTGGGCTAGTTGGACTCCAGGGACCCTCAGGATTCAAGGGGACTTAATCCCCCAACTTAAAACGTGCCACGGGGCGCGTTTGCACAGTCGTGAAGGGAGGGGGCGGGGCTTGAGATGACATGTGTGCAAACAGGCCCCGTGGCGTGTTTTAAGTTGGGGGATTAAGTCCCCTTCAATCCTGAGGGTCCCTGGAGTCCAACTAGCCCACCAGGTACCTTCAGTAAGCACAACAGAGTTGCGTTGCAGAGAGGTGAAAAAAGGTGCGTGGCCTCGGAACGCCTCTCTGCAACTCAGCTCTGTGGTCCTAACTGTAGGTACCTGGGGGCTAGTTGGGCCCCAGGGACACTCAGGATTCAAGGGGACTTAATCCCGCAACTTAAAAGCGTGCCACGGGGCGCGTTTGCACACGTCACCTCAGGCCCCCCCTCACTTCACCACTGTGCAAACGCGCCCTGTAGCGCGTTTTAAGAGGTAGTTTTAATCCCCCTGCCCTATTATGTACTAGGGACTTACAGAGGAGGTCATGCTAATCACAGGGGTACCCCAACGCATAGTGTTCCCTAGTGTATGTAGGTGTTTTCACTGTATTCTAAGTGTGTTTTAGCATAGCACTGGCTCTGGTTAGTCAGAGTCAGTTACCACCAGTACACGTCGGAAAAAGATGTGGGCACAGGATGATTTTGGAACAAGGCCTCTTTCTGCTCCTCTGTTGGTTCTTTCTGCACATCTTTTGCTTCTTCCTGCACTTTTCTTCGTCTTTGTGGACTTCTGTTGCTTCTTTCTGCATTTCTTTTGCTTCTTTCTGTGCGTTTTTTCTTCTTTCTTCACATGTCCTACCTCTGTAGGCATAGTTAGAAACTAGCATTTAAAAAACCTTTGAAATTCACTTAAAAAACCATAGGTTTCAGGCACGTTATAGTTAGAAATTAGCATTTAAAAAACCTTTGAAATTCACTGAAAAAACCATAGGTTTTAGGGACAGTTATAGTTAGTTGGACATTTCACTCGTACAAAACCCGTGAAATTCCCCTGTTATAGTTAGTTCAGCTAACTATAACTCGCGCCTCGCAATGCACTGCTGATGACTTCACATATTACATCACTGATGACATGGTCAGTGACATCACTGATGACATCACTGATGACATCATCCATGTGATAATTTGATGCATCTTCTCACACCCTAATATAACTTTTGATACACCCACTGTAAATTACAGACTGCCATTGTCAAAACCATAGACACTCCAACACCAATAACTACATACACACTCACTGATTCTTAGGTCTACACACACATCCACTAACTCACCTGTACAGTCACTCATACTTGCGGTCACTCAGTACAGGACTATCATATGCACTCATACACCTACATATGCACTCACACACCGCCACTCATCCATAGAGGTACTCACACACCTAGTCAGTCATGCAAATAATTAATCACACTGCCATTTACTCACCTATACAGTTATACACACACCAGCTCACTTACTCATACAAATACTAGCACATTCTTACGCTCTTATACAATCACTGATACAAGTACACACTCATCCATACAGCCACTCTCACAATCACACACTCTCACTTATAGCCATTTATATACTCCAACACACATATATACTGCCTTTGACATATGTAGTTACTCACACATGTACCACTGAGATATACATTCACTCACTAACACACCCATACACACACTCACCCACACAGTCCATCACAGATGCACTCTTGAAACCATGCACCCAGTGAATCACCCACTCACACATCTATGCACAGAGTCACACACACCCCTCCCACACACTCAGGCACCCATACAGATAGTCAGACAACCAATCAATAACTCATATAGACACTCATGTAGCTATTCACAAACCCATGCAGCCACTTACACAGCAACAGACAGACGGATACAGACATTCCCACAGTTTAGTCACTAACCCATGCATTCAGTAAGATACGTTTAATCACTCACTTATAGAGTCAGTCATGCACCTACTAAATCATCAATCCAGACACTTATACACCCACTCATTCTTCAATACACCTTGGCATATATATTAAACATATTTAAACTTTACAGAAACACAGTCACTGGATGATGTCATCAGTGATGTCATTTGAGATGTCATCAGTGATGTCATCAGTGATGTCACTGACCATGTCATGAGTGATGTAATATGTGACGTCATCAGCAGTGCATTGCGGGGGCGCGAGTTATAGTTAGCTGAACTAACTATAACGGGGGAATTTCACAGGTTTTGTACGAGTGAAATGTCCAACTAACTATAACTGTCCCTAAAACCTATGGTTTTTTCAGTGAATATATATATATATATATCTATATCTTGTTTGATGATAAAGGTCTGCAGATTATGTTTTGTGTTTCGAAGATATGTGATTGTGGTCAATGAAATGTTGCTTTCCATCCTCTTCCTTAAGTTTGTGTCAGTGGATTTCAGGTTATCACAATTAAACTAGGTCAATGGACCTGGTCTGTCAACTACGGGTCCACAAATGTTGGTCTTTCCCAGTGTATTTCTGTGGGGATCTGAGCTCTTTCAGCCCTCCTGGGGTGTGCTTCACCCTTTTTGTGAGTCATTTGTTAGCAAGCTCGCCAAATAACCATACTACATTTGTTCTGTAGCGGGCTCTGAAAACTGTGGGCCCTATAATAGCACTTGAAAATCTCAGCCATTCCTTGGTACAGTCATGTTGCAGTAGTTTAAAGGATAGAACTAACTAGTGGGCTACAAGATCCAGCTTTTTCCAGCAGCTGTTTGAGTCTTGAAAGATGTAAACTAGGGGTGGCCACATCCAAATTCCCAAGTAACCTAACTTCCAACCCATAAAAGGAAGGGTTTTTACAAATCTTATCAGGCATTCAAGCCTATACAGGCCTTAAAAGAAGTCTGTATGAGCCCCTTAGGGAACTGTAGCTCCTCTGCATTCGGTTAATTAAGGATCAGTAGGGGTTTCCCGGAACTGACCACCTGATAGTCTGAATCCCACTAAAACGTTTTTTAAGTTTATATCTGCTTCTTTTTTCTGCAATCAAAAAACTTTTAACAAGTCTTTAAGGGAATATGTGGGCAGAGATGGAGGGTGGAGATCAGAGGCTACTAAGTGAACCAAGTTCAATGAAGGAGACCAAGAAATTATGAAAACATTGTAAAAGGACAGAGTTTCAAAAATAGTGCATGGGAGAAAGAAATGTAAGAAAGAAAAATTAGGGTGTAAAGAAAGAATGATTGGTATGAAATGTAAAGGAGGAAGGTAGGAAGCAAGGATGAAAGGAAAAAATAGTGAAAGGAGTGAAGGAATCATGGAACGAAGGAAAGTTGAAAGGAAGGGTGCAAGAGTGGATACAAGTGAAAAGATGGATGGATGAATTGAAGGGTGAAATGTCCAGCAGGTGAAAGGTTAGATGAAAGTAGGGTGGACGAATAAAGGAATATAAGGATGGATAAGAAAGGTGGAAGAGTGAATGGATGAATAGGTCGAATAATGGGTCAGTGTGTGAATATAATGGTCATTGGATGAATGGAATGCTGTAAAAATTAAAGAGGAGGACAGAAAGGTGGATGGGTTAATGTGGGTACAGACCGATGAATGGAATAGTCAGTGGATGGCTTGAATGGTGAAAGAATGAATGATGGGATAGATAGGTTTTCTAAAAAGAGAGAAGCGTGGAAGGTCAGTAGAAGGCTTGATAGATGAGTGGATGTAAGGGGCAAGGAAACTCTTCTAGGAGGAGTCGGGCATGTTTCTTTGCCCATTCACTGTTAGAGACTTTCGTTGAGTGTTGGTTTTTTTTCTGGCTACTCCTATGGGTGAATAGGCGAGGCGTGAGTAAAAGGGAAGTAATTTTTCACCAGGAAAAAAATTTTCACCTTGGAGAAACAGAAGGTTATTCATTGTAAATGCACTGCTCTTTGTTCACGCATTTGGAAAATCTAAATGAAGGGTTTGACAGACATGTTTATCACTATGGCTCAAGCTATGATTTCTCTTCAATATCTGTTAAGTCATCAGCTCTTGAAGCTATTATCCAGGGAGTAGTGCCTCTACTGTATCATTAAATGGAAGAGCAAGGCATTTTATTCACACTTTGTCTACATGTGCCATTTATCACAAAAGCCCTCTCCCCCTGTCCCAAACCGGTCATTGGCCTGAGCTCTTTCTATATCTATTGCATTTTGCATTGCTTTTGTGATTCATTCTTGACCACAGTCATAGTTCTACCTCTGTTAGCTTATGTGCTTAGTTATCTGCTTTTTTTGTGTTAAAGTTTATTGCAATGGCGATGGTTGGGGTGGAGAGGAGGCTTTCCTTGTTCATAAGTGTATTAAGATGGTGGTTGTTTATTAAGGAAAATAATCACAGATGCTAGCCTTCGAGATATCTAAATCATGCATTATGGTGGATGTAAAAACACAGGTGTTGTGTAAAAATGACCTCATGTTACATGATATGTTGTGTACTGTTTCCCAGCAGATGGTTATAACAGTTCGGACTCCTTTACATCAGACACAGAGGAGACTGGAAATGCAGTCACGCGGCAACGGTCAGTAGTCCTCAGAACATGTAAGGTGTTGGATTGGTTTCAAACTCGTTATTTTTTCAAATTAAACTATGGGATAAAACATGGCCTAAAGAAGTGTAATGTGTGACTTTGTTCCAGCACCACCCGGTTATTTTTTTGTTTTATAAAAACTTTTATTTGGCTTGATAAATATTCAGCACATAATGAAATCATTAATAAGGGTAAACAAGACCACAGTGACTTGAGAATTCTATACTAGCTACAAATGTGCGTGGGAATTAATTTGGGGTGGGTGTGTTTCTAAGAGGAACAATGATTTTGAGTTGCCTAAATCTTATGGCTGCAAACTTTTGAATTACTGTGCTGCTGATTACTCTTGCCCGGATCTAGATTCCTAATGTATCCCATCCCCAAAATACCTCCAGTTCTGCCACCTGCCCATAGTAGGGTCTGCTCTGTCAGCATTCTGTGCCACTCTATATCTTTCAAAGTATTTTTGCACACACTAACTACTATTATAGTTGCTGATGGTATCCCTGGCAGTATGCACACCTCGTATAAAAAAAAAAAAACAAGAGTGCTGCAAATCAACGTGCCCAATTGCCCACCTATCGCTATTATATGCTGGGTCAGGTGATGCCTTCAGCCGTCCCACCAGTGCATTGGTTAGTCGCTGCATATTATTTCTGGGTTATCTATGCGGCATTTAGCCACTTTTTTCTCCTATGTATTTTTTCCATATGGGCAATTGCTAGTGACACTCCGATAATTATGGGAGCACTGGATGAAGAACCACCTACCCATGCAGTGATACATACTCTATACCTTATGGGGGGAGGTCAACATCTCATCACTTGGCTATACAAATCTATTAGGGAATGCACAGACATCTCGTTGGTTCACCTTCATCACCTCTGGGAGGAGGACTTATCAAGACCTCTTCACGACACAGAGTAGTCTAAAGCCTTGTAGTCCCCCAAGACTGTTTCGAGGAATGTTCGTTTTAAAAATATCCAATATAGGATCCTTCACAGGGCTTACCTTGCACCCTCTTCATTAAATCATATGTTACCTGCAGCCAATTTCACTTGTCCTAGATGTTTTATCCAGGTTGCTGACTTCGGCACATGCTCCGGTCCTGCTCTAAAATAGCAAGTTTTTGGCATGCAGTACATGCTTCATTGAGCATGGTCGCAGAAATCACCACATTACATTCATGGGAATCTACTGCCTTAGGTGTTTTCTACAGGCAAAAAAGATCACAGGGTACGGGTGCATATCACCAATCTCGCCCTCCTGTTGGCCAAGCGTCTACTAACCATGCACTGGAAGGCCCAACAACCTGACTCGCCCTATGGCTTATGGCATTACTTGGATGGGGAGAAGCAGAAAGCTCTGCACTGCGTTGGGAGAAAGCCCATCGTATACGCTGGCGTCCTATTGCTGCTGCCTGGGACACTATGCTTATACAGTACAAAGAACTGACTGAAGAGATCCCCCTCCTCACCTTTTTAAATTAATATGCCTCAGGTCCCCGGCTACCCTCCCTCTCCATCACAATACATCAGAGTTCACACCTGCTGTACGAACCCCATCCCCCCCCCCACCCGAATCCTGGTGTGCAGCATTACACTATTATCACTTGTGCACCCCCTAGTTCATTTTTCCAAGTTTTGCAACCCAACCCTATTATTTTTTTTTGATAACCAATTTTTATTGATTTTAAGTTAACACATTTGCAACAAGTAACAATCCAGCTTTCCGCCCAATGATCAGTATCCAACAGTGATAGAAGTCAGAATGATAATCTCACACGCATGGGTCCAGCAAAAAATAGCATGCAAGATTGTCCACAACCCTGTTCAAGGAGCAGCCTCAGGAAGTTCAGTTTTCCACCCACCCGATCCATTTACCCCACACCCTTCGAAACTTTCTGGGGCAGCCGCGAGTGACATACATTGGCCGCTCCTGCGCCGCACACCAGTCCACCCCCCGTCGCCACCGTGCCACAGTGGGGGTCCGTGGGTCCAGCCAAAGGGCTGCGATATCTCGTTTGGCAACCATCAGTGCCGTGGTAAGGCAGAGCTTCTCGGCCCTGTTCCCATTTAATCCATCAGTAACCCCTAAAAGGATGTTGAGTGGATTCAGTGGGACCTCCCAACCCAAGACCTCCGTAAGTTCAGCTGTCACTGATTCCCAGTATCGTGTAACTGCGGGACAGAGCCATACCATGTGATAGAAATCTGCTTGGGAACGTTGGCAACGGGGGCAAGACGCCCCAGGCCGGAGCCCAGAGCGATGCATGCGCAGTGGTGTGATGTAGGCCGCGTGCAGATAGTATATTTGAACTAAGCGGAGTCGCGCTGAAGCAGTAACAGTTTTAGGGGCCATCAGCGCGTCTCCAATCAGCATCTTCTAGGGAGCCTATCCAGCCCTCCCACTTATCCCGGAGAGAGGAGAGGGAGTTGGGGGTATTGTTCGTGAGGGATCGGTAGATACGAGAAATTCCCCCCTTTCCCAGGTTGCCAGTCATGACCTGTGCCTCCGGTGGGCTGTATGCAGGCAGGGAGGTCCCTTCCGAAATGTGGACATGAAGTGCGTGGCGCAGTTGAAGATAGCGGTAGAACTGGGAGGCGTGGAGGGAGAACCGGGTCTGCATGTCTGAGAAGTCGCGAATGTGGCTTCCGTGCCAGACATCTCCCAGCTGAGAAATGCCGATGAGATCCCAGACTCTGAATCCGGTGAGAGAAGCAACATCTTTGAGCCATGTTCCACTCCACAGAGGGGTACACTGGGTTAGTCTGCCCGACCAGCGGGTATGGCGCAGGGCCGCTCGCCAGGCCAAGAACACCCCACGGGTGATCCCTGGAATAGTGTGGGGGATAGTGGTTCCGTACAGCATCCCCTGGATATCGGAAAAACCCAAAGCATGTAATTCCAATCGGTAGGCCAGATCCGCCCATCCACCATTGAACCAATCGTGCACAGTGAGAAGCCTCGTTGCCAGGTAATATAGGTGCAAGTCTGTCATTCCCAGCCCCCCATCAAAGGGTGGAATTCTACAATGACCTAGAGCCAGTCTCGGCCGCCACCCTCCCCAGAGGAATTTAGTGGCCAAACTGTCCATCTCTCTGAACCAGGACCGCGAGAAGGTGAGGGGTGTATTTTGGAGCATGTAGAGGAATCGTGGTAGGACCATCATTTTAAAAAGGGCGATCCTGCCCATGAGGTTCAACGGCAATGTTTGCCAGCGAAGGAGATCCGCGCGTACCCGTTTCACCAGTGGAGTGACATTGAGAGCCCAGGCGAGATCAGGAAGGAGCGTCACCCAGATCCCCAGGTACTTAAATGACTGGCGCCGGAGTGGGATCGAGGACTGCCAGTCAAAGCATTCTCTCGACAAATGAAGGGGGACCAGGACCGACTTGGCCGCGTTCAATCTGAGACCTGAGACACGTTCGAAGAGACGCAGGGCCTGGAGACATCGAGGCCCCGAGCGGGCTGGATCCGACAGGAAAAGCAGGACGTCGTCGGCATAGAGGGCGATCTTGTCCTCCTCCAAACCGGGCCACTGCCATCCTGTAAGTATCGAGTCGGCGCGGACGAGCGAGGCAAATGGCTCCATCGCTAACGCGAACAGGAGGGGCGAAAGGGGGCAACCCTGCCTCGTGCCCCTCCCAATGGGGAAGGGGCTGGATAGACCTCCATTGACCATCACCTGGGCCTGCGGCTTGTAGTAGAGGGTCTTAATCAGGTTGCGAAAGGGAGTTCCAAATCCCGTCTCTGACAACACTGCATCCAGGTACCGCCAATCCACCGAATCAAACGCTTTCTCAAAATCCACGAGAAGCAAGGAGAGATAAGGAGTCAGTTGTTGACGGTGCGCCAGAGCCAGGTAGAGCCTCCTCAGGCAGTGCCTGGTGCCCCGGCGGGGCATAAAACCGCACTGGTCCGGATGGACCAATTTGGGCAAGTGAGGGCGTAGACGTTGCGCCAAAACTGAGGCAAAGATCTTGAGTTCTGAGTTAATAAGGGAAATGGGGCGGTAGTCCGAGCAGTGGACCGAGGGGGGTTGGGACTTAGGGATCACCACAATGGTGGCAAGATCCGTCTCAGGACGGAAGAAACCACGGTCCGCTGCCTCACGGTATACCTCCAGCAGCTGGGGGATCAGCGTGGCCTGGTAGGACGCGTAAAATTCTTGCGGGAGGCCATCTGGACCCGGCGTCTTGCCCGCTGCCATACGGGAGATAGCGTCGCTAAGTTCTTCTGGAGTGATCGGGAGATCTAGATCACCCGCTTCCGCGTCAGTGAGCCGCGGGAGTGAGAATCCTTCATTCTGGAGAAGTTCCGATAAGGCGAGATCTGCGGGCCGAGCAGAGTATAAAGAGGCATAATAAGAGGCGAAGCACTGGGCCACCGCCGTGGGATTTTGGTGTGTCTGCCCCTTGGGGTCCACCACTTCGGGAATAATACGGTTAGCCATTGGATAGGTGGCCAGACGATGAAGTTTCCCGTTTTTATCCCCCATCCATACACTCTCGCCACGGAGGACCTCCATAGCAGCTTAGCGGACTCCATGGAGGCCTGTCTAAGCTCGTCTCTGAGGAAGGTAAGTCTCCGGTCCCGCGCCTCCGTATGTTCCTCGGGTGGACCGGCTTCCAGCCTGATTGCTTGGGCCTCTAGGAGTGAGAGCCGGGCCTCCTGCTTCGTGCGTTGGATTTTGAGTTGGCCTTTGGCAAAACCGCGAATGGTTGCCTTGGCGGCTTCCCACAAGGTACCAGGAGACGAAACCGATCCTTGATTATCCGCGAAGTAATGATGGAGCTCAAGCCCTACATGTTTCTTGAAGTCTTCATCCTGGAGAAACCAGGCATTGAGCCGCCAAATCGGTCGTGAAGAGGCCGGGAGGCTACCCAGGTGCATAGATACTGGGGAATGGTCCGAAAGGCCTCTGGGAAGGACAGTGATGGCTTGGATCGATCGACATTCTAGGGCCGGGAGAAACAGATAGTCTAGTCTGGCTTGTGTGTGGTGGGCGGCCGAAGTGTGAGTGAACATAGCAGTGTTCGGATGCCAGAGGCGCCATGCATCACTAAGTCCCAGATTCGCAGCCCAGTTCGAGAAGATTGTGGATTGGGAAACCCGAGAGATAGAAGGGGTCGCATCGGAGTCAAAAGCTGGGGCCATGACTGCGTTAAAGTCTCCCCCACCACAGTGGTCCCCGGAGGCAGGGCGGCTATAAGTGGAGTGAGGCGCCGGAGCGTGGAGGACAGCAGAGAGGGGAGCATACACCGTTATCAAATTCAGGGCCTGGGTCCCAATGCTCCCTTCCAGAATGAGAAAGCAACCGCCCGGATCGTGGATTGCTTTACGCTCAACAAAGGGCAGAGCGCGGCGCAGCAGGACTGCCACCCCTCGGGATCCCCGGGTAAAACCTGCGTGCCAAACCCCGCTATAGCCATAACGCGCAAGGAAGGGGCAGCGGTTGCCCACTAGGTGGGTCTCCTGAAGCAGCAATATGTCTACCCTATGGCGCTGTGCATAGCGCAGGGCCGCTGTGCGTTTAACTTTGTCAAGGAGACCGTTTACGTTCCATGACACAACGTGAAGTGCTGTTAGACCTGAGTGATCGTTAGACATGGAGAGGCAGGTTTAGTGATGGAGTGCCCCATATGAACAGGGAGCGTAGCAGTGGACGCGCGTGAAGTGTAGGACACTGAGGGAGAAGGTCTGTCATTGTATATCTGTGACAGGATGAGGCAGAAGTGCTGGTATGAGAAAAACAAAAGACAAAAACAACATAGAACCCGGGACAACTGTCCCCCACCCGAACCCAACCCCCACCCTATACTTCAGGAACGGAAGCATCTGTCGCCCTAACATTGGAAAACAACAAAGACCAAACTAAAACGTTCGGGACTGGGAAACGTGGAGGACCCCTCCTCATTGCAGGATGTGCGTATTTAAGTCCGTCTGAGGTTGTAGCATTGACTAGTCGAGCTGCCGTCTCCGGCCGCGGAGCCAGGCCCGGCGGGCAGAGACGCGTTCATGTGGGGTCTCTGAGGAGCAGTGGGCTACGTGACAGTTCAGTGTCCGGAAGGTCCAGCGATGAAGGTCGGGGCGAGGAGCCTCCAGGGTCCAAGTGTCCCGAGGATCCTGACCGCCTCAGACCGGAAGGCCCTCCAGGTAGCGGAGTTGGTTGTCGGGAGGGGCCCGGTGGGGAATCAGAGCGGCCCTTCTCTGACCTCGGCGTCTGCGTGAGCGAGTGCGCTGGGGCCGGGGGCCAGGAGCCTCTCGATTGCCGGATCCCCGGGTCAGCCCACCCGGCGCGGATGGATGGTCGGCGGCTCTCAGGGAGTGTTCCTCTGTGGCCCAGGTCCATGCCTCCTCCGGGGTGTCAAAGAAGAGGGTCTTGTTGGAGAAAACCACTCGCAGACGTGCTGGGAAAAGGAGCCTGTACTGGACGTTACGGGCACGCAACTTTTGCTTAACTTCCCCAAACGATCGGCGTTGACTCTGGACCTCTCGGGTGTAATCGGGGAAGACCATAATCGTGTGGTTGTCGTATCGAAGACCCTGCTGTTTGCGGGCCTCAGCCAAGATGGAATCACGATCTTTAAAATTAAGGATTCGCATGATGATAGGTCTTGGGGCTGCCCCCGGCGGCGGCCTGGGAGCAAGGGAGCTGTGCGCTCGTTCGATCGCGAACCATGGGGATAACGAGCCTTCGGTGACCCAGGAGCGAAGCCATTTTTCCACGAAGTCCGCTGGGCGACCCTGCTCCGCTCCCTCCGGGAATCCCACTAGGCGGAGGTTGTTACGGCGGGCTCTGTTTTCAGCGTCTTCCGCCCGCCGATGAAGCTCCTGGGTGTGAGATTGGAGACGGCTGACCTGTTCCTTGAGTTGGTGGACGTCATCCTCCACCATGGAGATGCGGGACTCCGTCTCCGTGATTCGGGTCACCGCATTTCGCATGTCTTGCCGGATGAGGGTAATGTCTACTCGGACCTCTGCAATTTTCCCCTCCACAGAGGACTGTGAGGCATGTATGGCCTGGAGTATGGTAGTCAGATCAGCGGCCGGTGGGGCGTCTTTGTCGATGGGTCCTCCAACCGCCCCGGCGTCTGTGGTGGTAAAACGGTCCATTTTAGTCTGGGTGGCCGGGGTCTTGGCCACTTTGTCGCGACCCATGATCAGCACTCCGCGGGTCCGAGTTCAGACAGCGCCGTAGAGCGTCTTCGTGGCCCCCGACCCGGGGCAAGAGGCACAGGCGCAGGTAGGACCCAGAGCCGTGGGTCCCCACACCAGTCGACCCGCGGGGCGGTGCGGCCACCCCCGGCGAGGCCCCAAGGCAGGTACTAAATCCTCCGGAGCGGGAGACCGCACCCGGCTCCTGTAGGTCAATTCAGAGTCGGAGGAATGTTGTGCCAGTCGTCACGCCCCACGGTAGTTGCCGCCACCTGGACCTTCCCGGGCCACGACCGTGGCGGGGGGTAGCACAACGGTGTCCCTCCCCGATCTGCCAGCGAGGCCTCTCCAGCAGAGGGGCCACAGTGTCAGTAAGTGCGGTAATGCCGATCAAGGGGAGACCAACCTTCTCTGTGCCACCGGTTCCCCAGGACGGAGCACTGATATGTAGGATGTATGTCACGGGGAGGCTCCGATCCAGTAGGCCCACCGCAACAGATCGCAGGCTGGCAGGGAGGAGTCCAGAGCCCAGAAGACAGGGCCCGCCGCAGCGGGGTAAGGGGAGTAGCAGGCCCGCCGGTCCAGCACCGCACGGGGCCCAGGCTGCACAGCGTATCAGGCGCACAGGAGGCTCCCCTAGCAGGTCCCGGTCTGGAGGCTGCCAAACGCTGGATCCCACCTCTCAGTGCAGCAGCGTCATCTCCAGGATTTGCCACCACAACAGGTCCGTCGCCCCCCACCGCCCGGTATGGCGACCGATTTCACGGCAGCGTTGCAGAGGGCCGGAGTGTGGCTGCTGTCGTTACCCTCACAGGGGGACCCAGACACCTCTACTCGCCAATGGGGCGGCCCCGGTGGCAGTAGCGGCCCCGGTGGCAGTAGCGGCCCCTCCAGGCAAGGAGGAAGGAGGAGGAGAGAAACAGTCCTCAGGAGCAGGGAGCCGCTGGAGCTTGATCGCGGGGTGGGCGCCGGGGCCACGGAGGCCCGACGCACTGCAGGCGGGGCAGGGAGACGCAGCAGGCCAAGACAGCGGGCCGGACCACACAGAGCAGCATCCAATTCACCCAAGCAGGCCGGGCGCAGGCCGGGCGCACGGGGTCACGGTCCTCAGCTTCTAGCCCTCCCCGGCGCCCGGACTCACCGCTCTGTAGTCAGCTGATCACTGGGTCTCCACCTCCAGAGGGGCACGCTGCAGCCCAGGGATCTCCCGCAGCCAGGTCCCGCCTCTCGCCGCACGATGCAAGGCCGCCACCACCACAATGTCGCCTGAAGCCGAATGCAGCCGCAGGATCGCCGCACCGGAGGGCGGTAGGGACAGCGCCTCTCTCGGGGCCAACCTCAGCAGGTACGGGAGGAGGAGGGGGAGGGTTTCAGGTCACCCCGCAGGCCGGTGCTCCGTGCCCAGGTCCCACACGCCGCCGGCCCCCAGTCCACCACCTCAGAGTCCTGCCGCCCGATGGCACGGCCGAAACCGCAGCAGCGCCACGGGGAAGCCAGACACAGATGCGGGTGCCCCCGCCGAGGCAGGGGGCCGGGAGCAATTTTCGCGCCAGCGGCGTTGATCACGATCACGGCGGGCCGGATTCGGCGGAGAGTTCAGCTTTGCCAGGGAGGGAGGAGGCTGGCGGTGCCGGGACCGCTCTCGTCCCCACAAGGTCTCTATGGCTCCCCCAGGCCAACAGCTCGACAGAGGCCTGGACAGCGCCGCTCAAGGCCGCAGGTATCAAATAGCCGCCATGTTGGAAGTGAGCACCGGCCGGACAGGTCGGAATGTGGTGTGCTCCTGGTGTCTCAGGTCCACCCAGCCAGGAGTCTCATCAGGGCATGCCTCGGCGGTGGATATCGCCGGGTTTCAGCATTAGGTGAGTTATAGGACGGGCAGATTACGGCCGGATATCGGAGGGGTCCGGGAGCACACTCAAGGTGCGACCGCCATCTTAGCTCGCTAGGCCACGCCCCCCAACCCTATTATTTATTGGGTCCCCCTCATCCTTTTAGGACAGATAGGGAGACAATTTTACATGGCAGCAGGTAGCTGAATGGTTCTGTCATTTTTCATTTGTATGAGCCAGTGCAGTTCACTCCTAGCCTATTGTTTGTGCAGGTACTGAACCTTGGTTTCTTTCATGTACTGTAATTGAAACGTGTTTAAAGATTGCTACCACCTGCTTTTATTTGCTACAATTGTTAATGTCAATATAAGAATGCAACCCATTCTTGTTCTCATCCTGCTACAAATGCTAGTGTCTATAGTTGATAAAACCCAATGAAAATGTTTAATCATCATGAACTCTTCAATAATTGTCAAGAGGAGTGTAGCCAGGATGCAGGCAATGATATTGAATTCTATGTTGAGTATGGATATGGGTGTCTGTCTATGGCTTGCATCTCTAAAGCAGATGACCTGTTTTGGGGATGATTGTAATAACTACCTCTCTCGGGTTACTGGGGGGTAGACTCTATTCTTTGGAAGCAATAAACATTTTCAGAAGGTGGCCATCAAGTAAGGAGGCATAGGCGTTACAGAATTCATTTGGCAAGCATTCGGCTCGAATATGTTCTGAATGCAACTGTTCGGTGGTGCCTGCAATTTCTTCCACCGTAATCTCCCTGGGTTAGTTTTTTTCGTCTATTGCGGAGATTGGGCATAACAGCAGTTCTGCTATAAATCTATTCTGTGGTCGGAGATTACTGTACTCTACAGGACCTTAGTGATTTACTCTGGCCTCACTACATTTTTTACTATAACAAATGCTGACAGAGGCACAATAAATGAAGGTGGTTTATCTACAAACACTCAAACAGTCTGTGCCTTCTTTTTTTTTATCTCTTTTACCCTTTTGATACCTCTTTATTGAAACAAAGCACTGTCTGAGACAAACCACCCTGGACTTCATGACAATTTCTATAGATGATCAGATTAGCAATACTGCAGTAAGTTCCTCTTTTTTATTATTGGCTTGAAGAGAGCCACAAAATTTATTAATTGATTCTGTATTGAAAACAGAAATTAAACAATTAAATACTTGTCCTGTAGCATCCCTGCTCATTTCTGCCCTGTTAGAGTGTTGCTGTGTTTGTTTAGTTGCCTAACACACAGAAAGTACTAAACATCAGTGCAGGTCCCACCTAATAGATGGTCACTATACTGTTGAATGGGCGCAAGAGGTTTCTTTGCTTGAACGATTAAGGGGAGTAGACCCTACCCGTAGTGGGCTGATATTTGTATTGTGTGGCTATATCTGAAAGAAGGTGGTGCATGTCAAATGGTGATGAGTCTTTTGGGTGCTCATAGTGATACTGAACATTTGTTGCTGTGGTGAAGAATGCCTCTCTTTTAATGTGACAGAGATACTGCCTCAGCTTTTTGAAAATGTAATAAAAAAGTGACTTTACAGATCAAATGTCCATAAACAACCAGGAGCCACTTCCATCAGTGACATTTTCTGCTCATCGTAGCACTGCCTCTTTCTTTGTAGAGGACTCTCCCTTCCTCAAATGGTCCATGTAACCCCCTACTTAACTGTTTGCTCTGTCTGTAGTTGGAAAGATTAACATCTTTATCATTATGGTTGCACAGTTACAAAACATTTAACGCAGTGCATTTATCATAACCAAGCACCACATTGATACTACTATGGCTCTAGTTCCATTATTGTATATATTTCTATGTTATCAAGTCATAAAAAGAATAGCTAAAGTGGTTTAGGTTTAATCCAGGCTCCTTTACAATAGCGAGGTAAATCTTCATTCTCTGACCAGATCTTACCCTTTCTACGCCCAAGTTTTGACAGCACAGCTGCCAAACAGACCAGTTGCTTACAGTGTTCATAGAACACGCTTTGGATATCTGGGTTTCAACAATTGCCTTTCTTCGCCCAGCCTCCTTACCCATTGGCATGAGACTGTCAATCATGTCTTGGTTCAGCACAGTGGAGTATGTAGGTCTCATCTAATGCAGCTAGCCATTTGGGTATATATTTCCACCTCCATTCCAGTGCTTGCATTGAACTGCATAAGGATGTACTTTACAACTGTAGCCCTCTGTCCACTCCTGCTGTGACTCCCTCCTGTCTCAATCCAGTATTCAAATATTGTGTGCCTAACCACATTGAACCCAGACCTATTGGCTTTGCCAATGCTTGTTTATTGCTTGTTTTTTAACAACAATGGCATGTGCAAGTTAAACCTGATATAAAACATTTCGTAAACAGATTCAGGTGGCAAGTCCATGGCCTTAGGAATATCCAGTAGAATTGTCTGCTATGAAGCCCCTAAGCATCATCGTCCCACAGAAATAATGCACATCAAACCTTCCTCGCTCACTTGACCCTCTGCGCCAGAACAGAAAGCTTCCGAAAGGAACTGAAAAGTTGACTGCAAATGCCACTTCTTGTTCCTCTTATTGAAGTCTCATACTACAAAAGACATAGTCCCACACATACGTTTTACATGGTCTAGAAAATACAGATGAAACACTGCCATAAAAGTCGTAGTCTTCTTACATGTGTGAAACGTCACCTTTTTCAATGTAAACATCGGAAGTCTTAAATTGACAGCTTTGACAATATACACCCTCTTAATAGAGACCAACACAGTAACATTACCAACTTTGATGACAGGGCCTTCATTGATAAGTCACTGTTTCCTGCCAGTGCTTGAAAAACTTAAGAAGCTTGTTTACATCTCACATATGAGAAAATATGCTCATCTGATTCTTTTCAAAAGTTTATAAGCAAAGTAATTTTACACTGATAGACTCCCGGCACACATTCATGCCCTACCAAAAATGGCAGACCTGAAAGCATTCACTGACCTCTGCGCATTATTTTCTTCTGGAAAGCTGGGCATAAGAATTTGCATCTGCCTTTACCACTGCATTTAAAAAAGACTCTGTCCCTTTTCTGATATTAATGCGACCAGGTTTGTCAGATTTCATACCTCCTTTGTGCTCTGGAAGCCCTAGATTTATGAATGGAAAAGGACAACCTTTCGAAAAGCCTGGAATGGCCCATCTCTACAAGAAGGAAGGATTGTCTCCTCTGAACTGGTTTTGCAGGGACCATGATCTTGGGAATGAAAGATTGTGAAAATTCAAGAGAGGTACAGCAGACCTGGAATTCAAACTTGCAACCCATATCAGCTCTAGTGGCTTCCTCGGTTTCATCTCCTGTGAGATCACTCTGAGTCATGACAAAAGTGGAAATTTGGTCCACAGATTGCACTCCTCCATGAAAAGCACCTGATCATGGATGACTTTGAAGTTTGGCCTCTGGCTGGAGTTCTACATAGTTGGGTGAGTCAACCGCGAGACAGATCTGAAAGAGACACGTTAGTGACAGATTCCTTACCTTAGAATATCCCCAGGCGTCAGGCTGGATCCGGAAAGTTTTTTGCGTAGCAGTACCCTTGCGCGTCGGTAGGCGGCGTCGTGCGGCTCCGCGTCCGTCGTCGGCGTCGTGATCGCCGGGATGACGTCGCGGGCAGTACTTAGGCGCCGCCCCTGCGCGCTGACGTCAGTTCTTCTTTTTCCGCGCCAGTAAGCGCAGATCCGGGAAGAGCAGTGCCCTAGTCACTTTTTGACTATCTTTTGTGAAATTTTTCACTGTTCTCTTCAACGAGTCTTCACGACTCCTAAGGTGTCGTAGGGATGCCCGGCTTTAAGCCCTGCGAGGTATGTGGTCGTATGATGTCCATCACGGACCCCCACCTCGAGTGTCTCTTCTGCCTCGGCCGAGGCCACGACACGCAGTCGTGCCCTGACTGCCGGAAACTTCATCCGAAGGCTTTGCGAGAGCGGTCTCGAAAGCTCCTTGAAGTCCGGCAGTCGGCTCCGCGCCGCAGCAAGCCCCGGTCCCGGGAGAGGTCGAGGGCCGGACGCGGAGTCCCCGCCGTTCGTCGGAATCCAAGTCTTCGCGCTCCTCCGGTAAGTCGAAGCACAAGAAGTCTAAGCGGCGTCATCGCTCTAAGACTTCGCCTCGCCGGTCGCGCGACTCGGCTGAGGTCCCTGTCGGCACCGTCCCCGCCCCGCGGCCCCGGACGTGCCTGTCGAGTTGCCCCCGCATTACCCGTCCTTCCCGGGTTCGGGGGCGACTCCGGCCGAGTACAGAAATTCCTGTCGGCCATGGCCCGCCTCTTCGGGCCTCAAGGTCCCTCCGGTGCGCCTTCGGGCCCCGCGGGCCCAGATGGGGTTGCTCCGGCGTCGCCGTCGACTCCGGTCCCGGCGTCGCCTGTCCCACCAGCCTTCGTCCCGGCCTCGGCTCCGGCCCCGGCCTCGACCCCGGTTCCGGTGGTGCCGCAACCTCCATCGACGCCGGTTGACCTAACCACGCCTCCGCCGACGCCGATGTCCCCGGTGCCGTTTCCGACGCCGTCCGGGGCTCCGGGCGGCGTCGTTCCCGGTTCTCCCCGGGTCCGGACATGGAGCCGGACCGGCGTCGCCCGACGCCGGTTCCGGCGCCGATGAGGCCTTGGGTCCCTTATGTCCCTCCTCCTCCATCTTTTCAACCTGAGGAGGACCAGGAGAGCTGGGAGGGGTCTGACGACCCTCTCACACAACAGTGCGAGTTTGACCCGGACTGGGTTGAGGAACTTGGGGATGCCAGTGGGCTGGATACCTCCCCGACTCTGGCATGCTGTCTCCTCCCGTGGCAACGGAGGAGGGGCTAATTTTGCAACGGTGTTGCGTAGAGCTGCTGGAGCCTTAAATCTCCAGTTGCCTACAGTGGCCGTCAGGACTAACCTCCTGACTGAAGTGCTTCAGCCGGCGGCCTCCTCTTCGGAGCCTGTGCTGCCGTTCAACGATGCACTCACTGACGTTCTTTTGGGTGCCTGGTCCAAACCCACCACAGGGGCTCCTGTGGATAGGAACGTGGCCCGACGCCATCGCCCGGCTCCGGGCGACCCCTGTTTCTCTCCCAACACCCCACCCCTGAGAGCTTGGTTGTCCAAGCCTCTGCCTCCCAAACAGCCTTCCCTACCGCCCCTCCCGGATAGGGAATCCAAGCGCCTGGATCACTTTGGGAAGAAGGCTTTCTCTTCCTCCAGTGCTGGCTTGCGGTCTGTTAATACCGCTTGCCTCTTGGGCCGATACACCCACTCCCTGTGGGATTCGGTGGCTGATGTTTTGCCGCAGTGTTCTGAGGAGGTCCAGACACTGCTTACCCGCGCTATTGCGGAAGGGCGTGATGCGGCTAAGTATACCATCCGCTGTGGCCTTGATACCGCCGACTCGCTGGGCAGATCGCTTGCAACGACGGTGGCGCTGCGTCGCCACGCCTGGCTGAGAACCACTGGTTTTTCAGGGGATGTCCAGAATACTCTCATGGACATGCCCTTTGATGGAGTCGGTCTCTTTGGTTCAAAGGCGGACCATGCGCTGGAGCGTTTCAAGGATTCACGGGCTGCTGCTAAGTCCCTGGGCCTTGCTGTTGTGCGCCCTCCGCAAACGTCTGCTTTTCGCCCCTTTCGTGGCCACGGAAGGGGCGCCCAGTCACGTCCACAGCCCGGCCAACGGCCCGCGCAGCAAGCGCCTTCGCGTGGCCGAGGACGTGGATACCGCCGTGGCGGTTCGGGCAACTCAGCGTGCGGGTCAGGCCACCACCTCCAACCCGTCCGCGGCCTCCAAGCCCTCCTAGTCCCTCCTTTCAGGTGCACAGCACGCCAGTCGGGGGCAGGGTCCGCCATCACCTTCACCACTGGCGTCCCATCACCTCGGACAAGTGGGTCTTGGACATTGTCCGAAGGGGCTACTCCCTCCCCTTCGAGACCACCCCCCCAGCCATGCCACCTCAATTCCACCGCATGTCAGGGGATCACTTGGTGCTTCTACAAAAGGAAGTCACGGCCCTCTTGGCCAAGGGGGCCATCGAGCATGTTCCGACCCCAGAAGTAGGGCGTGGTTGCTACTCCCACTACTTTCTGGTGCCCAAAAAGGACAAGGAGGACATGCGTCCTATCTTGGACCTCCGGAACGTCAATCGCTTCCTCCGGAAGGAGAAGTTCAAGATGCTCACCCTAGCTCAGGTCTTGACTGCCCTCGACCCCGGAGACTGGTTGGTAGCGTTGGACTTGCAGGACGCCTATTTCCACATCCCCGTCCTGCCGGCCCACCGGCGTTACCTTCGGTTCACGGTAGGCCTCGAGCATTTTCAGTTCACCGTGCTCCCCTTTGGCCTTACCAGTGCCCCTCGGGTGTTCACGAAAGTGATGGCGGTGGTCGCAGCTCATCTGCGCCGGGCAGGGGTTTCAGTCTTCCCCTACCTCGACGACTGGCTGCTGAAGGCGGGCTCGTCCCAGGCAGTTGTCTCCCACCTCCAGACTACGGCCGAACTCCTGCACTCGCTGGGGTTCTCCATCAATGTGCCAAAGTCGCATCTGATTCCTTCTCCACAGCTCCTTTTCATCGGAGCAGTTCTGGACACGACGCAGTTTCGGGCCTATCCTCCCGAACGGCGAGTCCGGGATATTCAGGCTATGATTCCGATCTTTCAGCCCTTATCCTGGGTTTCGGTACGGATGACCCTGAGGCTGCTGGGCCTCATGGCCTCCTGCATCCTGCTGGTCACTCATGCCAGATGGCATATGCGGGCTCTGCAGTGGGACCTGAAGTTCCAGTGGGCGCAGCACCAGGGCGACCTGTCCGATCACGTCCAGATCTCGGAGGGGACTGCAAAACAGTTGCAGTGGTGGCTCTCGAACCGGCAATGGGTCATGGGCAGATCCCTCTCCCTTCCCCAGCCAGAGCACACAGTTGTGACGGACGCGTCCCTTCTGGGATGGGGCGGTCACATGGGAGAGGCGGAGATCAGAGGCCTCTGGTCTCCGGCGGAGTCCCGGCTCCATATCAACCTTCTGGAGCTCCGGGCGATCCGACTTGCACTCAAGGCATTCCTTCCCTCTGTCAAAGGGAAGGTAGTGCAGGTGTTCACAGACAACACCACTGCCATGTGGTACTGCAACAAACAAGGCGGGGTGGGGTCGTGGACCCTTTGTCAGGAGGCTCTGCGCCTCTGGACATGGCTGGAACACCAGGGCATGTTCCTGGTGGTTCAACACCTGGCAGGTTCCCTGAACGCCAGGGCGGACGAACTCAGCCGCAGGTGCATGATGGATCACGAATGGCGTCTTCACTCGGAAGTGGCGCAAGGACTCTTTCTACAGTGGGGAGAGCCTTGGTTAGATCTATTCGCCACCGAAGAGAACGCGCAATGTCATCAGTTCTGCGCGTTGGAATTTCCAAGGCGGCACTCGCTCGGCGACGCTTTTCGTCACGAGTGGAGTTGCGGTCTATTGTACGCCTTTCCGCCTATACCACTTCTACCCAGAGTGTTGAAGAAGATTCGGCACGACCGGGCCCAAGTCATTCTTGTGGCTCCGGACTGGGCTCGAAGAGTTTGGTATCCCGAGCTACTCAATATGAGCGTAGATCCCCCGATCCGTCTGCCTCTTCGGGAGGATCTTCTGTCGCAGCAGCAGGGGACGGTCCTCCACCCGAACCTGTCCAGTCTACACCTGCTTGCGTGGAGATTGAGCGGCGGCAGTTGATTCCTTTCGACTTGCCTCCCGAAGTTTGTGATGTGATTCTGGCAGCCAGGCGTCCCTCCACTAAGGTGGTATACGCCTGCAGGTGGAACAAATTTGTGGCATGGTGCACAGCAAAGGCTGTGGATCCCCTTTCTGCCCCTCTTTCTGAGGTCCTTCTGTTCCTTCTCTCTCTGGCCCAACAGGGTTCTGCCCTGGGTACCATCAAGGGTTATCTTTGTGCTATCTCGGCCTTCCTCAGGCTCCCTGATCAGCCCTCCCTTTTCAAGTCCCCTGTTGTTAACAGGTTCTTAAAAGGCATTACTCACCTCTTCCCTCCTGTTCCGTTTGTGATGCCTCAGTGGGACTTAAACTTGGTTCTTACCTTTTTAATGTGCGCTCCCTTTGAGCCTCTACATAACTGTCCTCTTCGTCTTCTGACTCTGAAGACAGCCTTTCTGGTGGCCATCACCTCCGCTCGGCGGGTGAGTGAGCTCCAGGCTCTATCTTGCAAACCTCCCTTTCTGTCTGTTCATCCAGACAAGGTTGTTCTTCGGACGCGTCCGTCCTTCTTGCCAAAGGTGGTTACTGCTTTCCACATTGGGCAGACCATCACTTTGCCCACCTTCTTTCCGCCTCCGCATCCTTCCAGAGAGGAAGAGAGGCTCCACCGTCTGGACCCAAAACGTGCGCTCTCCTTCTATATTGACCGCACAAAACACTTCCGGGTGGATGACCAGCTCTTTATTGGCTACGTGGGCGCCAAAAAGGTCGGGCGGTGCACAAGAGGACCATCTCCCGCTGGGTTACCTTGTGCATCAAGACCTGCTATTCTTTAGCTAAAAGGAGCCTCCTGTTGGGCTGCGTGCCCATTCCACCAGGGCAACGGCTGCTACCACGGCCTTGGGCCGCGGTGTTCCGCTGCCGGTTATCTGTCAGGCAGCTACGTGGGCCTCGCTGCACACGTTTACAAAGCATTACTGCCTTGACAGTCAGGTCCGGAGGGACGGCTTCTTTGGCCGTTCTGTCCTCCAGGACTTCCTTGTCTGATCTTTGTTCGCAGACCCACCACCGGGGTTGGTATTGCTGGGGTATCTATTCTAAGGTAAGGAATCTGTCACTAACGTGTCTCTTTCAGATGCACAAGTTACTAACTTGTGTAACGATATATCTGTAAGAGACAGTAGTTAGTGACAGATTCCTACCGCCCACCCATCCTCCCCGTTCTGCGAACTGATTTCTAGGGTTAAGGACATCCCTTTCAGGGCCCTAGTATTTTTCAGACACCTATGTCAGCTTCTTGCATGGCTCTGCGTTCCTGGCGCGGAAAGTCGTGTACAGAACTGACGTCAGCGCGCAGGGCGGCGCCTAAGTACTGCCCGCGACGTCATCCCGGCGATCACGGCGCCGACGACGGACGCGGAGCCGCACGACGCCGCCTACCGACGCGCAAGGGTACTGCTACGCAAAAAACTTTCCGGATCCAGCCTGACGCCTGGGGATATTCTAAGGTAAGGAATCTGTCACTAACTACTGTCTCTTACAGATATATCGTTACACAAGTTAGTAACTTGTGCATCAGTCCCTGATGCAAGGTTTCCACTTGGACATCAGGTGCATGAACACCTTTCTGCCCAGCATCT